>UESW01004013.1:1591792-1605642 GCA_900491605.1 Calamus simplicifolius
GGGAATTGATGTTATCATGACTGATAATCTGTTTGTCATACCAAACACAGTAATCAATATTACTGTAATATTACCTATGCATACCAAAATAGTAATCAACATTACTAGCAATCCATCCAGTGGTAATATCTTATAGGTAATTCCATTATCATTCAGAATTGCTGGCAATGCACCAAACGCAACCTTAGTTTACATGTGAGTTTGCCCATGTGATGTGATGATTTTGGTGCTTTTATTTTATATTTATTTAATAGCATTAACACTGCATGCACATGCACAAAATGCCCTACAAGCGGCATGTTATGCTTGATAACAATAAACTTAAGCAGATATTTATTGGGAACTTGAGTGAGTGAAGTTATTAGAGCTTGGTAAGGAAAGCTTTTGGCATGCTTTAAGGCTTGATATACGAGGTATTCTTCTAAAAGATGATTCTACTATAATCATATTCTAACTGCAAGGTTAATGTTTCCGTTAACATCCTTTACTATGAACCTTCTTGAAGTGTTTGATATCTTTAATGTTATGATATATAGCTTCTCATGTCTATCGAAAAACTAATCAGATTGCTGACTTCTTAGCAAACTAGGCACTTCCCTCCTCAATTAAATAGTTTGGCCAAGGCTCAGTCTAATAAGTCCTCTTTTCAATTTTCATAGGCAGTACCTCTTGATTTCTTTTTTTTTTTTTTAAAGGAACTGAAGTAGACTTTGTTCAACACAATTGGCCTTTGTGATATAAAGTTATAAGTCATTTCCATTGCAATGCAATTACAAATTTATCCAATACATTCACGAGTAAGTAAACATGGATTACATCTAACAATAAATTGTATATGATGTGGGATAAAATGATCTCTGCATAAATCGGCTGACATGACAGGCGATAGGCCCCATTTTCGGACTATGATCTGCCAATATCGTCATCAAACAGAGTATATTCTTCGAATCTCAGTGGGACCGAGTTATCTTCCGAACATCGGCAATTCGAGTGTCAGCTCGTGCCGAATATCCTAGCTATTCGATCACTGAATTACGAAGATCTCATGACTTCTTCCCAAAGCAATCCTTCATAAGTGGAAACGGAAGCTTGATATGGCTCACTTCTATGATTCGTGGGATCAAGAATCCCTCTGATAAGGTATACGATATTTGGTCTTACCACCTTCTAGCTTCCGCAATGGATACCCGAAAATCAGGTTACATCAACTATAAATATCAGGCCCCAAAAGTCCTAGGGAGAGGGACTCTGGGCGAGAACTCCAACCCTCTTCATTATTCTCTTCAAAAACCTTTACCTCGCATATGAAGCTATGAATCTTCATAGGACGCTATTTTGCAAGTTCTCAAGGATGGAAGAATGCAATCCGATTCCTAACGTGCTTCATCACCTTATTCAAGTCGAAGAACGAAAATTTATAGCAACTGTATACAACCAACATCTCCAACACATGCATTAGAAAAGATTTATGCCTATAAACGATCACTATGTCCATCTTAAGATTATGACAATGGCTATGCGCATACCCAATGCATTCTCAAGATGGGCACCAAATCATTCTCTACCCTATACGCCGTAGGTGAGTGGTTTAAAAAGCCTTTAATGCCCATTTTGTCTTGGCAGTCCATCGGTGGAGTATACACGTATATACAAAGCATTATTCCAATCTTAATGGAGTTAAAGAAATCATTTGCCTTCAGAGAGGGAATTGTTATTGACTTCTCAAACACATTCTAAATACTAATCATTTAGTCAAAGAATCTAAACTCAAACTTAATCTGTTGCTCTTGCTGGACCCTTCTTTACTTCTCAAACACATTCTAAATATTAGTCATTTACTATGACAATTTATATATTAGCCAAAGAATCTCTGCTAAAACATGGCTTTTGTTATCATGCTTTTTATTGCACATGGATGGTGCCATAAATTATAAAAAAGTCAAAGCTTAAGGGCAATGAACAAAGGCATGAGGGATTAAATAGTGACTTAAAAGGATGTAATTAGAGCTCAAATTTTTTAAAAAAATAAAGAAGTGTAACAGTTGAACCCTAAAACATAATCTATTGCTCTCACTAGACTTTAAAAAGAAAGACCTTGTATTTTTTTCCTTCCACCCTTCTTTACTTTAGCAGTGGTTGATCAGGACTTAAAACATTGACTTGAGAGGCTATGTTACAAAGTGGCAATAGGCAAGTGGAGAAGCGGTGTTGAAGGGAGAACATGGATGCCTAAATCAAATCTAGATTAATTTAGGGAGAAGTTTTGTTGTTGTATCATGACAATTAGTCAAAAGGGTGGACCAATCTCAAACTAGCTATAAGTAATTTACTCAATCATTCCATCCAATGTAGATACAAGTTGACAGCAAAAATAAGTCTTAATTTCATACTAGTTAGCTATATGCATTTATTTCTTTCCATTCTACTTGGTTTAAAATAAGATACAAAGATATTAATTTTTTCTTTATTTTTTTATATTATTTAATCTACGTTTACCTTTTTTTTCTCTATGTATTAAATCGCTTTATACATCTATCGGTTTATATTGTAAATTTTAAACGTTTTAAGCCATATCTTTTTTTTTTCTTCAATTAGTACTTTTTTTATAAAAGACTTTATTTTTTTATTCTATCTTATATGGATATAAGCTACAATAGTTAAATACTGACTAAAATACAAAGATATACTATTGTAGTCAAATAAAATAGAAGGATATAAAATTAATCATGGTCATATATGGTTAATAATAGTTTGAATGTCTCTTATACCATTAAAAAGCTCATACATTTCTTTCTTTAGGCTGTATTCTATCGGTCAAATCAATTTACTCTTTAACCATCAAAACTTACCTCATATTCATCATAATTATAATTTTAGACCATCAAAATGTCCATGCATGCATCAACCTTCTAAAAGAAAGATAAAAAGCAAGAAAAAAAAAAAGAGAAGGTGGAAGAGGCAAACTCTACTTTCAAGCTAGTATCCTATCACCTCCTGCATGTTCTCTCTCCTCTCCACCCTATCACTATCAAAAACACTTCCTTTTTTAAGATGAAAAAAAAGTACACCTTAAGCATTATAAGCTAAAACCTGAGCAAAACATCTAAAGAACGATCATTCCAACATATATTATGAGGAAAAGACATCACAGAAGTATCAAAAACCCTCCTTCGAATCTCATTCATTTCTTTTCCTAATCCTCTTTCTCTCTTAAATTCATGAATCATTCTAATCTCCAACGCTTTGTCTTTACTCTTTTGGCCTTAGATGCATGCATTATAACCATATCTAAATGGGAAGCATGCGATTGCACCTCATCTATTCCTATAAGAAAATATAGTATTATTAAAAAGAGTGCATTCAAATTAATTATTAAAAATTAAAAACTAAGAAAAAAAAGGTCTATCTTAATATTTTATTAAGAAATTTTTTTGTATTTATTAAAAAAAAGGCAAGGCCCATCAAAATCTCACTGGCCTATAAAACTACACCAAGCTTTAATGTCACATATCATTAAGCCTTTTTTTGGAGCTATATTACAATAAAGTGAAACAAGAAAAAAAGTCATGAAAATTTTTTTTAAAAAAATGAATGAAAAGGAAGGACTATAAATATTACTAGAATGTTATAAATGAAAATCATTTAGAATCTTATCTTTTGTATTGTAGGCCTATAGCTATATGAAAAAAATCAGAAATCAATACATAGTATATGCTTTTATACTTTAATAATAAAAAATAGAAAATGATGAGTTAAAAGAAGAGTGAACTTAGGGCTTAGGAAATATGGTTCCCAATTGGAAATAGAAGAGGGGATGAGGTGCTAACCAATAAATCCTAACTTAATCTCTTTTCAAATATTAAAAACCATAATAATTGGTACCATTTGAAAAGAAATAGATAATTAAAGGAGGAATAAAGGATGATTAAGTGTATTAGAGAAATGAGATGGTTGGATTTCCCTTTCTAGCATAAAAGCACATAATTAGAGAATGAGGAGGTGGTCAAGAAGGGAGAAAAGAATAGTGCATTTTTTTTTCTTTATTTTTTACCTATTCATCTCCCTTGCTGTATAGCATTAGAGTGATATTAATGAAAAAAATTAAGGTCTTTTTTCTGAATAGGAGAAAATGATACTACTATAATCTAGGTAGTTAAAATTGATGAAGGACATATTATTTATAATATTAAAGGTCATAAATAATTCAAATTTTTTATTTTTCATAAAACTAGTTACTTATTTATAAAAATAAATGTTTGAAGAAAATTTAATTATTTATTTATAAGAGGTGCATTTAGTTTCTATGTGAATTACATTTTTACCTATCCCTTCCCATATGGCAAGGATATATGATGTCATTAGAGGTGGAGGCTTTGGTAGCAATTTGGCTTGAGGAGAATCTCCCAAGGCCATAAATGGTGCCTTCGGTGGTGCTAGGTTCTACATAGAGTATTGAAACTACATTAGGTAGCAAGACTTGTATAGATTCGGCATCTAGATGGTGCTACATAATCAGAGCTAGTGTCTTAGCACCTATCAAGATGTTATCAGCTTTTGCCATCCAACCCATACAAACACTAGTAGAGCTAGGAATTTTCTCTTGAGAACGATCGAATTCTATTATAATTTTCTCCTAAGAGAGAAAAGAATTGATCATATGTTTTTTTACTTAAGTCAAACTTTTTTTAATAGGTTATTAAGATATTATATAAGTAAAAGACAATCAATCATAAATATCATATTGAATCAAATAATAAATTTATATGGTATATAAATTTTGATTAAACATGAAATTACCCTTTTCTTATAATATTTAAACTTTTCTTAGGTAGCCAACTTTAACAAATAAAAAAAGCTTTTTAGTAATTCATTACTACAACACATTGCTCCACCCCTGCACTCTTGGCTATTGCTTGCCCACTGAGCAGGTACACCCTTGCATACCTAGCTATCCCTTGCCTATGGTATAGGTATATTGGATCTTTTTTTTATCCATAATTTTTGATTCGTTTTAATTTATTATCATATAAGAGAGAGAGAGAGAGGAGGGAGATGGCATATTATTAAATATGGTGTCTCTGGTAACTACTAATATTTTAATATGTAACAAATCTAATAATTCAGAAGGCACACATTGGCCACATCCCTCTAATCTACGCATCTAGTTTTGGGATGATCATCCTCTCTTTGATAATCTAGATGCTTAAGGTGTGTTATTCCTAAGGTATTGTATTTTTTGAATTATTATCCAAAAAAAAGTAAAAGCGTAAAAGAATAAACACTACAAGAAAAATTAAATATAGCGACGCACAAATGCGTCGCTAATGCATCGCTAAACAAGCTATAGCGACGCAATAAAGGCGTCGCTAAAATATTCGTCGTAATTCCAATTTGTCTCAATTGCGTCGCTTAACAGCGACTCTCTGCGATGCCCTAAATGCGTCGCAATATATTGCGATGCCAATAAATGCGTCGCAATATTGCGACGCAGACTTAATACGTCACTACTTTAAAAATAAAATTTTTAAAAATATTTGCGATAGAAAATATCATCGCAACTGCGTTGTTAATTAATTATTTATTTTTAAAAAAATTTAAATAAAATAATTTTTAATATATTTTAAAATAATTACGATAAAAATTAGCATCGCTAATTAATTTATTTTTTTAAAAAATATAATAATTTGATTTTTAATTTTTTAAAAATAATTGCGATGCCCCTAAATGCGTCGCTACTTTAAAAATAAATTTTTAAAAATATTTGCGATGAAAAATCTTGTCGCAATTGCGTCGCTAATTTATTTATTTATTTTAAAAAAAATTAAAATAACATAATTTGTAATTTTTTTTAAAAATTAATTGCAACGAAAAATAGCATCGCTAATTAATTAATTTATTTTTAAAAAATAAAGTAAATTTATTTTTAAGTTTTAAAGTAAATTAATTTATTTATTTAAAAAATAAAATAATATAAAATAAACTTGCTAATACAATGTAATTGCTAATACAATTGACCAAAACAATCATTACAAAATTTTCAAAAATGATAAAAAATTATTTTATTAATTATTTAAAATTTTCATATACAAAACAGAAAAAATAAAAAAAATACATCAAGTAGTGAAAAAAAATACATCATGTATCTGTAGGCGGCTGTGGAGGCTGGACTGAACCATGCGACAGGAGACAAACTAAATCCTGCATCTGACACATCTGGTCTCATCTCTGCAAGCTCCTCCCGAACCTCTTGGCGAACTTCCTCCTTGAAAGATCTTCGGATGTCGTCTATCTGCTCGGAAGGAATATCGCCGAACCACGCGAATTGGAGCCCTGATGGAGAAAATATCTGGAAGCTCTGGTGCCCAAACCATAGACCCTACGGTCTCGTGGCTGGGCACCAACAGCCTCCAAAAACACACGTCGACTCTCCTCTGGTGAGAGTTCGACGGGCGGCCCCCCATCAGTGGAGTCGACCTGCGAAGCCTGAGACTGAAGCTTCTCGACTCGTGCCTTTGAGTTATAAAATCAATGATAAATGAATAATATATAAAGCTAAATAAAATTATAAATTAAATAAATAAAATATAAATCTAATTTCTTACCCCAACCTCGTGATCGTGTATCGACTCAGGAACCATCCTTCCTGGTGTGTGTCGCCCTGAATAGACGAAACTCACCAGGATCTCTGCCCTCCTGCTCGGACTACAAAAGCAGAAGAAAGAATATAAATGCAAGTATTTGTAAATGACTAAATTAGTATTTAAATTGTTTATGTTTTCTTACCATACGCGCCTGTGCTCCTAAATAGAAATGGAACCCGTAGTGTGATAGGAGAGGCCCGTGCCACGACCCCCTTCTCAGATCGGCGGTTGTGCTGGCTGATGCAGACCTCCTGATCCATGCCTCGGACTGCCACGCCTGCTGCCAGCTGGCCCAAATACCCTCTGGCATATGCCCTGAACGGTCACCCGAACTCCTCCAACGATAAAGCATGTCGGAGTATCGGCGTGCTGCAAGAGCATTCCATGCTGCCCTAATGGCATCATGGATAGTAGGGTCCCACGTAAACTTTTTCTGCATTGAAATAAACAGTTAGTTTCACAATATATTAAGATTAAAAAATTTTATATCAGTTATAAAATGTATTTAAAAAGTTTACCTGAAACTCTAAAAAATAAAACTCCCTCGTGGCCGCAGATACATGGTGCCAATCGTAGCCACTGGAATCAGCACGGCTCTGAAATATAGAGCTGATCCGGCTCGATACAGTATGCTGCTCAATAAAGCTGTTAAAAAAACTAATTAAAATAAGTAATTAACTTAAAAATATAAACATATAGTTACAATTAGTATATACTTACAGCCTATCGGCATCCAATCGAAGTACGGTGCGACCGACCAAAGAAGAACTCTCAGATGTCTGTGCCGATCAGGTAGAGGAAAATACTGGATGAGCGTCGACGCCTGGAGAGGCGGAAGTCCGTGCATCAGGGCTGGTAGTGGGATGTGACGCAGCAGGGCTATATCCATCAGGGGTAGATCTACCTCATCCGTCATACTGTAAATACTAAAGATTAATGCAATGCAATATAATTACGAATAATTAATAAACATACAAAAATTTAACACTTATAAAAATAAATCAAAATGAATAAACCTATATCTTTAATCAGTGTCATTTGTTTCGTGAAATGTTGGTTCAACATCCGATGCCGTATCGGACTGTGATTCAGTTTCATTATCATCGGAAGGAAACCGAACATTTGCATCCTCAATTTCTTGTACATCACCATTTGGATCTCTAATTGATGTTTCAGGAGCCCTTGTGTCGTCCTCAATTGCATGCATTTCATCTCATCCTCTTGAAATGTAGGGCACTCAGTTGATTGACTTGATGAACTCTCATCTAATATGATTGTTGAACGTGGAACGATTTTAGAAACAGCACACCAATCTCGCTTGTCGTTGCGCAAACTTGGATATCCGCAGTAAAACACTTGCTGAGCTTGGGATGCAAGAATGAATGGTTCATATTTCTGCAATCTTCGTCGATGGTTTACTTCAACTAGATTGTAGTCATTATGAACCCTTTTACCGACATGAATTGTCGGATCAAACCAATCACAACGAAACAATACAATTCGTTTCATAGGCCAACCGGGATATTCAACTTCGACCACCTCTACTAACTTTCCGTAATAATCCTGCATATTTGCTCCAGCACTTTCTCCTTTAACACATGCCCCAATTCTGCGTCCCTCTTGAAGATGATAATCGTTCAATTTGAAATTTGTATCCATTAACAAAATAGCCAGGTAGTTACGGTCTTCAATGGCCATGTGCCAAACATTTAATGAAAATATTGTCGAACCATAGACCGTTTACCTATAAATTAATAAGCTATTCACAATCAATTCGAAAAATAAAAGCCATTATTGTAATTGATTGAGTGATAGTACTCACAAATTCATAAAACCAATAAGCGAACTCCGTTTCTAACTTCTGCCCAATGGCAAGTTGACTGATGCTGGGATCCATCTGTCGTTGTCTATATACATCCCAATTAAAACTTCTGTCTATCACATCCTTAAGATTATAACAATTAAAACTTCAATTAAATAGTATGGTATTTTACAATTTAAAGTAGAAGTTCTAATTAAGCAATTAATGAAGTGTACATATACTTACTCAATGTATGGTCGACTTCTCTACAGTTCATTAGGATGTAATAATGTGCTGCATTATACTCCACATCGCTTAATTGTCTTGACTTCTTCCTCCCAAATGAACGGCCGATACTTTTAAATATTGATATTCTACGTCCACACATATGTCATCGTTACGACCAAGATTGCGGGTCCTCGTATGAACGTGACCCTCAAAGTAATGCGAGGCAAAAGCTGAAACTTCTTCAACCAAGTGTGCATTGCATATAGAACCTTCAACCCTTGCCTTATTACGCACATTATTTTTTAACTTCTTAAGATACCTATATGTAAAGTTGAAAATAAATAAACCAACTTCCTCGCAATAAAATATATTTGAAATGTCAACATGTCTTAATGATTTATATTTACCTCTCGAAAGGATACATCCAGCGATACTGCACGGGACCAGCTATGCTGCTTCGTATGGCAAGTGAACCGGTAAATGCTCCATTGAGTCAAAAAAACTTGGAGGAAATATTCGCTCCAGCTTGCATAAAATAATTGGAATTTCCTCCTCAAGCCTTGCCATGGATGCAGAAGTAATGACTGTGGCAGATAACTCCTTGAAGAACAAGCTGAGCTCTGTCAATGCCTTCCAGACATGTTGCGGAAGCAACTCACGAAAAGCTATAGGCAATAACCGTTGCATGAAAACATGACAGTCGTGACTCTTCATGCCGAACAACTTGAGCTTATGCATGTCCACACACCTACCGATATTTGAGGCATAACCATCTGGAAATTTTAACCCTCTAAGCCAGTTACATAAAACTTCTCGTGAATTTCTGTCAAGAGTGTACAGGCTTTAGGATAGGTCCCGTCGGCACTCCTTCTCAAATCACCTCTTCTGCAATACTGATTAAGTTCTTCTCTTGACTTTGCAGTGTCTTTGGTTTTTCCGGGATGTTTAGCACCGTGTTAAATATGTTATCAAAGAAATTTTTCTCGATATGCATAACATCCAAGTTGTGCCGGATGAGATTTGTGCTCCAATAGGCAAATCCCAAAATATACTCCGCTTCTTCCAGTTATGTTCTTTACATATACGGCCATTTATTCTATCTGCATCTGGTTCCCAAGCATACCTCAACCCCAAATGCTCTATAGTATCAAATATATCCGTGCCGGACCTAACCGGTTCGGCGAATTTTGTGACTGCTTTGTTCTTCCGGAAGGCGATCAAGTTACGCCTGTAAGGATGATTTGGGGGCAAGAACTTCCTATGATTATCAAACCATGACTGCTTACCACTCTTCTGCAATGTAAATGCATCCGAATCATACATGCAATGAGGGCATGCCAGACGTCCAGCAGTGCTCCAACCAGACAACATTGCATATGCCGGGAAAGTCACTTATTGTCCACATCAAAGCAGCTCTCATGATGAAATTCTGTTTCATAGAAATGTCGTAGGCTACGACTCCTGTTTCCCACAACATTTTCAATTCGGCCACCAACGGTTGCAAGAAGACATCAATCTTTTCCTTTGGATTTGATGGTCCTGGAACCAAAACTGTCAAAAACATTGCAGTATCTTTCATGCACTTCCACGGAGGAAGGTTATATACAGTCAGTATCACAGGCCAACATGAATACTGTTGCCCCGCTTGACCAAATGGTTGGAAGCCATCGGTACAAAGACCTAATCTCACATTCCTTATATCTTCAGCGAAATCAGGATGATTTTCATTGAAATGCTTCCAAGCTTTTGAATCTGATGGATGCCGCATTTCATCTCTTTAGATTCATGTTCGGCATGCCATCTCATATCAGCAGCTGTAGCCTCAGATCTGTATAATCTCTGCAGGCGTGGAGTAAGAGGAAAGTAATGCATCCTCTTGTAAGGCACACTTTTCCTCCTACTTGTACTAGCTCCCCCTTCGCCGTTTTTGTACCTCGATTGCCCACAAATCTTACACCATCTCAGCTCTGAGTCTTCACCCCAATATATCATACAATTGTTCAAGCAACAATCGATCTTATTAACTGGGAGCCCAAGGCCACGCAATAACTTCTTCGTTGAGTAAAACTGTCTGCTACAACATTATCATTTGGCAAAATTTCCTTGATTAACCCAGCTACAGAATTGAATGCCTTTTCTGATAATCGATGTTCTGCCTTAATATTCAACAACCGAGCAGCCATAGACAATTGGGAATGACCCTCACAACCAGGATACAATTCTTGATTTGCAGAACACAACATATCATAAAATTGTTGTGCATCTGGATTTGGTTCTTCCATAAATGTATTCTGATTGAATTCATTACCCGATGCATTCATCACCATTTCTTCATATGTGTTTAAATTCACAAATGGATCAATGGGAATTGACACTTCTTGGCTAGTAACAGCTGCAAAATTTCCTCAGTTCACCATGACAGTACCAAACATCGTAATCAGGAACAAACCCCTTTTTACACAAGTGCACCTTAACAGTTTCAACATCTCTGTAGGCTTTATTCTGACACTTGCGAAGTTGCATGGGCACCTAATCCTAGGCCCATCCATCCATTCAGGTTGCTACATGCAAATGCGATAAATTCTTCCAATCCATTCAGAAAATCTGGATTAAGCAAGCCATCTTTTATCCTTGCATACATCCACGAGCGAGCCCCGCTCATTTTTGACCAACTTATACAATTCTGGTAAACCATTAAAGGAAGACAACGGTATAATTTTGCATTAGTCATTATAGCAATAGATTAATTCTTTTACACACTAAGCTAAATAACAAATATTGTGCCTCTTTAATTATACCGATAAATCAAGGCCGGGCCATGGCTACGATCCTTGACGTGCTATCCAGGACCGAGGCCCAGGACCGGGGTCCGTTCAATCATTAGACTTCACAAGTAAGCAAGTGTCCTAAATGAATTCCACTTCACTCCACTAGGACTTAGGTAAGGCCCTATCCCATTCAAGAATATTTTTGCGATATGTTATTCTGCTAAATTATCATCGATTTACGTTGAAATTTCGGCAGCAATTCCCCATATGTTCTCCTAAATGTGTGGCATATATGCCACACTAGGAGAACGTATGAGCAAATACAAACCGCAATCTCAACAACGATGATTAATAGCAGACTAACATATCGCAAAAAATAATCTCAAACTGTCCACTAGGACAATTTGAGAATTTGCAAGACTAAGTCTTACAAAGTCTCAAACGGGTCTAAAGGTTTATAGTGCTGTGAGAAATAATATAAAAAATTAAAGAACGAACTTGACATAGTATGTATGTCATATGGATTTACTTTAGATAAGTAAAAAATGGATTCAACCTGGCCTAAACTAAATCTGATTCAATCTAATAACTCAAATCACATAAAAGCTATGCTCTTATCTCAAATTCTTTTTAGGAGGAGTTATATTCTTTCAGTACTTGAATCTGAGTTCACTATATCAAATTTAATATTCTTGCATTAAATTTAGTAGTAAATGACCTATATCATTTTTCCTTCATGATATCGAATTTATTTTGATTGGTTGGTTTAGAATTTGAGGAATTATATCAAATTATGGTTTGCTATATCAAATTTCTTTCAATTGAAGAATGAATATCTAATTTTTTTTCTAATTTGCTAAGAAAATGATTGTGACAATATTTAAAAACTAAATATTTAAAATTTACTAAGCCAAAATATAACAGGTAATAAAGAAATATAAATTCATTAAAAATTTAATCATCTAAACTATCAAAACCATATAAATTGCATGATAAGCATTCTAATAATAATATATCATGAACAATATTTCAAAAAATAAACAGATTCGATAACACAAGACATTTATAAATCTAAATATATAAATTTTAAATATATCAAATTATGCATTACAAGATTATAGATTACATGCAAATTTCTCTAATATTTCATGTAAAATTGAGTTCATAAACATAAAAAAATTAAATAAAAAAATTCATAATGAATGAAGAAAAAAAACCCCACCCCTTGAGACCACGGTCACGGCCGCGGCCGTGGCCAGAAACGGCAGGGGTGAGGAAAAACCCCACCCCGATCCTTTTTTTAAAAAAAAACTGTGGCCTGGCCACCGTGGCCAGGCCACCGCCGACCACGGCCGCGGCCGTGGCCTGAGACGACGGCCATGGCCGCCGCCGTGGCCGTGGCCTCAGGGTGGGGGAAAAAACCCACCCACACATTTTTTTTTAAACGGTGGCTTGGCCACCGTGGCCAGGCCACCGATGGCCAACCGTGGCCGTGGCCTCAGGGGTCGGCGATACATTTTTTTTAAAAAAAATGGTGGCCACGGTGGCCAAGCCACCGCCTGCCATGGTGGCGGTGGCCAGGCCACCGACGCCACGGCCGCGGCCGTGGCCGTTGCCTCAGGGGTGGGGGACACATTTTTTTTAAAAAAATGGTGGCCTCGCCACTGTGGCCAGGCCACCGCCGGCCACGGCCGCGGCCGTCGTCTCAGGGGTGGGGGAAAAACCCCACCCCTACAATTTTATTTTTTTAAAAAAAACGGTGGCCTGGCCACCGTGGCCAGGCCACCGACGGCCACGCCGTGGCCGTAGTATCAGGGGTGGGGGAAAAACCCCAACTACACATTTAAAAAAAAAAAATGGTGGCCTGGCCATCGTGGCCGAGCCACCGCCAGCCACGGCGCGGCTGCGGCCGTGGCCTGAGACGATGGCCGCGGTCGCCATCGTGGCCGTAGCCTCAAGGGTGGGGGAAATTTTTTTTATATTTTCTAGAAAAATGCATCGCTAATGCGTCGCAATATTTTTATTTCATAATTATATTTTATAAAAATTAATTTTTTAAAATAATTGCGACGCATATGGTTGCATCGTAATGTTTTATTTTAATAATTTTTATAACACTTATTTTTTTAAAAAAAATTACGACGCAATACTTGCGTCGCTAAATTAAAAATTAATTTTTTAAATTTTTTGGTTATTGCGTCGCTAATGCGTCTATTTAACATAATTTATTTTTTAAAAAAGTTGCGACGCACTGATTCGTGTCGCAATATTTTTATTTAATTATATTTTATAAAAATTAATTTTTTAAAAATAATTGCGATGCATATGGTCGCGTAATGTTTTATTTTTAATATTTTATACCACTTATTTTTAAAAAAAATTGCGACGCAATACTTGCGTCGCTAAATTAAA
>UESW01004013.1:1611279-1631896 GCA_900491605.1 Calamus simplicifolius
CTCACACAGTTTTGCCTCACATAACAGCTTCAGACGTTCCAGTCCATATCTATCAGCTGCAGCCAACAAGTGTTGGACCATAATCGTTGATGTGCACATAGAAACTGATCCAGTTAGGTCATGCACATCAGGGAGCTCATCTGAGTATATAAACATAAGCATGGCCTGCAGCAAGCAAACTATCATCAATCAGAAGAGAGACAAAAAGGGAAAGTCATAAGCATATCAGTTGAACAGATGCATGTAGTGATTCAGACATTTGCATATCATAAAATTCCTTATGAACATGTTCTTTTTTAGATGATTAAATGCTTAATAACCTTTAACATGGCATGATCCATAACAAAATGCTTCAAAAACAGTTTCATAGGTTGATTAACTGCTGACCTGGTCAGGCTAATAATAAATGCTAAGCTCAAATCTGAAGTTTAATGGTCTTCCCCCTGCTCTATAGTGCGTATTTTCTAAGAAAAAGAAGACTAAATTAGTATAACCTCTACATTCTCCATCAGTCAAAGCCATCACTAAGAAAAAGGTTGTACTTACAAAATCAACTCCAATGGTGCTGATGTAACGCTCCAAATATGAATCATCCTAACTGTAACCCCCCATAATTTATCATGGGGAACGTAACTCTTAGTAATTACTTTTGGGGACACCTGGCATCCCGGGAAAACCATCTTGACGTTTAGACTTTTGACATGACTTGACGATTGAATGTCCGATCTCTTTACCTGACCAAAGCGTTGCACTGGGGGATTATTTATATGATGGAGGGGGACTCCCTCCATCATCCTGGCACTTCATCCATCAGGTAAATTCTCTGGCTTCTAGAGAGAGAGAGAGAGAGGGAGCGTAAGAGAGAGAAAGAGACAGGAGAGAGAGAGAGAGCGAGCATGAGAGAGCGGGAGAGAAAGAAGAGAAGCGAGCGGGAGAGAGCGGGAGAGAGAGAACCAGAGAGATCGCAAGAGAGAACCGGCCGATCCCCTTGGTTCAGGCCCGGCGGCGTGCTCGCCGCCGCGCCAGGCCTGATACCTGGCCGGCGACCCCGCCGGCGCCGGAGGAGGCGTCCGGCGGGGTGGTGGTGGAGAGAGAGGAGAGGGAGGGTCCAATTGGCCCTCCTCTCGCATGGTGGCGCCGATTGGTTCGGGCCCGGCGGCGTGCTCGCCGCCTCGCCGGGCCCGAGACTTGGCCTGTCGCCTCCACCGGCGCCGGGCGTGCGTCCGGTGGAGGTCCGGCCGGCCATGGTGGCCGGCCGTGCCGCCGGCAGTTCCGTGCCGCGCGGAGGAGTTAGAGAAAGTGAGAGAAATTGAGGGAGAAGGAGGGGTTTGGCGCCGCGGCCGGCTCTGGCCCGGCCACCGGCGGCCGGGCCGCCCTCAATTTGGTCGGCGGCGGCCCCGGCCGCCGGCCATGTCCCCGTCCCCTGTTCGGTGAAACAGGGGATCGGATGGGATTTGGTTTGAACCGGGCCGGCTGGGCCGGCCGGTTCAGGCCTTTTGGGCCATACAGTGGGCTGACTTTGGGCTGGATTTTGGGCCCTGTAACGGGCCGGGATTAGAAAAATAATTATATGGCTAGAATCTGGGTGAATTCTAGTTTCTTGGGGTATTTTTACTTCCCCAATCGGGTGTGTGTAGTGGGAGATATTCGAGCCCAAAGTAGGGCCCGTGAACTAGTCTGGGTAGAAATTCTAAGGGTCATTTTAATATTCCTTGCTAATCAATTAATTGTGTAAATAATCCTGTAGGTGCTCAGACATCTGACTAGCTTATTTATCTGTTGGATTGCGTACTGAGGTAAGTAAGCCAGTTATCAGTTTATTAAATAATTTGTTTCAGGATATGCGTAGTTAAATTGTGATATGAAGAATTGTTATTGGCTAAATTTGTAAGTAGATGAATATTATGAATACATGACTGTTTATGTACTATGATTTCATGTGTGGATGCTATGCATGAGAGATGCAGTTGCTATGCATGAGAGATGCAGTTATTATGACATTGATGTGATGTATTACATGCAATTATTCAGTAGGTATAATCCACTGTTTGCAATATTGTGTTCTTATTGATGATGAGTGCATGTGATGTGAGGTACTGTTATGTGTCGCCGCGGCTCTCCTTTATCATGTCATACCCTGGTATTTCGACCCTATTTCAGTAGGGGAGATACTTGTTGATACACTATGGTATTTCGACCCTACTTCAGTAGGGGGGATACTTGTTGGTACACTATGGTATTTCGACCCTACTTCAGTAGGGGGGATACTTGTTGGTACACTATGGTATTTCGACCCTACTTCAGTAGGGGGGATACTTGTTACTATGGTATTTCGACCCTACTTCAGTAGGGGGGATACTTGTTAGTATACTATGGTATTTCGACCCTTTCAGTAGGGAGGATGCCTGTTGGTACATTATTGAGATATTGCAGGGCCGTGGGTCACATTTACAGTTACCATTGAGAATATAAACAGTGGGTTTACTTATATAGTATAATTGAACGGTTATGGATGCAAATGATTGGTATTATTCATAAGTGCGCCGCGGTTCTCCTTTGCTATGGCCATACACATCTAGAGGATGTGCTCAGATGAGGCATTGCAGGGCCGTGGGACACGCATTATATAATACTTACATTGCATAATGGAGTGATTGTGAATGCAAAAGAATGAATTATATCGATATGTGCCGCCGCGGCTCTCCTTTGTTATGGGGCATTGCAGGGCCGTGGGACACATATGATATAAATAGCAATGATGGGTTTACTATATTGCATGTTTGAGTATTGTGGAATGCTTTATATGCACTGATAATTTGCTATGAACAACAATGATGAGTGCAAATGATTTGAATTATATTTATGTGCCGCCGCGGCTCTCCTTTGTTATGGGGCATTGCAGGGCCGTGGAACACATATGATATAATATAACAATGATGGGTTTACTTACATTGCATGTTTGAGTATTTGTGAAATGTTTATGCATACAGATCATTTATATGCTTATTGATTGCTATGCTATGATTTGACTATATAAAGTGGTTTACTTACTGAGTGTAATCTCATAAAAATATTATAATGTTTTTGCTACAGGACCATGAGATTTGAGAATAACATGTTGGAGTGATGGACCTCAACTCAAATAAAATATAGATTTTTATTTTATTGCTATACCAGTATATTTATGTGTAGGGCTTGATGCCCAGACTATATTATTGTGGTGTGTAAGGAACCATAGGTTCGTGGGAGCTTCTATTTAAAATAAAGTGGATTCATATGTTGATGTAGCCCCAGTAATGCTTATGTGTAGGGCTTGTAGCCCAAATCTTTAGTTATGGATTGTATTAAAGTCATGGACTTGAATGATATATAGGTTGTTGCTTTTCTTGAACTCAGTGTCATGTTTCGGGACGCCTTGCGTGTCCGGCATGCGGCGGGTTGTCACCCTAGCTCAAAATTTTTGGGTCTGGAGCGTGACACTAACATAAACAAAACAATAAGTAAAGCGACAAATCACATGTGAACAATCATCTTACTGATACACCACATGCAAACAATCACCTTAATAAAATGTAGAATGATGCTATGTAAAGAAGAATATCAAAACCATGGCGTCCCAGTATGGTACATGGAAAATTTTGTAACTCCAGTTTTCAAGAAAGGACTACTTCACTATATTACATCTCTCACTATGCTGGTACAATGCTGGGAACTACAGAGGAAAGAGTTCAATTTATGACAACTCCATAGACATAGCTAGTGTTTCTAAGCTTTGAATCCATGAGAAGAATCTGACTTGGATACTGAACTTTCGGCTGTTAACATCTAATGCCTCTTTTGCCATACTGAGCCCGACAACAAAAACTAGAGGGGCAATCATGCTCACGGCAAAGAAAGGGGTGACATGGGTGATGGAGAGGATGGCAGCAAGGAGGAAGTACAGGTTGGCTACTCGCCGGAACTGCTCAAAGATGGCTTTTGGAAGGAAGGTGATGATGTTGTACTTGGTGGTCGAGATGTAGTTGGTAGGGTACTTGAGAGGTTTCTTGCGGTGGACTCGGGGTCGGTTGCAGTAGACAATACGAGAATAACCGGAACCTTGAAGAGCATAGGGAGCGTCGTTGTCTAACAGAATAGAGGGACGGACACAACAGAAAGAGTAGAGCTTGCTCCACCGGAGTCGCTCCCTTAACCTCCCCCTCCCTGCCATCCTCCCCTGGTTAGGGTTTCTTCGGTTCAAATCCAACACGGACCAAATCTACGACGCGAGAAGCAGAAGTAAATCGAAGAGAAGAATCAACTCGAGGGAAAAGAAAAGAAAAGAAAACGAACCTGGATTCACGCCAAGAAGATCGACTCCATCGACCGAATAAGAAACTACGAGCGTCTCGGTCTTCTGCACCGTCTCCGACGGGCATTCCCCTCTCGCGAGTGAGTATTATTGGAGAAAAATCCCTAACGGAGTCTCGCGTTTGGCCGAAGGCGTCGGAGAGACGATGGAGGAGGAGAGAGTAGGTGGCGTCCGAGGGAGCGAACCAGGGCTGGCGGCGAGCCCAGCGGAAGAGAGAGAGGGAAGGTTCGGGGTGAAATTAGAACGAACCCCTGACCCGCGACTTTGTAAATTTAGGCGCCACGGTCAAATAAAAATGGGCGCCAAGCAGTGAAAATTCAACAGGTTTTAAGCTTTATATATATATATATATATATACTTTCATAATAAATTTATGAACAAAAAAAAGCCTGAGTTTTAGTGGCTATGATTATGAGTAAATTTTTCAATATTTTAGATTTAAAACTTTCTATCTATCTCTTAGAAATTTATTTTATAAAAAAAACTTATATAACTTTATTTATAAAAGAACTAAAATAAGGTTTTTTTGTTTTATCTTTCTATTTTTTGATATTTTTTAATGAAAGATTTTTTTAAAATTAAATACTAATTGAAACAAGATTTTGGATTTGTCCTAAGATCTTGAACGATTAGAATTTCATCCACGGTCATCATCGCGATAGGGAGGAAGGACAATGGCCATCACGGGAGGGTCACCAGCACCGTCACTATGAAACAGAGATCATCCACGGCCATCACCGCAACCGGGAGGGAGGACATCGGCCATCACGGGAGGGTCACCAGCACCGTCACTGCGACTTCCGCCATCACCACCTACGACAGGATCATCCACGACCGGGAAGGAGGACAAAGTCGCGACTCCATCCCCCTTCTTTACCGACCCCTCCCCCTCCCCCCTTCTCCCCATGGCCCATGCCGGAACCCTCGCCGACAACATCCTCGAGAAGAACAGAACAGGCACCTCAAGAAGGGATTAAGAGGGCATAAATTTTTACCTCCCTTGTTTGCTTGTCCCTATGATTTGAATTGCTCCCTTGTTTAATTTATAAAAAAAGAATTTATACTATTTAAATATTTTCTTAATAAATTTATGGATCTTGTGAAATTATTGTATGATTTATAAATTAATTTGAAATTGAGGCATGTGTTCACTCTCTCAAGTCTAAATATAATTAAGATTTAGCCACTGAAATAGACCACTGACTTTGTGTATTCAAGAATAAGTTCCTTTCAAGACAAGTTCATCGATGCTTACCACTAGCACACATCAATGTGTTTTCACACATGTGTTTTCACATATCAAAATATGTTTCCTTTTAGGTTGAACCAGTGAGGTGATCATGAGCAAATATATGTGTATCAACATGTTATTCACTCAAAATTATGTTTCCTTTCCAACTAAGCTAGTGAGTCATTATTTACACATATGTGCATAAAGGCATCTCATGTGTAGGAACAATTTTTCTTTCAAGCCTAGATAGTAATGCAATCACTAGTACATGGGCATATTTTCTTGTTGAGTTAAAGGTCGTCTCCTTTCAAACTTGGCTAATAGATCAATCACAAACACAATTATATCAATATGTTTAGTTAAAGGCTAATTTGTTTTAGTCTTATGATGGAGCTCATCATGGTCAAACTTGCTTAAAGTAAAGGATTTTTTTTATAAAAAAAAATCCTTTAATTATTTTAAAAATTAGTATTATTCATGAAAGCATGCCTTTTTTTAAGTATATCATAAATTTAATAAATTACTCTGTTATATGATTCATAAATTATTTTATCTAAATTTATAGCTAAAATATATTTTTTAATTTTTAAACTTTCACTAAAAATTTATTTTAATACTTAATTTTTTTATGAAAAAAATCCTTCGCAACATTAATTTTATTCATGGCTTCTCTATAAAAAAAATTGATAAAAACAATCCCTTGGCAAATTCATCAAAAAATTTATTAATAACTCATTAATGAAAAAAATCCCTCAGAAAATCTCTCGCAAAATTAATTTCCGAAGGATTTTCCGAGGGATTATTTTTATCAATTTTTTTTACAAATAAGTCATTTATTATAGAAATATCCCTCATAAAATCCCTTACAAAATCATCAAAAATCCCTCGAAAAATCCCTTGAAAATTAATTTTGCGAGGGATTTTCCGAGGGATTTTTTTTATTGATGAGTTGTTAATAAAATTTTTGATAAAAAAAATCCCTCGAAAAATCCGTCGCAAAATTAATTGCTGAGGGATTTTTTAATGATTTTGCAAGGGATTTTTCGAGGGATATTTCTATAATAATGAATTATTTGTAAAAAAAATTTGATAAAACTAATCCCTCGGAAATTAATTTTGCGAGGGATTTCCGAGGGATTTTTTTTATTGATGAGTTATTAATAAAATTGTTGATGAAAATAATTCCTCGAAAAATCTCTCGCAAATTAATTTTCGAGGAATTTTTCGAGGGATATTTTGATGATTTTACGAGCGATTTTCCGAGGGATATTTCTATAATAAATGGATTATTTGTAAAAAAATTGATAAAACTAATCCCTCAGAAAATCCCTCAGAAATTAATTTTGCGAGGTATTTTCAAGTGATTTTTTTCATCAAAAATTTTATTAATAACTCATTAATGAAAAAAAATCCCTCAGAAAATCCCTCACAAAATTAATTTCTGAGGAATTTTCCGAGGGATTAGTTTTAGCAATTTTTTTAAATAATCCATTTATTATAGAAATATCCCTCAAAAATTCCTCGCAAAATCATCAAAATATCCCTCAAAAAATCCCTCGAAAATAAATTTTGCGAGGGATTTTTCGAGGGATTTTTTTTCATCAAAAATTTTATTAATAACTCATTAATGAAAAAAAAATCCCTCGAAAAATCCCTCGAAAAATTAATTTCCGAGGGATTAGTTTTAGCAATTTTTTTACAAATAATCCATTTATTATAGAAATATCTCTCAGAAAATCCCTCGCAAAATCATCAAATATCCCTCTAAAAATTCCTCGAAAATTAATTTTGCGAGGAATTTTCCGAGGGATTTTTTTCATCAAAATTTTATTAATAAATCATTAATGAAAAATAATCCCTCGAAAAATCCCTCGCAAAATTAATTTCCGAGGGATTTTCCGAGGGATTAGTTTTATCAATTTTTTTACAAATCCATTATTATAGAAATATTCCTCAAAAAATACCTCGCAAATCATCAAAATATCCCTCGGAAAATCCCTCGAAAATTAATTTTGCGAGGAATTTCCGAGGGATTTTTTTTCATCAAAAATTTTATTAATAACTCATTAATAATAAAAAATCCCTTAGAAAATCCCTCGCAAAATTAATTTTCGAGAGATTTTTCGAGGGATTAGTTTTATCAATTTTTTTACAGATAATCCATTTATTATAGAAATATCCCTCGTAAAATCCCTCGCAAAATTATCAAAATATCCCTTGAAAAATCCCTCAGAAATTAATTTTGAGAGGGATTTTTCGAGGGATTTTTTTCATCAAAAATTTTATTAACAACTCATCAATAAAAAAAATCCCTCGCAAAATTAATTTCCAAGGGATTTTTCGATGGAGTAGTTTTATCAATTTTTTTACAAATAATCCATTTATTATAGAAACATCCCTCGGAAAATTCCTCGCAAAATCATCAAAAAATCCCTCGGCAAATCACTCGGAAATTAATTTTGCGAGGGATTTTCTGAGGGATGTTTTTTCATTAATGAGTTATTAATAAAATTTTTTATGAAAAAATCCCTCGAAAAATCCCTCGCAAAATTAATTTCCAAGGAATTTTTTGAGGGATTTTTTAATAATTTTTTTTACAAATAATCCATTTATTATAGAAATATCCCTCATAAAATCCCCCGTAAAATCATTAAAAAATCCTTCAAAAAATCCCTCGAAAATTAATTTTGTGAGGGATTATCCAAGGGATTTTTTTTCATCAAAAAATTTATTAATAACTCATTAATGAAAAAAAAATTCCTCAGTAACTCCCTCGCAAAATTGATTTCCAAGGGATTTTTCGAGAGGATTTTTTTATCGAAATTTTTTTTTACAAAGAACCCATTTTTTTTAGAAATATTCATCGGAAAATCCCTCGAATATTTAATTTTGTGACGGATTTTGCGAGAAAAATATTTTTTATCTGAATATTTTATAGTTTATATTTTTTTGTCGGAAAATCCTTCGGAATTGCGAGGGATTTGTTCCCTCGGCAAAATACCTCGATAAATCACACTTTTCTAGTAGTGCCGGTCGGTGATAATCGATCTCGAACCATTGCGATCAATCCGATCGGCGACGATCTAACGGTTGCGATCAATCCAAACCATGATCCCGGTCGCCAATGATCGATCTTGAACCATTGCGATCAATCCGATCGGCGACGATCTGACGGTTGTGATCGATCCAAGCCATGATATATCCTGGTCGCTGATGATCGATTTCAGACCGTTGCGATCAATCCGATCGGCGATGATCCGACGGTTACGGTTGATCCAAGCCATGATATATCACGATCGCCGATGATCGATCTCCGACTGTTGCGATCAATCCAATCGGCGACGATCCGGCGGTTGTGATCAATCCAAGTCATAATATATCCCGGTCGCCGATGATCGATCTCGGACAGTTGTGATCAATCTGATCGGTGACAATCCAACAGTTGCGATCGATCCAAGCCATGATCCTGGTCGCCAACGATCGATCTCAGATCGTTGCGATCAATCCGATCGGCGACGATCCGACGGTTGTGATCGATCCAAGCCATAATATATCCGAGTCACTGATGATTGATCTCGGACCATTGCGATCAATCCGATCGGCGACGATCCGATGGTTATGATCAATCCAAGCCATGATATGTCCTGGTCGCCGACGATCGATCTCGGACCGTTAAGATCAATCCGATCGGCGATGATCCGACGGTTGCGATCGATCCAAGCCATGATATATCCCGGTCGCCGATGATCGATCTCGGACCATTGCAATCAATCCGATCGGCGACGATCCGACGATTGCGATCGATCTAAGCCATGATATATCCTGGTTGCCGATGATTGATCTCGGACTGTTGCGATCAATCCGATCGGCGACGATCCGACTGTTACGATCGATCCAAGCCATGATATATCCCGATCGCCGACGATCGATCTCGGACCGTTGCGATCTATCTGATCGGCGACGATCGAACGGTTACGATCGATCCAAGCCATGATATATCCCGGTCGCCGACGATCGATCTCGGACCGTTGCGATCAATCCGATCGGCGACGATCCGACGATGCGATCGATCCAAGCCATGATATATCCCAATCGCCGACGATCGATCTCGGACCGTTGCGATCAATCCGATCGGCGACGATCCGACGTTGTGATCGATCCAAGCCATGATCCCGATCGCCAACGATCGATCTCAAATCGTTGCGATCAATCCGATCGGCGACGATCCATCGGTTGCGATCGATCCAAGCCATTATCCCAGTCGCCGACGATCGATCTCGGACCGTTGCGATCAATCCGATCGGCGACGATCCGACGGTTGCGATTGATCCAAGCCGTGATATATCTCGGTCACCGATAATCGATCTCGAACCGTTGGGATCAATCCGATCGGCGACGATCCGATGGTTATGATCGATCCAAGCCATGATATATCCCGATTGCCGACGATCGATCTCGGACCGTTGCGATCAATCCGATCGGTGACGATCCGACAGTTGCGATCGATCCAAGCCATGATCCCATCGGTGACGATCGATCTCGGACCCTTGTAATCAATCTGATCGGCGATGATTCGACTGTTGCGATCGATCCAAGCGATGATCTCGGTCACCGATGATCGATCTCGGACCGATGCGATCAATCCGATCGGCGATGATCCGACGGTTCGATCGATCCAAGCCATGATATATCCCGGTCGGCGACGATCGATCTCGGACCGTTGCGATCAATCCGATCGGCGACGATCTGACGATTGTGATCGATCCAAGCCATGATCCCGATCGCCGATGATCTATCTCGGACCGTTGCGATCAATCCGATCGGCAACGATCCGACGGTTGCGATCGATCCAAGCCATGATATATCCCGGTCGCCGATGATCGATCTCAGACTGTTGCAATCAATTCGATCGGCGATGATCCGACGGTTACGATCGATCCAAGCCATGATATATCTCAATCACCGATAATCGATCTTGGACCGTTGCGATCAATCTGATCGGCGACGATCCGACGGTTGCGATCGATCCAAGCCATGATATATCCCGATCGGTGACGATCAATCTCGGACCGTTGTGATCAATCCGATCGGCGACGATCTGACGGTTACGATCAATCCAAGCCATGATATATCCTGAACGCCGATGATCGATCTTGGACCATTGCGATCATTCCGATCGGCGACGATCCGATGGTTGCGATCGATCCAAGCCATGATATATCTCGGTCAGCGACGATCGATCTCGGACCGTTGCGATCAATCCGATCGGTGACGATTCGACGGTTACGATCGATCCAAGCCATGATATATCCCGGTCGCCGATGATCGATCTTGGACTGTTGCGATCAATCCGATCGGTGAGGATTCGACGATTGCGATCGATCCAAGCCATGATCCCGGTCGACGATGATCAATCTCGGACCGTTGCGATCAATCAGATTGGTGACGATCCGACAGTTGCGATCGATCCAAGCCATGATCCCGGTCGCCGACGATCGATCTCGGACTGTTGCGATCAATCCGATTGGTGACGATCTGACGGTTGCATTTATTTCATAATTATATTTTATAAAATTAATTTTTATAAAATTTAATATTTTTTAAAAAATTGGGACACATTTATTGCGTCGCTATATTAAAAATTAATTTTTTTTATTTTTCTAGTTTATTGCATCGCTAATGCGTCGTTATTTAACATAATTAATTTTTTTTAAAAAAATGGCGATGCACTGAGTTGGTCGCAATATTTTTATTTCATAATTATATTTTAAAAAAATTAATTTTCTTAAAATAATTGCGACACACCTTGTTGAATTGCAATGTTTTATTTTTTTAAAAAATTGCAATGCAATACTTGCGTCGCAAAATTAATTTTTTTTTAATTTTCTAGTTTATTGCGTCGCTATTTAACATAATTAATTTTTTATAAAATATTGCGACGTAATAAGATGCGTCGTAATATTTTTATTTGATAATTTTATTTTATAAATATTAATTTTCTTAACATAGTGACGCACTATTTGTGTTGCTAAATTAAAATTAAATATTTTTTAATTTTTTGAGCTACGTCGCAATTACATCGCTAAATGCGTCGCTATTTTTTGTTGTCGCTATGGCATCACAATTTGATCACAATTTAGCGACTCAAGGTTGCGTCGCTAAATTTGCGTCGCTATCTCAGCATTTTCTTGTAGTGAGAGGTTATAATTCATATTCCATTATCTTTATATAAATATATAGTTATTTATAACATTTCTATTTTCTAGTTAAAAATAAAAGAGCAAAAGAATAGTAATAGCTCATATTTTATTATAGTTATATAAAAATATAATTATTTATAAATATTCTTGCTCTTTAGTGAGGAAGTAAACGAGCAAAAGAATATGGATGATGGCACATAAATTATTATTTTATATAAATGTATAATTATTATAGATATCTCCTTATTTAAGAGTAAATACATTTATTATTTAAAGAAAAAAATAAAGATAATGACTCATGTCTCAATAATTTTATACAAATATACTTACATATGTCATTTATAAATAATACCTACTTTTTAAGTAAAGAGGCAAAAGAGATCCAATTCTTTTCCGATGTAAATTTGAACATCAACATTAATTTTGCATTGCATCCCAAACCTATTTGCCCAAAAACTAATTAAACTGATTAATTCGTAAGCTCTACAATGTTCTCCATTAATTTAACCTGTCAATACAATCCATCAATGGATTGGGTTCAGGGCAAGATTGAAATTAAAATTTGAGCACGAAACAAGGATGAACAAGGATAAAGCATATTTCGATTCAACCCAACCAAACTGCCTGCAGCTCTTTGGAGAATGATGCCAATAAAACCGAGCGAGCGTTGGGCAAACTGGTATACTCATTCAAAATCCATCTTCAATAGCAAAAAGCTGTCATCATCCATACCAAAATCCTCAAAGGATCTTAAGCTCCTTTTTATAACTCTGATTAATTTTAAAGATGTCCAAGACTTAACATCAAACTAATTAAAGCTCTGCGCTCAGAAGCATTACACAGCACTGGTGCAATCCAAACAACCGAAAGACCGAGTCAATCAACACCTCCATCCAAAGATAAACCCCACCCCGGTTTATCCTCACATCATGGAGCTTACCGGCGCTCGGTCGACGCATGCGTAGATCTCGCCCGTCGGAACCCGCGGAACGGTGGGGATCGGTCGGAAAAGTCTTTGTGGTGCTTAAAATTGAGGCCCATATTAAACCAAAACTTCAATCCGAGCTTAGTCCAAATTCAAGCCCAAAATAGACATGATATAAGACTCTTGGTTGAGTTGGTTGAATATTCGCTTAATTTTATTTTATATAAAATTAAATCCATGCATTTATTTTAAATATATATATTATATATATATAATTTAGTCCAAGCAAATAACCTTTATGTTTGAGCAAATGAGCAAATAGTTATAAAAAATAAATTATCAAATTGGGTCAAAATCGGGCCAAAGTTGGACCAGCCTAGTTTGTTGGCCCAAATGGGCTCGTTTGGGTCAACTGAATAGGTTTCAGGCCGCGCTTGAGCCTGGGCTTAAGTCAGGCTCTGGCCTAAGTTTAGCTAAAAATTTGTGGGCCTTGGTTCGAATCAAAACCTTAAAAAAAAATAAAAAGACTTTGTTCATCGGGCGCGGCCAATGCGCGGCTTTGTGTACTGAAGGTGGTGCACAAAAACTTTGCCTTAAACAAAAAAAAAAAATCCAAGATGGGCTTGGGCAAGGGTCTAGCCCGATCCAATTCAGTCCACTTTTAACCCTAAAGTGGACGATTTGAATCTAATTGGTTTTAAGCCAATTGTCTTTTTTTTTTTTTTTTTTTTTGTTTTAGGTGTGTGCTTTTGGACGTTTGTTTGATTTTGGTTTAAGTTTAAGAGATAACTCAAAATTCTCGAATCATGAACGTTGGGTGCTTGCATATATGGGTTTGAGGTTAGGCTTTGGATGGATCCAAATTAAGCAGCGACAACTGATGTTTACTTAACCAACCTGCACCACTTTACACGTTTAGTAGTTTGGTTGGAGCTATCCAAGATGTGAGGTTGTGTTGGGCACCGGTCTCACTTGTTTTTTTTTTAAAAAAAAAAAATTAAAATAAAAAACTATTTTCTTTTCTTCTGAACTTCCAATAATATATATTTGATCATTACTATTGTTTCTTATTTTTCAAACCAGAAAGAGTATTTTAATTGGTAAAATAAAAAAAAAATTAAAAAAAATCCTATCCAGCAAAGGGATGGTTTTAGACTTTTAGTCCGTCTAAGAGCCTCCTTACAGGAGTAATCAAGCTTCTCATGAATAATCTGATAGAATGGCATAAATTGGAAGCTATTGAAAGTATGAGATCGTCAAAGAAGGTATGGATAGAACCAAAATCCTGAGAATAGGACCACTATGGATAGCTTTAAAAAAAAAAAGAAAAAAAAAAGAAAAGAAAAGGCAATAGCAAGAAAGAGAAGGAATTGAATAAGGTATTGTTGTTATGGAAAACACTTTGTACATCGGCCCCGGTGCAGCAACGCTGACGTGGACTGCACCGCATCTTTCGATTGGTCACGTGGATCCGACGTGGATGACCTGACAGGCGGTATGGCTGGGCTTTGACGTAACGTTCTGAACGTGACGGACATTTAATGCTGTTCGCTTTTTTTTAAAATTTTTGTGCGAACGAAAATGCCCTTTAGCGCCATTTTACGTTTTATGTCATCTGTGCAAGAAGAACTCTGTTTCTTCCAGCTTAGAGGCTGAAAATACTTCAGCTACTGGACTGGAAAACCTTGATACTGGAGTCTGTGTAAAAAAACTTCTGGAGGAAATGTCAGCCGCAGCACAAAGTAAAAACTCTTTCTTCCCACACCCTAATTGAATTCGGCAGAAAATCAATCGCGACACCCCAGTTGAAATCTCATGACACCCTAGCTCTGGGGCGACGACACCCGTCTTATAAATGACCACATAGAGAGAACCCGACGACACCCTACTTCGAATTCTGCCATTAATCCTTCGCGACACCATAGTTGAAATTCCACGACACCCTAGCTCTAGGGCGACGACACCCGTATTATAAATGACCACATAGAGAGAACCCGACGACACCCTACTTCGAATTCTGTCATTAATCCTTCGCGACACCATAGTTGAAATTCCATGACACCCTAGCTCTAGGGCGACGACACCCGTATTAAATGACCACATAGAGAGAACCCGGCGACACCCTAATTGAATTCGGCAGAAAATCAATCGCGACACCCCAGTTGAAATCTCACGACACCCTAGCTCTGGGGCGACGACACCCGTGCTTAACATGACCCACATAGAGAGAACCCGGCGACACCCTAATTGAATTCGGCAGAAAATCAATCGCGACACCCCAGTTGAAATCTCACGACACCCTAGCTCTGGGGCGACGACACCCGTCTTATAAATGACCACATAGAGAGAACTCGGCGACACCCTACTTCGAATTCTGCCGTTAATCCTTCGCGACACCCTAGTTGAAATCCCACGACACCCTAGCTCTAGGGCGACGACACCCGTATTATAAATGACCACATAGAGAGAACCCGGCGACACCCTAATTGAATTCGGCAGAAAATCAATCGCGACACCCCAGTTGAAATCTCACGACACCCTAGCTCTAACGAGACGACACCCGTGCTTATAAATGACCACATAGAGAGAACCCGGCGACACCCTAATTGAATTCGGCAGAAATTCAATCGCGACACCCCATTTGAAATCTCACGACACCCTAGCTCTGGGGCGACGACACCCGTCTTATAAATGACCACATAGAGAGAACCCGGCGACACCCTACTTCGAATTCTACCGTTAATCCTTCGCGACACCCTAGTTGAAATCCCACGACACCCTAGCTCTAGGGAGACGACACCCGTTCTTTAAACAGACCACGGAGATAATCCCAGCGACACCCTAGTTCGAATTCGGCCGTTAATCCTTCGCGACACCCCTGTTGAAATCCCACGACACCCTAGCTCTAGGGCGACGACACCCGTCTTATAAATGACGACATACAGAGAAATCGGCGACACCCTAATTGAATTCGGCAGAAAATCAAACGCGACACCCCAGTTGAAATCTCACGACACCCTAGCTCTAACGAGACGACACCCATGCTTTAACAAGGCGGGAATTTGACGTCACCGTAGTACTAATTCGACGACACCCTAGTCACTGAGCCATGCCATATTTCCGAGAAAAGTTTGTAAACGTGGGCAGTTCCTATGGGTTCGCGGGTCTCATTGATGTGATCGTGGCGATCCGGGTGTCCTTTCGTATTTCTCTTAGGTCGGCATAAACCCTAGAATCAATCGTCTGTTGCCCGAGAAGCCATCTTTTTGCTCAAGAAGCCATCCTTCGTCTCTTGCTCGAGAAGGCACTGGTCTCCTTTTCCCTTCTGAACTTGTTCCATAGTTCATTCTTCCGAATACGTCATTCATGGAGATGAGTGCTTTCGTTTGTGCACGAAGACTGCGAACAAAGAAGAAGCAGACAGAGAAAATGGCGGAAAATGCAAGGACCTGGTACTTCGTTCGACTGAGGATGCGGCTCCTTCGGGTATGTTTAGCACTATATGAATATTACGACATTCTATATTAAAATTTCATGACATGTATGTATTCTGTCTTACCCCCTGTTTCCGTTGACAATAAAATTGTTCCAGTCCCCCCAGTGAAGGCTTCCCAGCTGTTCAAGAATAGCTGCAGGCCGGCAGTATACGTTCAGAAGGTTTGGAGGATGGGGTTCTCTAGACGTCATACAAAACTGATTCGAAGGACACCATTTGGTGCCTTCGTCGACATGCAGACGTTCACAGTCGACGGGCGACTGCTAGCAGACATCATAAGATGTCACAATGGAGGCGACGAGTTCATGTTTTGCGGAAAACGAGTTCTATTCAGTGCCGACGAAGTCGCACTCATTCTTGGACTTCCAGCTCGTGGGAAGAAGATCGACACGTCCAGCCAAATGTTCAACGGAAGTTTGTTCAGACGGTTTGGCCAGGGTTTAGATCTTCGCCAAGAAGGTTTGGAGAAGTTGATATTTCAACTCTGACCATCTAAAGTACAGGAGGATGTCGAGGACACCGTCCGACTTTGGATCGCATACATGTTGGCCATGTTTTTGGCTCCAAAGTCTAATCAGAGATGTCCACGGTATCTCATCCAGCACTTGGATGATTTAAGTCAACTGGGTAGCATCGACTGGGCATCGGCACTGAAGGAATTGATTGTTCTGGCTCTCCCAGAAATAGCTGCTTGCTTGCGTTCCGAGGAGCCGGTGCACTCAAAGAATGCAAAAAAGTTAGGAGGCAGCCTACCTTGTTCGGATGCTCGGCAGCACTGGTGGTAAGGATTATTGAGACACATTATTAGTGTTGAGACAAAATTTATTTGTAATATTACTTTATTTAATATCGAAAAAAAATTCATGTTCAGGCGTGGTTCCTCGAGCATACATCAATGCGAGAGCCGGCATACCCTGATAAATGGCCCCGGCTGTTGAAGTGGTATGACCACCAAATTAAGATCCAATCGGTTCGGGTTGCTGACTTGCAACCTCAGGACTTGGTAATCTATTTCATAGCTCCATTGCTCTGACCATTTTATCAACTTAATGCGTCAATATGTTCAGTTAATATTAATTTGTTATCATCTTATGTTGCAGATGGAGGGAGCTACTGAACCATTGCCAGAAGAGCTTTGGCTTCTCCCTCAGCAGATAAAAACCGTCCCCCCTCAACAAACAGATACCTGGGCCCCTCAACCAATGGATAGCTGCGCAAGATGCGCCGAGTTGACGAATGAATTGGAGTGTGTTAAGGATCAACTCGAAGATGTTAGGCGCAGGCTGTCCATTGCTGAGAGCCTCCTCATTCACTGGTCAGAAAGGAAAGTTATGCAATGAAGGAGGAGGACAAGGGGGATGAGAAAACAGAGAAGGTGCATTCGTTGGAGTTGGTCCTCCGCGAGCATGGTAACGTAAATAGTGAGGAGAAGAAGATGGAGGAGGACCATTCATCCGAGTTTCCAATTGAGACAGGGAATGCAAAATCAGAGGACGACATATTGGAGGGGGATTCATTGGCTGATAAAACAGAGAAGGGGAATGAAAATAAAGAAGAGTCCATATCCGATAATAAACTTGGCACCCCTGCGCCAAAGGATGACAAAAGGGACTTAGAAATAATTGGAGTGCCGTCGCTTGTTAGGAGGATTAAAAAAGAGCCGAGGAAGCGTAAGGCATCCACGGTCGTCGGCAAAGTTATGAGACAACCCGACCTAAAAAGTCAGCGAAGACAGTGGGCATTTCAAAGCCCAACACAACGGTCGAAGAAGACCAAATAATTATTCAAAATTTTTTGAGCGAGCGACAACAAACCGACGAGATCGTCTACACAAATATGTTTAATGGCGTTGCAACAAGAAAAAATCTTCAAGATCTCATTAACAATGAGATGATAATAGATGATGTAAGTATATCAAGAACATGTTATAGTTGTTGATTTTAGAATTATATTAATCATTTAACATTCCATTGGCAGATAATTGATTGCGGCCAGGAGTTTCTGATGCAAAACTGGGCAGAGCATCCTGACCGATATCATAAGTGCATAATTGCATCAGTTTTCGTATATGCTCTATGTCTGACTTCCTCATCACCTGCGCATGAACTTGCTGGATCATCTGGGGCTGCGATATTTGACAATGTATCGGATGAAGATAAGTCCCAATTCCGGTTTCTTTTTACCATTGTAAACTCTGATAACTCGCACTGGCATTTGGTTGCTGTCGACATGGAAAGGAAGGTGTTCATGCACTTGAATTCAATGAAACGCAACCCGAAGTACAAGGCCAATGCAAGGAAATGGCATACAATTCTAGGCCACATATTCCATATCTACTGCGATAAGAAGGAAGCAATGGAGTGGCCGATAGAAGATATTTCGGATTGCCCAAGCCAACCGAGCGGATCGCTGGATTGCGGCCTGTACTGTCTGAGATACATGGAATGTCTTGCTCGACGGGACAATCCTGATATGAAGCTGGATTTCAGTGATGAGGAAGTCAGAGATTATCGGCGATACTTAGCTGCGACGATATTGAGAGAGGGCCTGAACAAAAGATTAGCGACATTGTCGAAAAATGTTCTTAATTTTTATATTCATCTTTGAATGAACATTGAATGTAAATTATTCATATTAACACTGATTAATATTTAATGCAAATATTAAAAATTTTATCACTGCGAGCAGGAGTGTCCTCGATGTCTACGAGACATCCCAGATCAGAGCTTGCGAAACGACTCCGAAGATTTTAGCTCGACGACACCCTAGCTCATGGAAAACGACACCCTAGTCATGCGCGGCGACACCCGAAAGGCGGAAACATAAGAGACATCCCAGAGCTTGCGAAACACTCCGAAGATTTTAGCTCGACGACACCCTAGCTCATGGAAAACGACACCCTTGTCTTGCGCGGCGACACCCGAAAGGCGGAAACATAAGAGACATCCCAGAGCTTGCGAAACGACTCCGAAGATTTTAGCTCGACGACACCCTAGCTCATGGAAAACGACACCCTAGTCATGCGCGGCGACACCCGAAAGGCGGAAACATAAGAGACATCCCAGAGCTTGCGAAATGACTCCGAAGATTTTAGCTCGACGACACCCTAGCTCATGGAAAACGACACCCTTGTCATGCGCGGCGACACCCGAAAGGCGGAAACATAAGAGACATCCCAGAGCTTGCGAAACGACTCCGAAGATTTTAGCTCGACGACACCCTAGCTCATGGAAAACGACACCCTTGTCTTGCGCGGCGACACCCGAAAGGCGGAACATAAGAGACATCCCAGAGCTTGCGAAACGACTCCGAAGATTTTAGCTCGACGACACCCTAGCTCATGGAAAACGACACCCTAGTCTTGCGCGGCGACACCCGAAAGGCGGAAACATAAGAGACATCCAGAGCTTGCAAACGACTCCGAAGATTTTAGCTCGACGACACCCTAGCTCATGGAAAACGACACCCTCTTTCGCGGTGACACCCGAAAGGCGGAAAATAAGAGACATCCCAGAGCTTGCGAAACGACTCCGAAGATTTTAGCTCGACGACACCCTAGCTCATGGAAAACGACACCCTAGTCATGCGCGGCGACACCCGAAAGGCGGAAACATAAGAGACATCCCAGAGCTTGCGAAACGACTCCGAAGATTTTAGCTCGACGACACCCTAGCTCATGGAAAACGACACCCTTGTCTTGCGCGGCGACACCCGAAAGGCGGAAACATACGTAGGTTTCCGTCTTTCGGGTATCGCCGCGCAAGACTAGGGTGTCGTTTGCCTTGAGCTAGGGTGTCGTCGAGCTAAAATCTTCGGAGTCATTTCGCAAGCTCTGGGATGTCTCTTATGTTTCCGCCTTTCGAGTGTCGCCGCGCAAGACAAGGGTGTCGTTTTCCATGAGCTAGGGTGTCTCATATGTTTCCGTCTTTCGGGTGTTGCCGCGCAAGGCTAGGGTGTCGTTTTCCATGAGCTAGGGTGTCGTCGCGCTAATTTCTTCGGAGTCGTTCGCGAGAACTGGGATGTCTCGTATGTTTCCGTCATTCGGGTGTCGCCGCGCAAGGCTTGGGTGTCGTTTGCCAGAACTAGGATGTCTCGTATGTTTCCGTCTTTCGAGTGTCGCCGAGCAAGGCTAGGGTGTCGTTTTCCATGAGCAAGGGTGTCGTCGCGCTAATTTCCTCGAGTCGTTCGCGAGCATTTCATTTACGACCAAGCAACCATAATTCAAAAGTTACGACACTCGTGTTTTATATATGATCTTGTGTAAGTTGACTCAATACATAAGCATCAATTCATCCATTAAAGTTTCTGACGGCGGAACAATTATCTCCAGGTCCTCTTCAGTATTAATAGACTGCAAACAAGTCTGCCTGCTACTTGAAGCAGCTCTTTCCTTGGCCTGATTTTTCCTTGATCT
>UESW01004014.1:0-30471 GCA_900491605.1 Calamus simplicifolius
GGCAATATTGAAATATGTGAATAAATTAAGTGTAACAAAAATGCGTATGTTAAGATGGATACGTGGTAAAACTTTAAAAGATAGAATTAGAAATAAATATAAGAGAAATGATAGGAGAGCCCTAGTTGAAGATAAAATAAAAGAAAATCGATTACGGTGGTTTGGACATATACCTTCAGATGCTCCAGTTAGAAAGAGTGATCTTTTAATAATTTATGGTACGGATAGAGGTAGACCTAAGCTAACATGGGCATAAATATTAAAAAGATATGACTATTTGTAATTTAAATGTCGACTTGGTCCTAAATAGAGCTGAATAGATGAAGCAGATTCATGTAGCCGACCCCGTGTAGTTGGGAAAAGCTTAGATGAGTTGAGTTGAGTTCATTGTTGTATATTTTGCCAAATGCATTCATTTTTCTTGATAATATACTTTTTTGATTGAGAAAATGATATTAACTAAATGCTAAGGGTATTTTGATCTTTCAAGTTAAATCTCTCTAGTTTCAAAATGTGTTTCTTGTTGCTTGTCTGGGAATATTGAAGGATAACTTATTAGAAACCCAATGTACAAATTTATTGGGAATTGTTTGAGGATAGATTCGGTTCTCAGTGAATATTTATTGATCATCATGATGTTTATTATGTCTTGAAAGCTTCAAAATTTTAGTGATAAGATTTTATACTATCCATACATATTGAAGATTATAACGTTATGACTAATCAACCCTTATTTCCAGATATATATTTTGAGGGCTTGGTTTAACGAAATTTACCTATGTATGTTGATAACTTTCCATGTTCAATTACTTTCTTCATATTATAATCATTGGTAAATTTTCTTTGAGATTCTTAAGCAAAGAAAGTAGTTGAAGCATTATGAGAGAAAAAGTATTTTTGTTGTGTTTATGTGTTATCATTATTTTATTCTAATATACTAATGGTATTGAAGTTGTTGGGCATTATTAAATTAGTAATTGGAATTTCATTTTCATACTTTATCTGTAATTTGAATTAGTTACTCATTTATATATGAAGTGGATTGGACATGGTCACTTGTTCTTCCATTTATATATAACTAATTTTGTTTTTGATTCAAGGAATTACTGTAGTTCTTTATCATATAAGCAGGATTTAGGTATGCCAATTAGCCATTAGGTCCTATTGACTATCAAGCATGCCCCCTTTATTAACCCTTGTTGGTTTGGCATGGGCTTAATACAAGGCCAAAAGTACCTTTTTATAAAAAAAAAGGAAAAGCTTTGGTATGGCATTGCATAACACATGCCATGCTAGCCACTAGCCAGCTTGGCTGTCCTAGTGGAGCTTAAATGTTTTGCTCATAAATCTTTTTTCTATTTCTTAGGAGATTTGGCTATTCTAGTTGACTGAGGGAGGGGAAGTGGAACTTGGTTGATAATGCTTCATTGACCTTCTGATTTAGTATATTCATAATCTTGATAATAGATACAGTACCGATATATTATTGGTTTAGTATAGTATGACCAGTATGATATGCTTTGCACCTTATACCAAAACAGCTTTCTAGATGCTTTTTATGCTGATAATGCTTTAAATTGGAGCAATATGGATTGATGCTAGGGCATGCTTGTAAATACTGAGCAGAATCAGATTGTTGTTCTTGGTTCAAATTGGAATGGGTTAGTAGAGACCAATTTTTATATTAAACCAGCAAATTGATCTAGTTCCACATCTATTTATTGTGGTATGCCCTGAATCAGCTAGTTTGGATTGATTTGCATTCCTTAATCTTGCTATTAGCTAAAGATAGGGATAGGGCTGCTTTACTATTTTTATGAGATAAAATATTGCTTATTGCCTCTAATACTTATTATCTCAATTTAGAATAGACATAAACCTTAAATGTAACTATTAACTAATAACACTTGAATCATCAATAATCACTCGATAGATATTTTGATAGAGCCATTTGTAGAGATTCATTCTAGTAACAAGGTGTCCATCTCTATTTTACTTGTAAACTTGCATCAAATCTCTTGTGCCTTATTCTTGTCATTATCCTATTTGTCAGTACCTTTTGCTTCTTCCATTCCAGTGGTTCTAGATGTTGCTCTTTTGATATTTTATTGCATAATTACCCATCTCTTTTCTTTACACAATCACCTCTCATATGAGATCTTGTTTTTATCTCCACTAACTAAGATAGAAAAGTTATGAAGGATGCCCAAAAAAAGTTTAGGAAAGAGCAGACATCAAGCTGAGAGTTGGTTATGGAATGTACTGAAATATCTGTGATCACATTTTGCTAATTAAGCCAATGCTCTATGTTGTATAATGCTTGAAAGTTAATTTATTTAAGGAAGAACCTACAGACATTAGTAATCCACCACTCTATATTATTCGTTAATTCATGCAAACTCATCTTCATGAGGGTGACATTTTTGCTAGGGTTTTGAATTTTCTATTACAACTCTTCAATGTCTTTCCATTCTGTTTTCCTTTTAGAAGACATAAGTATATGCATGTGTAGCACATACAAGTGTTACTTAGATACTCGCGTTTAGTTCCAAAAATCCATTTCAAATACATATCTAAGTTGGATACCTTCAATCACTTAGATGCTTATGAAATTCTTGCAATAATTGGTAGAGAGTTGAAGTCTTCCGACGATGAATTTGACTCTCTATATTCATAATAGAAATGAGCATTTGCTTAGCCAAGGGCATAAGTATCGAAATAACTTTTTTTTCTTATATGCTTAAGTTAATTAGGAAGTTTGAATGAAAAACATGAATATCGAAAGACCCTAACAAATAATGTCCTCTTATTATTTATTTTTAATATTTAAACAAGCAATATTAACATGTAAATACATATATAATTTGATTAAAATTATAGTTTATCCTATTTCTCCTTCTATCTCCTTTTTTCTCTATCTCACCAAGTCAGATAATTGGATATGTATCTAAATCTAATTCTTGTATCCATGTCCACACGACAATACATATAGATCAATTTGTAAGGATTAACTATGTATTGGGACTTTGCTTCTATTAGTAGATAATTGTATCCATTACATAATAATCATCGTCAATATAATATATAAACAACAATAACAAAGCCTTAATCCTGAATTAGTTGGAGTCGGCTACATGAATCTTGTTTCTTCTTTTTAGCTTGATTTTGAGTCAAATTTTTTTATAAGATACAAAGATTTTAAGCCTTTCTTTATCACTTCCTCCTATATAATTTTTGATCTACCTTTCTTTTTTCTTCTACATGTATCAAGTCACTCATTCGTACAGGTGCATCTCTAGGTTTACATTGCATATATTCAAATTATGTAAGTTATCTTTTTCTTAATTTATCTTCGATTAGAGTTAATTATACCTTTTTACTAATGATTTCATTTTTTTCTATCTTTTCTTATATTACCACACATTCATCTCAATATTCTTATTTTTGCCACATTTATATTGTGTATAGCATATAACATATCAATGAATATTTTTAGTTCATCTTTCTTTTTTTTTTTTGTCAAGAGTTAAATGCAAACCTTGCGCACTATCTTCATTTCTTGCTAGTTGTTTTACTTTTCAAAAAATATAATTTTTTTGACAAACAAGGAGCTAATTTATCTTAGTTGCTTTTATGATAGCTATGCTATAGGTAATCTTTCAGAAGGTGAAGATAAAAACTCTTTTGGGTGTATCGTTGCACATTGCACTATTGCATTGCCTTAAAATAAGTCACATTATGTGATGGTGCAAATTTTACATATATATCATATTTTTGTTCTTTGTATTTTTATTTATATCGAAGCTATTTTTTTCTTCTTTATTTAAATGCCCATACTTTGTAGGTATCATTTGATATTGCAATTTGCAGTGCTTTAGGTGCAAACATATTTGACTGTGTATCTACACCTACTGCACGCTTTGGCACAGCACTCATACACGAGGTAGAGATGTATATAGCACTTTTATTGTCAGATATGATTTCCTTACATTAGGATTTAATTTGATTTTTAATAATAATAACATTTTGCTTGAATCCGTAAACTAGGCCTTACCCCAATGGTTGCACCCCTTTGCTTAGCAACCAAATGTTCTGGGTTTGAGTTTTGGATGGTGCATCTTTGAGAATTTGAGCTTGATTGGAGCATTTTATTCTCTTCCATGCATATGCATGGAAACTTTATATGATGGCACACACATATGCCTAAATATATATAAAGAAGAAGTTGAGCTGCGATTCTTCCGGTTGGAATTGAGCTCCACACCAACTGCACAGCATACATCAAGTGGTCAAAATGTGGAGCAATTTCAATAACAAGATAAATGGTCTGATCTAGTTTTTGTAAACCCACCACATACCAGTTGTATTTGCTTTAAGATAGCACTGCTTAATGGTCAACAATGTGAGCTTCAATGTTTATGGCTCACTATGCATTTAGGAACCCCTTGTTTAATGGTTGAAAGGTCTGAAACATTTGGTTTTTGCTTTCTAGGTTTTCTTGGGTTGGGGGGGGTGGGGGGTTGTGTTGAGAAGGCATATTAGAATCTGTAGATGATGATTAATAAAAGACATTTTAAATGTTCTTAGGTGGATTTAATCAGCAAAGTACAGATTTTTTGTGCATCAAATCTAGTGGTCAAAAAGTAACATGAGATTGTTTAGCATTTAAAAACAACAAATTAAATTAAAGAAAAGTGGATTGCATAACTATTTTATGCTGCTTTTCCTTTCACAGCTCTCAATTATTCTTAGCATTTTTCTTATTTGGCTTCATATGGTGGAAAGATATGCATTTAGTATATGTACTGATAAAGCTTACCCTTGGTATTCCTTGTCTCATCAATGCAGATAAGACTTTATGGATTAATGTTTGAGAACATTTTCTTCTCCTTTTATCAATTGATGCTCATTAATCTTACATCAATCTTGTGGTTGAGACCAAGATTCATGTCTGGGCAACTTCATATAAAAGCATACGGCCGTACCATTGGTCCTCAAATGTTAATTGGCTAGAAGGAAGACCTACTTACTTATGTGGGCAGTCTAAACTCATTCAACCAAGAATCGACCCATCAAAATTGCTGTAGATTTGAAAAGAGTCTAGATGATGAGGGACAAAGGTTATTTTAATAATAGCTAATTGTATATTTGCATATATCATTGAGAAGCAACTATTAGCCAAGATCATAAGCATATCCCGGCTACCAATGATGATATGTGTAACCCCGGTATTTAATTGTGGGGAATGTAACCCTCGGGACTTAATTACCTTGATGTGAGACTTAATTGTAAGATCCCTGGGATGGGTGACACCTATGCGTTTCGGCTGGGTTTTCAAATTGAATTTTCGAGTTCCTAGATTTGAGGTGTCGTGAAGCGTCTGTTTCGGCTTTAAAAGAAGACGCGGGCACTTCCTTTCCCTCATCACAGGTGAGCTTCCTTCTCATTCCAGAGAAGAAGGGAGGGAGTGAGAGAGAGAGAGAGGGAGAATCAAACGAGAGAGAGAGAAATGAGGCAGGAATGAGGCGGATGTTGTACTTCGGACTTCCAAGTTGTTTGAGGTGTTGCCTCGAAGAGATGTGGTAACTGGGAGTCGTATGATGGCTTTATGCCAATGGAAGACCTATTGAAACTTTGAATATTACAGGAAGATGAATGATGTGGGATTGGAACCCAATTCAGTTACCTTGATCAGTGCTCTTCAGGCATGTACTCTTGCTTTAGATCTAGAAGAAGGCACAAGGGTGTATGAAATTGTGATTCAAAGGATTGGAATCAGAGTTGGATGTTTCCACTGCACTGATTGATATGTACATGAAGTGTTCTATAAGGCGATGGATATCTTCAATCAAATGGCAAAAAAGGATGTGGTCTTCTGGGCTGCCATCATAGGTGGTTATGCTCATATTGGTTTGGCCAATGAGTCCTTGAAAGTGTTCAAAGATATGCTTTTGGATGAATCTGTTCCTGATACAGTCACAATGATGAAGGTTCTCGGGACGTGTTCTCAGTTGGGATTTCAACATCAAACTGTCTGCCTCCATGGTTACCTGGTCACCAATGGTTTTGAGAACAAAGTATTTTTTTGAGTGCTGCAGGTTATGAAATCCATGACCTGACAGCAGAGCCATTGCTACATTTGAACATATGATTGAATCATCAGTCAGACCAAACAGTGTTGTATTTGTATCTATCTTGTCTGTTTGCAGCCATGCTGGATTGGTTGAGGAGGGGAGAAGGATTTTTGATAGCATGTATGATGTTTATAGGGTGTTTCCTGATTCAGAGCATTATGTTATCATAGTTGATCTTCTTGGGCATGCTGGGGAATTGCATGATGCCATGATGCTCATCGAACGTATACAAAAAACCTATAGGTACCCAGATGATCAAATAGCTGGTTTATTATTGGGATTAGCGTACCGAGGTAAGTAAGCCAATTATTATAATTTCATAAATTATTTTAAATCATTGGATTTATAGTTGTATGTATATTTATGAAATAAGGAAAAATGAAATTTTGATATTTGACTTGGCTATTTTGAAATTAGTATATAGTACCATGAGTATGTATTTGAGTATTTGCTATGGTTATATACAACTGCTATTATTTTGCAAAGTAGTAGAGTCATAAATATGCAAAGAATGAAGCATGTGATTATTGTGATTTTGCAAAACATATTGGTACTATTGATGTATTTTATGCAAATGTTAAATATGTACAAACCATTGTATGTGATGTGAAAAGTTTATACTTATATTGATGCATGACGTGTTACATGCAATGAGGAAAATAGAGTTTTATTGACTATTTTGAATAGTACCATGAATTTACAAATGAGTATTTGCTATGACTATTGTAGCTGGTAATATTTTGCAAGAAATGACTTATATGTGTATATGCAAAAATATATACTTGACCTTGCAAAATATGTTGGTACTATTGAGATGATTATATGCAATTGCTAATAATGTACAAACCACTGTATATGTGATGCTTATTATGATGATATTGAAATATACTTATATGTGTCGCCGCGGTTCTCATATGATGTAAAATGATTAAAATGCCAAGTGATACGTGACCCACCTCCATAGGGAAAGATATATGGAGGACACACATCTGTAGGATGTGTTCTGTTTGATTATGATATGGCATAACGTTGGTACCAGGACCCTTCCTCTTAGGGGACATTTAAGAGTGTTACACCAGTTGGGTGTTGTAGGGCCATGGAACACATAAGAAAACAATGATTATATAAATAGTGGGTTTGTTTACATTGCATATTTGGCATTTATTATATGATTTAGCTTTCAAAATTACTTTGAGAAAATGTTGCATATTCTGATAATGGCAAGTGTATTTGAAATTGGAAGCTTTTCATGAAAATATGATTTGAAATCTTGAAATGCTATAATGATATATGACTATTTTTACATTATAATAGGCTTACTTATTGAGTGTGAGCTCATGTAAATCTCACAATGTTTTTCAGAGCCACAGAAGAAGGAATTATGGGATAGATGGAGCTTCTATTAAATAAATTAGATCCATTATGTTGATGTAATCCCAGTGATATTTTATGTAGGGCTTGTAGCCCAAACCTTATACTTATGGCTTGTATTAAGTTGTGGATTTGAATTGAATATAATTAATTATTGCCTTATATTGATTTATGTGTCATATTTGGGATGCCTTGCATGCCAGGCATGCGGTGGGTTGTCACCCTAGTTTAAATTTTGGGCCTGAGACGTGACAGCTTTTATGGTATCAGAGCCTAGGTTATGACCTTAGGGACACATACATGATGACACTCTAGGCAAATATTAGGATAACATTGAGACAATTATAACTTTAAAGGAATTTCAGGAATTATGCTTTGGAAGCTTAAAATTTAAAGTTTATCAAGATATTAATTGAATTATGAATTTGATAGGAATTAAGAATGAACCATCGCACCAGAAGCCAATGATATAATGGGGCTCCCAGGCTGGTGACCTTGACCAGTGGGGAGGCAAGGGGCTTCTAGAGGTTTTAGCTCCGTCAAACTTATTGAAAATGGCTCGTAGCAGTTTTAGATCTTAAATAATATGGGTAGATGAAACTTTAATTGGATATACAATAAAAGATAGATGAATATATGGAATATAATATAGTAGTTAAAAATTACAATTGATGACTAATATAACTAAGATAACATCATTATATCCATATTGCAATTGAGTTACATATGTGAATTTTGAGTTATTAAATCTGAATTTAAATATGGATATATACAATGAATTTTTATTTATAGAACTTACATTGTCGATATTGTAAGTTAAGATTATGAGCTAATCTGCCGGTTATAGAGATGATTAATATTAATGATATTTTGGTAATGAAGTAGTTAATTACATATTTTTGATCAATTACAATTGAGTAGTTTTGAATTTGAGTTGGATGGATAAGAATATAGTGAATTGTACTAAGAGAACTTTTATTATGGATACTGCATGTTCAAATCTGATTATTACTTTGCTAAATATGAGATGGTTGATACTGATGTTAATGAAGTAGTTGACTGCATATTATATCATGATGGACCATTTAGGAAGAATATAAAATTTTTGAGATAACTATGTTTAAGTTTTTGAGAATAGTAGACTATATTAATCTTTAGAACTGATTTTGGCTATAAATGATCAAATATTTTGATGGTAAAAAGTGAAAGATTTTAGCAGTAATAAGAATAAGATAAATTTCACTGATAAAGAATTTTATGAGGATTTTCATTTGTTAATAGATTTCTAAATTAAGATATCTATTTATTAATTTATTGTGCCTACTTATTGTACCTTTCTTCATAGTTTCTAAGTAGATATCTTTCTTCAGGATGGATAAATTATCAATTAGCCATAAGTGGCATAATTATTTTTAAAGAAAAAGGAGGAAGATGATTTTATGTTGATTATTATCAATTATGGATTATGGTTAAGGATACATCTAATATCACTTTCAAATCATAGAGAGATTACTATAATTTTTAATTATGTCTTTTGGATGGTAAGTGCATTTTCAATCTTTATTGACCTTATAAGTCATGTATCCATCCGAGCTAGATCAGTGAGGTCACTTTGAGATATTCAAAGGGTTAAATTAGTTGGCTATGATATACATGAGACATTGCATAATCTATAGATGATTTTAATAGTCATTGGTAACAAAATAATTGATTCAAGATTTGAATCATTTAAATTGTAATAATTATTGAGAATATACTGATCTATTCAAGAGAAATTGATTGGTTGTGGTAGTAATGAAGGAGATAAAATAATTATACCGGTGATTAATGATGGCACTATTATTCAAATAAAATAAATTAGTTAATTATGATAATTATGAAAGATGTCCTAAATGATTGGCATCATGTTCATTGATAATAGCTTGAAGTATTCAAGAGTGAAATCAAGTATGTTATGATGATTGAAATAAGTGTCGTAACGATTAATGGTACATTCAATTATTCAAGAATTGAGAGGCATTGGAAAAAAACCATCTTATATCTAATTCACAAGAATTTAGAACTATCTTATCGAGGAATTAAGAGTAACTGATATGTTATTAACCTTAAGAATGGATGACATAATACATGTGATGGACTCTATGATATTTATGATGATTGTGTTGTGAGAAGTTAAGGTATTAAAAAAAGGATGACATGAAAGAAATACTTCTTAAGGAATTTAATTTTATTTGTAGAAAGATCAAATTAATTATTGAAGTTGGACACGTCATTTGGGTACTTGGGAATGAAAAGTTTGCTTGTGAGTATCTATAATGGTATTTTGTGGATATTTAATTTCGGGATTTTAGTGAGATAAAATGTTAATATTTGTTTTTGGTTTAATAGTAAACTGGGTAAATTGAGTCTGAACATTTGTCTTACTCTTCTAATTTGAGGATGTCTTCATAAGGCTTAGTGAATTAAGTTGAATTTTAGCGCGGCCTTCCACCCTCAAATAAATGGACAAGCTGCAAGAACCAATTAGATTTTTAGACGATATATGCGAGCCTATGTGATAGATTTAGAAGGTGCTTGGTATAGCTTCTTACCCTTAGTGAAATTGCTTATTTTAATGATTACTAGGCCAATATTCAAATGGATTGATTTTGTTGTCTATGATATAAGGTGTAAATTCCCTTTTTATTGAGATGAAGTGTGAGAGAAAATTTTGGATACTGAGCTAATTTAGCAACTATGAAAAAGTATCGTTAATTAAAGCAGCTTCATGTAGCTCAGAGTTAATAGAAAAGTTATGTTGATGTTAAACAGAAAAATTTGAAATTTAGGTTGAAGATCATTTGAAAGTTTTACTAACTAATGACGTGATGAGATTTGTGTTTAGAGGTGAATTGAGTCCTCAATACATTAGGCCATTTGAGATTTGGATCAAAATAAAGGAGGTGGCTTATAGCTTAGCACTGTCTTCATTACTCTTTGAGGTGTTCAATGTATTTCATATCTTTATGATTGAGGAGGTATATTCTAGACCCCCGCTATGTGTTAGAACTTGAACCAATTTAGCTTAAGAAAGAATTGATCTATGAAAATCATCTTGTGCGCATCGTAGACCACAAGGATCAGTTCTGAGATGATATAGCATTCCTTATATCAAGGTTCAGTGGAGTAATCATTATGAGATGGAGGCTATTTGGTAGCTTGAGGAGGAAATAAAAAAGAAATATCCATAATTATTTGTATCCTAATATAGATAAATAAGTATCGTTGACTTTTGAATAAAATTTAGTTGATTATGGGATAAAAAATTTGAATTCTATATTTATTGGAAGTGTATCAATTTCGAGGCTGAAATTTTTTTAAGGGGGAAGAATGTAACCCCAGTATTTAATTGTGGGGAATGTAACCCTTGGGACTTAATTACCTTGATTGCGAAACTTAATTGTGAGATCCCTGGGATGGACTCCCGCGTTTGTGCGTGTCGACTGGGTTTTCAATTACCACGTAACGATTGGATTTCCGAGTCCCTAAGTGTCGCGAAGCGTCTGCGTTGGCTTTAAAAGAAGACGCGGGCACTTCCTTCCCTCATCTTTGTCGCGTCTACAATAGGTGAGGTTCCTTCCCATTCCAGAGAGGAAGGGAGGGAGTGAGAGAGAGAGAGAGGAAGGAGGGAGTGAGAGAGAGAGAGGGGAGGAATCAAACGAGAGAGAGAATGAGGCGGATGTTGTACTTCGGACTTCCAGGTTATTTGAGGTGTTGCCTCGAAGAGATGTGGTAACTTAGAGTCGTATGGTAGCTTATTATGCTCAAAATGGGAGACCTATTGAAGCTTTGAATATTTACAGGAAGATGAATGATGTGGGATTGGAACTCAATTCAGTTACCTTGATCAGTGCTCTTCAGCATGTACTCTTGCTTTAGATCTGGAAGAAGGCACAAGGGTGTATGAAATTGTGATTCAGAAAGGATTGGAATCAGAGTTGGCTATTTCCACTGCACTGATTGATATGTACATGAAGTTCTATAAGGCGATGGATATCTTCAATCAAATGGCAAAGAAGGATGTGGTCTCCTGGGCTACCATCATAGGTGGTTATGCTCATATTGGTTTGGCCAATGAGTCCTTGAGATGTTCAAAGATATGTTTTTGGATGGATCTGTTCCTGATGCAGTCACAATGATGAAGGTTCTCGAGACGTGATCTCAGTTGGGATTTCAGCATCAAACTGTCTGCCTCCATGGTTACCTGGTCACCAATGGTTTTGAGAACAAAGTATTTTTTTGAGTGCTGCAGGTTATGAAATCCATGACCTTGACAGCAGAGCCATTGCTACATTTGAACATATAATTGAATCATCAGTCAGACCAAACAGTGTATTTGTATCTATCTTGTTGCTTGCAGCCATGCTGGATTGGTTGAGGAGGGAAGAAGGATTTTGATAGCATGTATGATGTTTATGGGGTATTTCCTGATTCAGAGCATTATATTATCATAGTTGATCTTCTTGGGCGTGCTGGGGAATTACATGATGTCATGATGCTCATCGAACGTATACCAAAAACCTATAGGTATCCAGATGATCAAATAGCTGGTTTATTGTTTGGGATTAGCGTACCGAGGTAAGTAAGCCAATTATTATAATTTCATAAATTATTTTATAAATCGTTGGATTTATAGTTGTATGTATATTTATGAAATAAGGAAAAATGAATTTTGATATTTGACTTGGCTATTTCGAAATAGTATATAGTACCATGAGTATGTATTGAGTATTTGCTATGGTTATATACAACTGCTATTATTTTGCAAAGTAGTGGAGTCATAAATATGCAAAGAATGAAGCATATGATTATTGTGATTTTGCAAAACATATTGATACTATTGATGTATTTTTATGCAAATGTTAAGTATGTACAAACCACTGTATATGTGATGTGAAAAGTTTATACTTATATTGATGCATGACGTGTTACATGCAAATGAGGAAAATGGAGTTTTATTGACTATTTTGAATAGTACCATGAATTTACAAATGAGTATTTGCTAGGACTATTGTAGCTGGTAATATTTTGCAAGAAATGGCTTATATGTGTATATGCAAAAATATAATTACTTTGACCTTGTAAAATATGTTGGTACTATTGAGATGATTATATACAATTGCTAATAATGTGCAAACCTGCATATGTGATGCTTATGATAATGATATTGAAATATATTTATATATGTCGCCGCGGTTCTCATATGATGTGAAATAATTAAAATGTCAAGTGATACGTGACCCATCTCTATAGGGGAAGATATGTGGAAGACACACATCTGTAGGATGTGTTCTGTTTGATTATGATATGGCATAACACTGGTAGCAGGACCCTTCCTCTTAGGGGATATTTAAGAGTGTTATACCAGTTGGGTGTTGTAGGGCCATTGGACACATAAGAAAACAATGATTATATAAATAGTGGGTTTGTTTATATTGCATATTTTGGCATTTATTATATGATTTAGCTTCAAAATTACTTTGAGAAAATGTTATGCATATTCTGATAATATGACAAGTGTATTTGAAATTGGAAGCTTTTCATGAAATTGTGATTTGAAAATATCTTGAAATACTATAATGATATATGACTATTTTTACATTATAATAGGCTTACTTATTGAGTGTGAGCTCATGTAAATCTCACAATGTTTTTCAGAGCCACAGGACTGAAGAAGGAATTATGGGATAGATGGAGCTTCTATTAAATAAATTAGATCCATTATGTTGATGTAACCCCAGTGATGTTTATATATAGGGCTTATGGCCCAAACCTTATAGTTATGGCTTGTATTAAGTTGGATTTGAATTGAATATAATTATTATTATCTTATATTGATTTATATGTCATAATTCGGGACGCCTTGCATGCCAGGCATACGGCGGGTTGTCATCCTAGCTCAAATTGTTGGGCCTGGGGAGTGACAATATGCTTGCTTCAACAATAAATTCAGACTATTTATAGAGGGTTGACATAATTTTGAATGCTATAAAATTATAGAATATACATTCTCGACTCTTGTGGATTAAATTTTGCTCAATTGGTCCCATTGTTGACGTTGGGTTTCTGGCCAAACTTCAAGATACCTTTCATTTTGGGTTTACTGGTAATGCATATGTTTTCATAGAACTCATATCACTTTTTGTGACTGCAAAATATCAGACAGTTTGTCTATTTCACTAAATGGAAGTTTAGTACATTTTGTACAGCTAAATGGAAGTTTCATCTATTTCACTTCAGACAGTTTGTCTTTCAAGTTCTATCAAGGATTTTTTAGGCTAGTTGTAGCCACATTTATGCCTCCATCTTATGAGGGAGCTCTGATTGTTTACTCGTGATAATGAAAAATGTCTCCCAACTAGGGAGTTCTGAAGCTGAAACACAAAGTGATGGCCAATGATGAACGTCCTATTGATCCCACATGTTCATGTATGGTATGACTTTATCTAATCTCACTTGTTAAAAATAGCATGTTGGCTTACCTTACCATTTGGCTATGGTATGTTATGCAATCATCTCTGCAGGTTTGTAAAAATTACACTCGAGCTTACATCCATTGCCTTGTCACAAAAGATGCCATAGACTCCCAACTTCTATCTTATCATAATTTGTCATATATGACGAGGGTATAGTCCGCAATTTGTCTTGTTAAATATCAGACTTCAGACACTAGAATTTTTAGCTTCTAATATTCTTTAATTGCAGCTTTCCAGGGACCTCCACATGTCAATAGTTGAGGGATGCTTCCTGGAGTAATTTCATTCTTTCTTTGCTTTACCTAAATTGTAACCTGTCCATATACCAGACTCTATACTGAACAGGATGACAATCAATGATTGATTTTTTTCTTTTTCATGATCTGAATTCGTGCTGTAGGTTTGTTCAAGGCTTTTTATGCTCACAGGTTTATTTTTGGCCACATCAGTTCAGCCTTGTGAAGAAAACACATGCTCGCGCACGCGCACAGACACACTAACACCAACAACAACACACAAAACACACACGGATTGGTTAGAATTGTGAAGAAAACTTGGTGAACTTTGAGGCTCTTAAATCATAGTCAGAATCCTCATGAATTCATCCAAGCGAGAAGGCCATAGCCCATCCACAAAATTAAAGAATAGAGCCAAATTTCATGATTCTTTTTGTTATTTAATGATTTGGTTTTAGACAATTGCTATTGGGAATTTGTTACAGTTCCCCAAGGGTGGTGTCCCTCGCTGGGTTTGCAATGCCATGGAGGTTGCCGGTATCGACATCTCTGCCTGCTGTGCTCCACTCTCATCATCCCAAAATTAGGTGCAAGTGTTGTGACACGACCAATTTTGTAACAGCTTAACAATTCATCAACCAAGATGAGTTCTGAAATCAAGATCTTTCATGAAAATATAGATGGCAGCATATATTTTGTTCCTAATATGCTTCTGAGTAGGAATTACCGATTATTTTGTCATTTCGTTGGATTGCTCTCTTGATCATCAGTTAGTCATGGGAAGCTCTGCATATATTTTTGTTGAAGCAATGGACTGTAAATGAGAAGCATTTTGAGAAAGAAACTTGTATTGCATGTCTAGTTGTTTGGCTTTGTTTCTTTCCATCACTAATTTTGGTGCTTCAGAATCGCTTTCAATTTTGTTGCATGGCTGAGCTTGCCTTCAGTTGAAGGATCAGATATTAGCCTAGGTGCAAATTTATGGTTTGGTACCCAGAAGACATCAAGTTATCCTCGAGATAAGCAGCTTAATTATAGCTTAGCCATGCACCTTTTTGCAGTCATACAGCTGGCTACTTGCTAATTTCTTTTTCCTTCCCGGCTCCTTTTTAGTTTCCCTAATTTTAATTTTAAGCTTAATAGCTCCTACAGAGATATTTTGAACCATATTGACATGCTTTGAAGCTTGGGTTTTTATTCTTTTTAATAGGAAAAAAGCCAAATTGTTTAGGAGTGATGTATGCAAATTAGAGCTTATTTTGATGCCCATCTGCTGTGATGAAAGGCAGTATCATGTTTGGAAAGGTAGCTTACTTTCAATCTGAACAAGTATGTTTGTATTTGACCTGCCAAAATATGTGCAAGCAAATTTCTTTTGGAACATATGGTTCCAGAACTAATAACATGCAACTCAACTTCCCAAGCTTGGCATGTGGAACTGAGTTGTCATAGAAACATGTGCATGTTGATTCTTTACCATGTTAAGGCTGCTATAGGTTATGATTCCATTCTTTTCTGTTTTTGAGATATTTTTTAGTGAGTGCTTGGTTGTTAAAAAGAAGATCAAATGTGGGGGAAAAAGTTGGAGGATAAATAAAAGAGAAGAATATTAACTTAAACGTTACTGCAAAGAGACTTTGGCACGACAAGATGACTGATAAATTATAAAGCATGAGAAATTCTACAACATCACATTCTAGTTTGTACATCCATACTACTTTTTATCTTCTATCATGACTTTTTGTCATGAAGCTCAAAGGTTTAATAAGACTATTGTTACACATCCATTGGCTTGGACAGTAGTGCTAAAATATAGTATGGTCGATATCTAACTTAAAAAGTTCTGGCGCTTGTACAAAAGGACCTCGTTGGTGGTTCTGTGGCTTTTTAATCTGTGGCCTTTTAATCAGAGGTTGAGAGTATTTGTAGCTCTCTTCTGCCTTCAGATAAGATGTAGACACGCACATGCTTGCACATATGCACTCATACATGCATGCACGTTTGCATGCTTGCACTTGCATATGGACATGCACGCATAGGGAGGTATTATATCAAAATAAATGCATATATACATCCTAATCTTCCTCAAGTTGGATGTTTTAATGACAGAATTCCATTTGATGGTCATGAATATTCTATAGAGGCAAAATCGCTGTTTAATTTTTCCCCTTGTCGTCACTGCTGTCTAACTTGACCACGTCTGGCCGGCCATTGACAGTGGGTGGGAAACCTCCCGCTCGGTTGCGCCTGTCAAGGATGCCATGTTGTTTGTTTATGAATCTGATCAATACTTTCTCGCTATTTTTTTTTTTTTTCAAGAATTACCTGGGGGTGCTGGCTTTACCATGGTACCAACATTGCAGTACCCGCACACAACGCTGCAACGTGAACATAGATTAAAAATGCGGTTGGAGGAGAGATTGCTGTGAAGCATCATCACCCTCATTAGTCCCTCTAAGTGGCAGCTTGGTGGCTGCCGCCATTATAGCAGAGGAAGATGTTGATGGATGACCCCATGCGCATGAGAGAGAGAAAGAGAAAGAGAGAGAGAGAGAGAGAGAGAGAGACAGTAAAATTCGAACAGACTAATGTTTATGATAATCAGAGATAACAACAGAAGTATTTTATTCATAACTGTCTCTTATATGTCCTGATGTAAACAATGAAGTCACAAGAAATTAATAAACCTTGCAGCTATAGGGTAATGCATATTTCATATGGACCAACCTATATCCAGTATACACTTTGGCAAAAGAATAACGCAGCAGATAACTGCCTGTCAAAATATGTTTCATCCAAAAATACATTACTGAATAGCTGCTGCCTGCATAAAATGTGGGATCAACATCAGTAAGTCCAAAACCAAACAATGCAATGTGCAGGAAAATTTCTTTCATCTTTTATTGGTTCGGAGACTCAATCGACTTCCCTTTCAACCCATGCAATTATGAGGGCTGATGTTGTCTGTCACTAGTGCTGTCAGTTAAACCTTTGAGACGACCATTGAATTCAGAACCATAGATATGCCCCATTTTAGCCCTCTTTGTCTCCAGGTATCTCCGATTATCCTTGGTTATTGGAGTTAACAAGGGAACCCTGCCAGACACGCTCAAACCATAGCCTTTAAGCCCAACATACTTTGCAGGGTTGTTGGTCATTAGCTTCATTGTCCTAACACCTAGATCACGTAATATCTGTGAAAAAAGAATTTATTTCAGAAAGCTTAAACCGACAGCTATTGGAAAAAGAAAATCATCCATCATGTAGCCCCATAAAAACAATATGGATATTAGTGAGAGTCATGTAATCAGAGAACTGGATGGATGGCATTCACAAGATAGCAGCCATAATCGGTAACGACATATTACTCTATTTAAATTGCTTCCAAACAACAATGGACAAAATAAAAGCCTACTGGTACTTTATATGATGTGTATCGTGCACTTAAATACTACTGAAATGGGATGGTGTCATCAATAACATATTGGATATTGGATGACATGCTCTATCTACATGCAATCCACATAAACTTCTAGTCATCATATCCTGAGGATGCATCTCTACAGATCACCTCTCCTACAAATATAGGTAAGGCCAGGGATCCTAGTATGGTGTTGTCTCCTACAATCTTGAGTGGGGATGGCTGGGCTACTGTGACTACTATACATACACTTAGCCGCACTATCAGGAGCCACAACTGAGTCTGTGTCAAACACCACACGACCAGCAGGAAGAGGGATAGCATCTAGATTGGTATAATCTTCACGATATAGATTATGCAAAGATCCAGATATCAATGAGGCCCTAAATATTCTACTTAGGACTAAATCTTTAAAGTGAATCATTATACATTTTTCTATTACAATACTATATCTTTTGTGCCATTTTCATTTGCACAAGTTACTAGTTTGACTTAATGAGTGTTGGTACTGATACTGGCATTTTGATAACACATTTCCATTTAAATGCTACTAATATTATATTAAAAAAGCATCATTGCCCTAATATACATATTAAATAATAGAAATCTGAAAAAAAGGACTCAACATTGCATATAAATATAGTACCTGTACACAACCTTGTACTATGAGTCGGTACAAAATGAATTGATATATCATACCAGTCCAAAAGAAAATCAAACAAATGTTGTTAGCAGTATTTCAATCCTGATGTGCATAGTCACATAGCTAATAATGAATTCTAATTTGGAAACAAAGAAGTTAACTTGCCAAGTAAACTTTAGAAGGCAATAGAACAAATTAACTTTGGAGTAATGCAACAATTAATAGAGAATGTGCAGACAGAGCACCCAAATGCTAAAACTGATCAAACATAAATAGAAAAGAAAAAGCAGACAAAAAGTTAGAACAAAAAGAAAATCATCTTCATGAAATATAGGTTCGATAATAATAGGATAAGAATTAAATATAGTTTATGAAAAAATTGTAATTTACAAACTATAAATACTTGCATCTGAATGGCACCGAGCTACAAAGAGCAGTTAACAATCTAGGTATGTCGCCTTTTGACAAGATACTTGTCTACCCAACCATACAAGCAGGAAACAGAAATATACTAGTAGTATTGCCATAAAATAAGAGAGACTATGAATTATTTACCATAACACATTGACTTCTAAACACATTCTAAAGTAGAGGGAACACATTCACTTTCTAACATGTTCATATAAGCAGAACAATTCATCATCCAATTAATTTAGGTAATCTTTTACTAACATTGCAAGAAAAAATGAATGATTTATGAAACAGATGAAACTACAATTTAAAGGGTAGGGTATGCAATAATGACCTCAATGAAATGACAATGTCAATTTAATAATTTACCAAACTGAAACTATAAATCTCTATAGAATAAGTGGCAAAAGATATGAATCTAGTGGAAAGCATCACGTATAATTTAAAAGGAAAGTGGAAGGTGTAGAACCAAATGTTTTCAAGGCACAGTATAAGCTATTTGTATCCATTTTCCTTCACATAATTGCTAAGACCTAACTTATATTCACAGCCAAAAAATTTTAGCACTTATTAATTTACCTGCGCACCAATACCATACTCCCGTGAATCTACAGGCAATCCTAACTCCTCATTAGCTTCCACAGTATCACGCCCGGCATCCTGTAAGTTATAGGCACGAAGCTTGTGACCCAAGCCAATACCCCTTCCTTCGTGTCCACGAAGGTAAACTAATACACCCCTGCCAGCCTTCTCGATCATTTCCATGGCCAGGGCCAGCTGACTACCACAGTCGCATCTGGCCGATCCAAATATGTCCCCTGTAAGGCACTCAGAGTGCACCCTCACCAGAACATCTTGACCATCTCCAATATCACCCTGTTAATGTAGCAGAAAAAAATAAAAATACTCAATAAAATATGGGAATAAAAAATGTTTAAAATAAGGATGATGTCTTAATATGATCAAAACACCTTAAAAGATAAAATTGCTTTCAAAGCCTATTCTAGCATCTACTTTTGGCCATGCATGATCAGGATATGGTCAGGAAACATGGATAGAAGGATACTAACCTTAACCATAGCAATATGCTCTATCCCATCAAGCATTGATCTGTAACAATAGGCCTGAACAGAACCCCACTTTAGGGGCAAACGTGCAACAGAAGCACGTTCCACCAATTTATCTCTTTTCCTTCTATATCTGCCAATATTAGTCAATGTCAGCACCATCTAACGGCAAAAAATGAAGATTAGAAAGAAACTTCAAGAAGAGTGTCATGATCCAGCAAGTAATACCCATCTATTGCAGCATGGCAGTCAGACTGATTTAGTTGACAAAATCTCCACTCCTCAAAAGACATCTTATTCCAAAAAGGAGAAACATACAATGATAATAATACATCTTATTCCATCTATTGTGGCATGGCCAATAATATGATGGTGGCGACATGGTGGTGGTAGTAGTATAGCAAAAGCCATGGTGGCAGTGATGGCAATGATGGTGGTGGAAATGATGATAATAATAATGAAGGTGGTATCAATGCTAGTAGTAAAAGATATGGATTTTTGTGTTTGAAAATAATGAAAATAAGAATTTCTTACTTTCATTTTTTTAGAAATAATGAAAATAATTTTTAAAAATAAAAAACAGCAGCAAACATATTTCTTGCTTCAGTTTATGTGATTTTATTTTTAAAAATAAAAATGAAATTAAAGCTATGTCAAACAATCCTTTAGTTTTTGAGCATTTCTTCTTATCATGCATTGTGATCATTTACTTACATTGCTCACCTTCTTAGCTTTTACGTTTTCATAGGTTATTTTTACCCAAAATAGAAACATGGCAAGGCTTGCTGGTGTGGTTCGTATAAAGTTTCTTTAATATAATGCTTTCAGCATTTTTGCACAATAAAGTTTGACAGTACCTTCTATTTAGAACCTTCAATACTATTATCATGCTCAATAATCCAATCAATTTTTCTTTAAAAAGAAAATCCTTACTTGTAGACGAAGTGCACTGGTGGTGTTACATGCCTAAAACATTCCTAGACAACTCAAACCAAATTCCATAAAACAACAATGCACAACTTAATAGTACATATTTCAGAATGTTGAACAATGAGAAACACCAAAGTCAATAAGACAAAGATGGCATAGATGAGAATATTGAGATGACCATATGGTGAGACTCTATGAAGGTATATTTATAACTAAAAAGAACAGAGGATTAGCCAATGGTAGACAAAGTGATGAGATGTTAATCAAAGAATTATATGGCCATGTACAAGAAAAAATCAAAGGTAGCCCTTGTTAGAATAGATTAGCGATAAAAATTAGTGAATTCAGCCCTTAGTAATTGGAGCAAACTTGCTCATTATGGTTATGGCTAGTGATATGCTGAACGTCAAGTGGGTAAATTTTAGACCTCAAGCCATTATTTGATCAATTTTGCTGAGAGGAGCAGTAATCTTGCAATCATAATGACTTTCCAATATCAAAATGGACATGAGCATCTGTAAAGATATCATTTTTGTACTGTCTAGCAGCCTACAGCATCCTCACTGATAAAGACGACTTTATGTGTCAACAGATAAAATAAGAAATTTAAAGCAGTAAACTAACAATTTTAAATAGTCAACAAATAACATACCTAATTAAGTCTGCAATTGAGATTATTTTCAGATTCTCCCTCCTTGCAAATTCACGAAGCTTTGGTAACCTAGCCATTGAACCATCATCATTATCAACAATCTCACACAGAACTGCAACAGGAGGTAAACCAGCCAGCATGGTGAGATCAGCAGATGCTTCCGTATGTCCAGCTCTCTTTAGAACACCACCCTCCCTGTACTTTAGAGGAAAAATATGACCAGGGCGGTTGAAGTCTTCAGGCTTTGAAGTAGGAGATGCAAGAGCTAGAATTGTCTTTGCCCTATCTTTAGCAGAAACCCCAGTTGTCGTACCCTCTTTAACATCCTAAGGAAAAAAGATGGAAGCAGTTAGATCCAATAATTGGGAAAAATATCAATGGAAGCATAATTCAGGGTGTCCTCCTACCAGATAGTCATGACACAACAAATAAGGAAGAAATCCAAGTAATTGGGCCTCTAGTATACCAAAAACCAGACTCTAGTTGTCAATAAAAAGTCATCTTCTGTACATTAAGTGAATATGGCAACTAAAGCTAAATTTCATTTGAAAATTTAAATAACAAAATATACATTTAGATATCCAAATCTCCAGTCAATTCAACACCATTATGATTGCCAAGAACATTTGCAGTAGTTATCTAACATAACAAAATTGTTGAAGTGGGAAACGTAGACCAAAAAGACTGTGGAAAAAGTTAGAATCAGAAATGCAGACCAGGTTTTCATGCTATGAAATAGTTTTTCTTAGAATCAAAAGCATATACAAAATAAAAGGAGGGGGGGGGGGGGGGGGGGGGGTTGCCGGGGGAATGGGCATACCTGCAAAAATACTATAACACTATAATGTTACAATGCAACAGAAAAGTTAAATGCAGACAGTGAAATGGCCAAAGGGACTACCTAAAAAGATTCTTTTAGTTTTTCCATCGTCGATTGCATATAATGTAACTGCCTTCAATTTTCAAAATGGATAAAATTAAGCTATTAGAATCACAAAGAAAGTTGCATGGAATCTCTGAAGTGGGAACCACTATAACAAAATAATTATTATTTCTTGCTGGAATATCCAACCACTTTTTCATTCTCTGCACTGAGGTCAATTTTTTAATTATGAGAATCATCCATTTATCATCAATGAAGAGAGAGAACATACCACTGATACAGTGAATGCCGTGCAAAGTTTCTCCTCATTTTCTTTTGTCATTACCATCAGAGGAAGCTGTAACCTTTCAAGGTCTTCTTCTTTCATACTCACACACACAATTCCAGTCCCATGCTTCACTATAAAAGCCAAAGCCTCTGGTGTAACCAAAGATGCAGCCATTATAAGATCTCCCTCATTTTCTCTGTCTTCATCATCGACGACAATCACAAGCTACAAAATCAACCACATCAGGAATGAACTGAAGGAGAAAAAGAGTAATGGTATCAAAAGAAAAATTGATGCAATAATAATAATGACAAACCTTGCCTTGACGAATGTCCTCAATTGCCTCTGGGATAGAAGAGAACCCTTCTGTAGGGCAGTCTAAATCATGTTCGTTGTTGTCAACAGCAAAGTCTTCTGTTGTAGGAGCCACATCTGCAGAAACTGTTCCAAGTGTGACAGCATCAGCTTGAAGCATGTTATTAGAAGATGGATGGTCTTGCCCAACGATTGAAGAATTTTGTTCCATTAGGATGTCACCATTAATAGATCTTGGCAGGGTACCAAAACCAGCATCCTTGTTCAGAGCAAAGCACAGAGCTTTCCTCGAACTGATTGATGGAAAAATTGGAGTCTTCTTGTTCACTGCAAATAGAGTGCACTGCAACCCTCTGATCTCCTTGAAGTTCTGTACACACCAGAAAACAATGCATTTCGTTAACAGGCAAGTTTCAAACTGGAAAATAAGTGATTCACTTAGAACTAGCACTAGCAAAATCTTGTTTAACACTAAAACCAGCCTCCATTACAAATTTCATCAACGCATATAGCTGAAATTGCAATCCAAGAATTAGGAATTAGATTATCAAAAGTTCTTGCAGAATGACCTAATTGTAGTGCTATCGACCATGTATCATACATCAGTAATGGAGTTGCTACCAACCCTGATGCATAGAATTAAAAAATTCATTCCCTAACATGAGATGTTTCCAATTTCTAGAGCTAGTTCTCAGGCTCATGTCAACCCATGACAATTTCAAGCCAAACTCACATCAGAGACCAATATTGATATGAGAGATATGGAACATTTTGGGTCATTTCTTCCCATTCTTGCAACCAAGAAACTAGGATAGGAAACCCTAGCAGTTGCACTGAAGATTTTTACAAAAGAACGAACCAAGAGCATTACAAATAAACAAATTGCAGGTTCTGCACAAAATTAAACTTTAAACCTTTTTATTTGTTGTCTTCAGGCTTTCATTTTTCTCTGGCAAAATTGAAATTGGAACAAATCTACAACGTGAAAATAGCAAATCTTCATGACGGCTAGTAGCAAATTAATGAAAATTTTTTGTGTCAAGATTACTGCATACATTCTTTTTCCAAAACTGGTTCTCATTACTGAAATGCTATAAAATCCCTCCTTTGCAGCGCCAAAAAGAAAGAAGAAAACAGGGCGTGGAAGGAGTTGGAGAAGAAGATTCTGCTTTACACTGTTGTTAATTATTGCCATGAGCACAATGTGGCAAAACACGAAAACCGCAACTCAGTATACAGAAAGCAAGCAACTAGGGATATAAAGAACTTACTGAAGACGAGAGAGGCCAACAATAGAAGAAGATGCAGCACCAACAGAAGCCATTGCTCACTATCAAATCCTGCAATCCTTCCGTTCTCTTCTCCAATTCAGCCGCAGTTGTTTGCACCGGATGCTCTCTGAAAATAAAAACTCAATCTTTTAGTCCCAAAATCCCGCAAATTGCATACCACCACCCACATCGAGATCCATCCAATAGCTCAGTCGTATGATATCGAGCCTAAGGACCGAAAAAGACACCGATCGCCAGAGTCGCAAAACCTAACCCTTCATCTCCAACCTCCCCATCCCACAATTTACCGTACCGTATTCAATGGAAGAAGAGAATTGACGGAGAAACAATACCGAGAGGAGGCGGCGGCGGCGCGCGCGGTGGAGGCGGCGGCTCCGAGAAACCGAGGCGGCAGGAGAGATGGCGAGCGCGACTGGGAAATAGGAGATGCGGCTCATTGTCCGGAACGATCGCATTTATAGATCCCGATCGCTGGAGAGGGACGAGAAACGCGGACGCCTCTTGCGTCGGGCATCCGGTCTCCCAGAACTTTCCGGAAAAAAATCCGATACGGATATTCGCATAGAAAGATATGTGGAAAGGGTCTCGATCTTTGCCACGTAATCCCTCCTTTCGGTGGGATCGGCCGAGAGGCGTTGATGGCAGGCGAGGGTTTTCCCGCGTGGGATTTTGGGGGTCATTGGGGTTCTCGGCGGCCGTCGAGTTTGTTGCGCTTTGTTGGTGCCAGAGTCACGGCAGACGGCAGCGGGCGTGAGAAATTTGCGCATTGGCTGAAAACGTTTGACTTGTCTACCTCTCAGCAGTTTAGGATGCCAAATGCGAGAGCTGGAAACCGCCGCACGTGGTCAACATTACGCGTAGTCGTCGGCTGATGTCATTCGGTGTAAGTGGTGACATCATGGTTAGGTGCGCTTTATTAATTTAGACACGCATTGACAATTTCTTAATCGGTCAATTTAGTACATGCCACCAAACCTTAAAAACAATGCATTTTTTGGTGCCGGAGGGCAAAAAGTTATTCATGGAACTAGGGATGGCAACGGAAAACTTTTTGAGGTTTTGTTTTGTTAAGCCGTTAAAATTTTTGAGGTTTTGTTTTGTTTTGGTGCTGTCAAATTATTTTTGAGGAGTGTCAAACAATATAAATGCTTCGTAGATCTTCAAAGGAATGATAAGTATCACTTTCTTCAGTCAAAAATTTGTAAGAAAAATTTCGGACCGATGATTCCAATGGGAACCTTCGACGCTCAAGTCAGCGATTTGAAGAACAGGGATCTGAATGAGAGAGTAGAGATTCATTCCCTTCTCGTTGTGAGTCAGGATACCTATACCTGTTCGATAGTCCCTTTTATCCTTTGTGGAGTAGCTATCGAATCCCATTATGTTAGGATTGGCCTTGTAAGCGGCTGGTGGGTGCGTAGTTGTTAAGCATGCACCGTAGATATCGATAACTGCATAGTACATGGGTAACCGCCCGTGATTTTGGTAAAATAGACGAGCGAGATATGCGGCAGTTGGTGCCTCAAATCCCTGAGTCCGGTATCCGAGATTGGCTCCGCGATACTAGGAAAACATGCAATGTAAAGTATCGAGGCCAAAGCCGAGGGCCGAGGTCAGGGACCGAGGTTGAGGCCGAAGCCAGGGGCCAAGGCCGAGGCCGAGGCCGAAGCCAGGGGCCGAGGCCGAGGCCGAAGCCAGGGGCCGAGGCCGAGGCCGAAACCAGGGGCCGAGGCGAGCCCGAGGCCGAGGCTGGGGGTCGAGGCGAGAGCGAGGCCGAAGCCAGGGACCGAGGTTGAGGCTAAAGCCAGAGGCCGAGGCCGAAGCTAGGGGCCGAGTCGAGGGCGAGGCCGAAGCCAGGGGCCGAAGCCGAGGCCGAAACCAGGGGCCAAGGCGAGGGTGAGGCAAAGCCAGGGGCCGAGGCCGAAACCAGGGGCCGAGGCGAGCCCGAGGCCAAGGTCGGAGCCGGGGGCCGAGGCGAGCCTGAGGCCAAGGCTGGGGGCCGAGGCCGAAGCCAACAGGGGCCGACGCTGGAAATGAACTATCAACTCATCTGATTCCGGGAATTGTGCAAGGTGTTATGCTACCACCCAAGGGAAGTGATCAGCCACATCAGATGCCCCCCCACCCCTAAGATGGGTGGGCGTATAGTTGCCAATGAAAGGGGTGTCAGTATCCACCAGGTGGCTGATCTCCGTGCCATCATTTCACTCGTTCAGGCTGTTGAGATTGGGCAGGATTTTCCTCAGGCGAGGAGTTATGAAAAGGTAGGCGTTATCATTGCGTGAGGTCACTGCTGCCTCTTTATTAGCGGTGTTTTTTGTGTTTCACGCATCGAGTGGTTGCCGAAGCGGTCTCCAATGGAAAGCGGACACATGGCCAAATCGAAATCCGGCGGGATGATTCGATATGGGGGTATAAAAGAGGGAAATCATCCCTATCCTCTGCTTTTCACCTTTTCTTACGTTATAATCTCTCACCTTGAATCTGCAAGCGCCTGTTCATCTCCCATTTCTGTTTCCCTCCCGAGCTCTCTCTTCTTCAATCTCGGTTCAAGTTCTTCAGGTTAGTCCTCATGGCTTCTTCACCTTCTTGCTCTTTTTCTAATTTTGGGGGTCACACCCCATTCCTTCACCACCTTCCCCTTCCCCCATGCTTAGCTGGTCTTCTTCATCCTCGACCATATTCCTTTGGAACGGCGGCGAGCGACCCGGACGACCCGCGACTGGGATTCGTCCGATCGCGACGGGCCCCAATCCGGCATCGTCCGGCCATTGCCAGCCCGTCCTCTGCTGCCAAGGAGTCCCCTGAATGGACTGCCTCCACCATGACAGCCCAAGACATTGTGAACCTTAGAGCCAAGTATAGTTTCCCTCCAACATGCGTCTGTCCTATCCCGCTCCTGATGATAGGGTAACTTCCTCCCGTCCCGGGAGGGTTGCCTTATACGGAGCTTTATTTAAGGCGGGGCTTCGGCTACCCATCCATCCTTTTATCCTCAACCTCTTAGACAGGTACTCCTTGGCACCCGAACAGTTAGTCCCAAATTCCATCCGGACCATCGTCGGCTTTCTGGTACTTTGTCACTTTCAGGGTATAGAGGCTAGGATCTCCTTGTTCCGTAGCTTCTACACCCTCCACAAGCAAGCGGGGTGGTGGTCCTTTGCCCCTAGACCCACTAGGATTCTTAAACTGTACCTTTCCACATCCATCAAAGGGTGGAAGGATATGTTCTTTTGTTGGTCCAGATAGCAACCCAAGAGGGGGGGTGAATTGGGTTTTTCAAAAATTTAAACTCTTTTGAAAATAAACCCCAGCGGAAATAAAAACTTAGATTCGCACAATTTAAAATAGAATATGCACAAATAGAGAATTAAAGATAATGAGATAATCATGGCAAACACAGGAGATTTTATAGTGGTTCGGTGTACCTACACCTACGTTCACTCCCAAGTATCTCTTGGGTCCACACTATAATCAATCTGATTACAGCAGAGTTATTTTGCAAGCTCACAACTCGAACTTGTTGTTTTCCCGGGTGCACAACGAACCCAGCTGGTTTTCAAGGCTCACCAGCACAAAACCTTACACCACAAGCAAACTGCTTGCACAAGGCTAACAGCCTCAATGGAATCAATCCTCCGATTGACCCAGCAAACAATAATCATTTTTACAAACAAAGGCTCCTCCAATGAGCAAATATACAATGATAGAACACGAAATAAAGAGATAGGAATCAAAGCCTGATTTGTAGATCTTGGTGGCTTGCTTCTTCTCTTCTCTTGGGTGGATCTTCCTTTAGAGTGCTCTTGAAGCTCTGAAGATCAGAAAACTAGGGCTTACTTCTTTTCTTGAGATTTCTTCAAAATGGAGCTATGAAAGCTTGGAATCTCTCTCTTCTCTTTTGGGAATCAGTATAATCTTCCTCTCGAATTTTTCCTCTTTTCTCTTTTGATTTTTTGATGGGATTCTAAGATTTTTCTCTATTCTTGTCTTTTTGTCTCTCTCATTTTCGGATGCAGCAAACCCCTTCTTATAGATCAGTTTAATCCATAAATAGTTTAAAACTATCCGTTAGAAACAAGTGTAAGAAGAATTAGAACCAAAAATAGCAATAGCCATTGGGATTAAAAAGATAAAAGTAAAGTTTAGAGTCATTCTGACAGTTCTGGAGTCGCGTCTGACATTCTGGAGTCGGCTCAAACTTTTCTGGAGTCGGCTCTAAATCGAAAATCCCCAAATCGTTTGAACTGGAGTCGTCTCTGACTTTTCTGGGGTCGACACAAAAATCTTCTGGAGTTGACTCTAAGTCGTAGTTGAAAAAACCATCGTTCTGTCTTTTCTGTTGGAGTCAGCTCTAACAGTCCAGAAGTCGACTCTAAGTCTGTGCCGATTTCTGGAGTCGACTCTGTGATTCCATGTGTCGACTCTAATGTCTGCAATCTTACCTTGACATTAGATTCGAACTAGAACTTGATTTGTCTTATAATTTTGATTAATAATCATCATAAACTAAAAAACTTAATCAAAATCATTACATTCAAACTCAGATTACATTGAGCATTCAAAACAGACTTTTCATTATATCAATGTATCAAAATGTAAAACATAATATGAACTTCATTACATTGCAAAGACTAAGCATCTATTACATCAAAAGTGAGTCCTTACAATCCTTGTTAAGTGATCTATAATATTCTTCATTCCGTCAGTTTGAATCTTAACATAATCCTTCAGTCTTTCATCTACAAAAGTACAAGCAGTTAATATTTTGTCTTGAGTTCAGCATTGCATTTTGCATAGGTCTCACCATCTCCACAGATGTCTTTAAGTTCTTCAAAAATATTCTTTAGGTCTCCACTTAAAGACTCAGTTGAAGTGCTAAGAGTTGATTCAATCTTGGTGATCCGATCATCTAATGAATAAAGAGTTTCTTTAAGATTCATAAATTTGTTGTCAAACTCTGATTTCAATTTATCTGCCTGATCATCAAGAAGACTTTTAAGCTGCCTTAACTGAAGATCTGAAAACCGACAGACGAAGAAGATGACTGATCAACCATCGGAGCAGGAGAAGGAGCTGGAACAGGAACAGAAGAGCTCGGAGGTACAGGAGATGAATGTCTAACTGACGGTCCAGGTGCCTCAATATCCGCGGCTCTATCTTCCATCATACTTTCCTTTCCCATCTGCCATCCTTCTTCACAAAACCCATTCTATGAATAGTGGCCAAACTATAGTAATCGGTGTGTCTTAAATTTCTCATTGGCTCACTATCGGATATGATTATCCCTTGGCTTTGAAAGATTTTAGTTAGAATCATGCCGTAGGGTAAACTAGATTTCCTCTTGCTCCCACAATCAGCAATGTACCATAATATCATGCTCGGAAGATTAATGGGTTTTCCAGTCACTATAGCATCCATTACAAAGATATCTCTCTCAGAAACATAGTCAAATCTCCCAATCTTAGGGAATAGGATCCTACTACAAATATTATGGAGAAGTCTTAATTCTAAGGACAGTTGATTTGCAAAGACTTCTTCAAAACCAACAATCTCCCTGTTAAGCAATCTTGATAGAGCTGGGCTTCTATCATCAGATGAAAAAGTAGAAGTACCCGACACTGGAAGATCCAACAATCTTGAGAGCAAATCCACTGTCACAGATATTCTATTTCCTCTAATGATGCTTACTAATCCATTGTCTCCTCTTGATAGATTTTTATAAAATTCTTTAACTAGGGCTGGGTAGGTTGGACAATCTAAAGAACATATCTTCTCCCATCCCATTTCAATTAACTGCCTCCCCACAAGAAATCCTTCTGCCTCAAATAATTCAAAATCAACCTTCCTCCCGGTTGTAATCACTCTATCGGCAAGACGATCTACCTGAGATGTGGCCGTAGTGGGAGAAGCACTCGGAGTCGAAGAGGATGAGGTGGAATCCATGCTCGGTGAGGGTTCACGAGCGGGACGCCTCACAGTCTTCTTCACCGCCTTCTTCCTTTTCATCCCGGCCGCACCAAGGCTAGATCCACGGGTTTTAGGAGCCATTTGATCTAGTGGAAGGGTTAATCAGGGATTTCTGAGGATTTGGTAGGTTAGGAAAAATTTTGGAGAGAGTATTTGAAGGATTTGAGATGATAGAAATGAGCGGAGTCGACTCTGCCCTAGATAAATCGACCTGGGACCACTTCGAGTCGGCTCCCGCAAAGTGTGGGGTCGACTCCGGGTAGTCACAGAAATTATCCCGAAGTGGAGTCGACTCGCGCAGAGATGGGGTCGGCTCTAGAGTTTCAGCAGAAACATGGAGTCGACTCCGATACTGACCGAGTC
>UESW01004014.1:41810-117688 GCA_900491605.1 Calamus simplicifolius
GCAGTATGCCATAGTTTGTAAGTTGAAAATTTCATACAGGGTGCTTGTAGCCATTGATTAGCTAGATGCTATCATCACAGGGGTGGAGTCTTTGATTAAGGATAGAAGTAAATATCTTTATTTTGTGTTGTCAACAAGCTTATTAACTTTTGGTCTACTATTTTATTAAGGGAGATAACATGAAGATGACTATGATTCATTAGAAAAGAGGGTGTGGAAGGGGTGGAGTCTTTCTTAAAGATGGTCACGCTGGTTTAGTTATTATTGATCAAACTAACAATAATTCGTGCAAGAGGATAAAGGAGGTAGAGTTTGGAAAGGTAGTGCTTACCATTAGTAAATTGTTTGATGTTATGTGGGTGGGGAGGATGATGATACTATAGGTTAGACACGTTTTGGAGCTAATCTTGTATTTGGTGTACTAATTCATGCTTACAAATCTATTCATGTACCAAAAAAAGAAGTGTTTTACTAATTTAGATATATTGAGGATTAATAATGTTTTTTTTCTTAGCTACTCTTTTTTTTTTTCACTTTGTATCCTCCTCTCTTATACTTCATATTCTTTATCAAATCAACAATACTTTGACAAAGCTCATATTTCTTTTTCATCGATGTAACTTAACATTTTTATTTACTTTTCGTTTTTATTTTGTATAGCCCATTTTTCATTTAGAACGTTAGATTAGTTTCTATTTTGTTTTAGAGCATTGTTAGCTTCTACGAACTTTACTTATTTGTTATGTGGACAAGAATTTTGGGTATGGCTTCAAATCCTAGTAAGATATCTCATGGGATGTCAGATAGGTTGTTGTCTTAAGTGTTAGGGCAGGACCATCCTACCATCATCTTAGCATCCTAATTTCTACCCCAAGTGACGAGATAGAGTGGGATAGCATCTCATTTTATAGACAAACTGGGACAACCCTGCGTCAAAGAATTTAAAACCTTGATTTTAGGAACTATGATGTTTTTTATTCTATGGTGTGGGGGTTGTGCACTTCCACTTAAGATGTCTCATCTTTTTTACATGGACTGAAGTGATTTGATGATATGCTAGGTTTAATTTAATATAGAAGAATGTGAAATCAAGTAATATGAGTTGTTAAGATTAGATGGTTTTTAGATGAAATTAGAGCTCAAGATGTGTCACTTAAACATGGCATTTTTTATGGCTGCCTCTTATCTAATCCCATAAAAATAGCCATATGACCCTTCACTCCTTTCTTTTGGCAAGGTCTCCTCTTTCTCTTCATTTGTATGAACCAGTGTAGGTCCTCTCCTCCCTCTTTCTTTTCAGATGATGCCTATCATATAGGTCCTCTCTTATCTGTTTCTTTTGAGATGATGCCTATTATTTATCTATTTTTTTGCATGTTATATTTATTTTCCCAGTTTTTTTGAGATTCCTAATAGATTGGCCGACCTGAGATATTATTCGAAGAGCCATGGGAAGGAGATTTTAGAAGTTTTGTTGAGATTTGCTAGCTCTGCTCACAGTTTTCTTTTCCTTTTCTTCCTTGGAATTCTGCAGTGTTGAATTTAAAAACAAGCTTTCTTGAGGTTGGTTCTTTCTTCGCGAGGCATAAAAGTCTGCATGCATGTGTCCCCAAATGGCAAATTCTTCACATCCCATGTCTTATCTTTTGGTTAGTTTCTTCCTTTTCATCTTTGCCCTGTCCAATCTTTCCTTGTGTTCATGCATATTCTGCACTGTTTTTCTGTATTCAGAGCCTCCTTGCTTATTACTTATCCACATTGCAAGCCCTAAAACCTTAATTAGGAACTTATCTAATCTAGGCCTTAGACTACTTGATCTTCTTTTCTGGAAACTTTCTTGTGTTATTGAATTAGTATTTGCCAAAATCGTTACATGCAAAACACATAAATGATTACATTAAGCCCGGGATTTGTGAAACATGAATAAGTTGAATGAACACTGAAGCTCTATGTGGAGTTGCTCTGATACCAATTTCATTATGCACTTTAGAATTAACTGTTTACTCTAGTTAGTCCTAAAGAAACTTTCATGATTCAAAACAGATGAATTTTAATTTCAGCCTGCAAACAGCCCCATGTCTGATGGTAAATTTGAGACGTTCAAATCCCAGATTAAGGTCATCACTCATGTCTATTGCATATAAGAGTCAAAGAAGGAGATGATAAACGTGCCTCTAAATCAAATCCTACGCACAATAATTCATTAACAGCATACAGAAATTTGAGAAGCAACAAAATCAGATTCTTTTGTCCTGAACAAGCAGAGTGGAGGAAGCAGATTCATGTAGCCGACCCATGTGGTTGGGAAAAGGCTTAGATGAGTTGAGTTGAGTTGAGTTGAGCATAATCAAATTCTCTTAAGGTCTAATTTAGATGGGCTTTCAATTAGCATTTTATGGTTTGTGACATCACAAAATATGCAAAGATGCTCTTTTTCACGTCTTATGCAAAGATGGTTTGTGACATCACAAAATATATTGGCAGGAATGATGAATATTTTAGGGAAAGCAAAGCTGAAAAGGAAAGGATAACAAGGAGAAAAGTCATCTAGTATGAAGATTCCATCATTTGGGAGGGCATATGTGCAGATTTTCATGTCTTATGGAGAAAGAACCAACCCTAGGAAGGATTGGTCTTCAACACCATAGAGAATTAAGGAAGAGATTGAGAAACAAGTGGCCTGTGATAGCCAGCAGATCTCAATAAAACCTTTTCTCCTTTCCTTGGCCTTTGGGTTCTTTAAAATTTAACTAGTAGCTTAAAACTACCCAATACACTTGGAATTCCAAGGAAACAAGGACAAGAATGTATAAGGTTGTAGAAGGAAAGAGAGAACTAATAGCCACTATCAATGGAAAAAAGACTCCCACTTGCGCATGCAAATGAAAGGAGGAGAAGGTAGACCCATCTGCATGAAGAAAAAAAAGGAGTGGAGGGGAGCATGATTTTTGAATGAAATTAGGAGTATAGCTGCCCATCAATTAAGGCCACCTCAATTCTTTTGTTTAAGTGGCATGTCTTGAGCCCTCAGATTGTCTACCCTCTAATCTTGTTTGTCAAGATTGCTTAAGTTAAACCTAGCATGTCATCATTCACTTAAGTCATCATGTGACAAACATGTTAATACATAAGCAGGTCTGGACAAACCACGTGCCCTGGGATCAAAAACATCATAAATTCTAAAATATATGTTCAAGTAACTAAATAAAAGATGTGTTGAAAAGCTCATGATTCAGTGAATCAACATAGAACATAACCTAATTACCAAAATGGTAATTGGACTCTTTAAACTAAAATTGAAAGGGAAATATGAATGCTAAGCTGCATCATTTCTCATCTTCGAAGGTAAACCTTTGTTCCATTTTCCTATATTCACTGCATCTTTACCCTCTTTCTTCTATTATTCCTTATTCTATCTCATCATTTCTTCCCTCTTGTTTCTAGTGCTATTTGAAATGAGAAATTTACAGGGATTTCAGGCTGATGTGAGTCTCTCTAACCCTAAATTAAATCACAAGCCTTTGTTCTATATTTAGTTGACTTTTCCCTCCTAGTTCCTTAGAATCAACAAAGCCCAGTTTTTCTTTTTCGTGTCTCAAAATACCAATCAAACTCATAAATAAACAAGTTTGGGATGATAAATTCATTTTTTTTTTTAAGAATTAGGAGGGAGGAAGCTCGGCCCAAATTAGTTGAGGGTGGTAATTGAACTCAGGTAACCTGGTGCTTAATGCCTCTATCAACTAGCCATTGGCACTCACAGGATGACAAATTCATAATAAACTTTTAATCTGCCCTATCTTTTGATAACTGACATTATGTGTTTGCATTTGAAACCTGATTTTTATTTGTTTCATCCTCATAATTTGATTTTTTATTTTGTCCTATCCCACATATTTTGGTAATGGTCATTCAATTACTGTAGGTTTACATCAAGGATCTGCCTTAAGTCTGTATCTTTTTATATTAGTTATGGATGAATTAATCAAATATATTCAAAATGATATCCCATAGTGTATGTTATTTGCAGATGATATAGTGTTGATTGATGAAAATAAATCTGGAGTAAATGCTAAGCTAGAGATTTGGAGAGAAGCTTTAGAATCTAAAGGTTTTAAGATTAGTAGAACTAAAACCGAATACATGAAATGCAATTTTAGTGGGAGTAGAAATATAAATGAAGAAACAGTGAAGATTGCAAGTCAAGAGATATCAAGGAGTAAAAAATTTAGGTATTTAGGATTAATTATCCAACAAGAAGGTGAAATAGGTGAAGATGCGAATCATAGAGTTAAAGCATGATGGATTAAGTGGAGTGCTTCGAGAGTATTGTTTGATCGGCGCATCCCATTAAAATTGAAAGAAAAATTCTATAAAACCGCTATTAGGCCAGCTATGCTATATAGAACAGAGTGTTGGGCAATATTGAAACAATATGTGAATAAATTAAGTATAACAGAAATGCGTATGTTAAGATGGATATATGGTAAAACTTTAAAAGATAGAATTAAAAATAAACATATAAGAGAAATGATAGGAGTAGCCCCAATTGAAGATAAAATGAGAAAAAATCGATTACGGTGGTTTGGACATATGCAACGTAGACCTTTAGATGCTCCGTTAGAAAGAGTGATCTTTTAACAATTTATGGTAAGGATAGAGTAGAGGTCGTCCTAAACTAACATGGATAGAAATAATTAAAAAAGATATAACTATTTGTAATTTGAATGTCGACTTGTCCTAAATAGAGCAGAGTGGAGGAAGCAGATTCATGTAGCCGACCCCATGTAGTTGGGAAAAGGCTTAGATGAGTTGAGTTGAGATAATACCAAACAGGCTCATGTATTTGTTCTTCCTAGCAATGCATATTCTGTTGTTCGTACGACCATGAAACCCATTGTCTTAAAAGACAGAAAAATTTATATCAAGGGAGGCTTGGAAGCATGTACAATCTGGGTCCAGTCCCACAAATTAACAAGGCCAAACAAAATCAACTGTACTAGTAATAAAACAGATCGTTCTATAAAAATTTCTATATAGTTGCACCAAATTTCATGCAAAAAGCTGTGTTATCCATGTGTAGACAATTTTTTTATAAAATTCAATATCTTTACCTTAGCTTCATGTTTTTCTTAACTGCATGTTTTGACTTGATGATTGAATTCAAAATTTATGCCAATGGTTTTTTAGGATCAGAATTTATGCAGTTTTGTATAACTCCATGCTCTGCTTGGGGATATGGGTCTCCAGAATGTTCTGCTCCTTTGTTCAGCTAATATTTGATTTTGGCAGCACTGTGGATTTTGTTTCATTTAGTAAGCATATTAATTATATTTGGTGGGAAGCACTGCAGAATATATCAATTTTATTTATTGCAGTGGCAACCTTTTGTATTTCTTGTCATCTTCTCTCTTTTAGTTTTAATTAATTAATTGAAGTTCCACATCATGACATTCATGTTTTTTATTTGATACATGACAGTCATCTGGTAGCTCAAGTGCCCTTTTCCTAACTGCTGCTGCTCAGAACCTCTTATGCCTTAAATTAGCTGAGGAACTTGGAGTTAGGATTGCAAATCCATGGGTATCATGGTTCAAGGCTGCAAGTGTACCTGCCATTGTTTCTCTTCTAGCTATTCCATACATATTATACAAAATCTTTCCCCCACAACTCAAAGATACACCAGATGCACCTGCTTTGGCTGCAAAAAAGCTGGAACAGATGGGGCCTGTAACAAGGAATGAATGGGTCATGGTTGGTACCATGGTTCTTGCAGTTTCTTTGTGGATCTTCGGGTAAGTAATTATGAGTGTTTAATGATGGAATCTTTTAATATGCTATGAAAACAATATTGCTTCATTCTATTAGTTGTACAAGTAGGCTGTGTTAGCTAGTAATTTTACGTTACACCCAGCTTGATGCAGTGCACTCAGGACTGTTAGTTGGTCCATGTGATGCAAGTTCATGATCAAGACTGAAGCTTGTTAAGACAGAAATTCAATTTTCCTATAGTTGTGAGTGACAATGATACCGATGATGTTAAGACAACAGTTCGCTTTTACGATGACCATAACCATCTAGCCTTTTCTCAACTATTTGGGGTCAACACAACTCAACTCAACCCAACTCATCTAAGCCTTTTCCCAACTACATACATACTATCTGGGGTCAACAGTTCAGCTTATATATTTACATACATACATACATATATATTAGTATAAGATGAACGAAATCTAATTTCATTTATTAATTACGGTACAAGGGGTATCGAACCATACAAGCGTGGAACTGGTATGATTCACCATTTTGAAATGATATGGAACCGGTACCACTTCAAACTACCCTATATAGCCCATAACCAGCCCTTACCAACCTTATACTAATCCTATATTATCCAGAGCTGCCCTGTATGTTATCAAATTTGGCTCGGTACGTAGCAGTTTATGAGTTGGAACCTTCCTGTTTACCTAACCAGTGCATTGTTGGTTTGATACGGGATAACCAATACACCGTCAGTTCGGTACAGCATCGATTATGGTAAACGATACCACAAGAGGGAAACGGTACTAGTTTTTGGTACAGCAAACCTTGATTATGGTAAAAGATCCTCCATCCTATAAGTAAACAAGAACAAGCCACAGGTATGTGGTTGAGGTTTACTTTCTAAATTCTACTTTTCCATGGTTTAATATGTTTTTGAATGGTCTTTCTATTTTTCAGATAAAATTTTTGGAGCATTCATGCATGAATGTGAGTCACATGCTGGTAGGCATCATAAGTTCACTGCATTTGTAAAGTGAACATGAGATGCCTTCACTCCTTGCTTTTTATTGAAATGTAGGTTTATAAATAGTAAGCTTAAAGGTTTTTTAATTATTTCTTGGCCAGAAGACATATGCTTTGTACAATTTTGCTGCATAATTGCTATGTTGAAAAGCTCAATGCTTAGAAGTTATTGGTTTGTGCACAGAGAGGCTCTTGGTATAACAAGCGTTGTGGCAGCAATGCTTGGCTTATCCATCCTTCTGCTTCTGGGTGTTCTGGATTGGGATGATTGCCTAAGTGAAAAGTCTGCATGGGATACTTTGGCTTGGTTTGCAGTTCTAGTTGGAATGGCTGGCCAACTTTCAAATCTTGGAATAGTGACATGGATGTCTAGTTGTGTAGCCAAGTCTCTTCAGTCTTTCTCGCTAAGCTGGCCAGCAGCATTTGTTGTTCTTCAGGCTTCCTACTTTCTCATTCACTACCTATTTGCAAGTCAGACAGCGCATGTAGGAGCCTTGTACTCAGCATTTCTTGCCATGCACCTGGCAGCTGGTGTTCCTGGTGTTTTGGCAGCACTGGCTTTGGCCTACAATACAAATCTTTTTGGTTCACTGACACATTATAGCAGTGGTCAGGCTGCTGTATACTATGGAGGTACTGTCCTATTCTCTCGTGTTGAGTTCAAGAAAGTATGTTATTTTTAATTTTTATACACTACCATTCACACTCTAAAGTTTAGATTAACTTGCCAAGAAAAATCATTTATTTTTCAAAATCATCAGCATTCAATTTAAAAAAACTTAGCGAGGCATGGGAAAATCAGTATTTTAGTTACTGGTGCTTGGATATAGGTATTAAAATGAAGGGCAGAAAATGTGGGAAGCAGGTTTGGATTAATGTTTCCAATAGCTGTTAGATCAATTTTCTTGATTTTTAGTTTGATGCCCTGAATCAGATCCTTTGACAGCAGTTCTTTATTTATGTTTATAGAAAAAAAATCTAATGGCATGTGTTCTCTATTCTGATTTTATGTGATTGAAATGACTCTCAAAACCTCTCATTCGTTGTTTTCCACAGGGGGATATGTAGAGCTTCCTGATGTATTCAGGCTGGCCTTTATGACAGCCATGATTAATGCTTTGATCTGGGGAGTTGTTGGAACCTTCTGGTGGAAATTTTTGGGGCTATGTTGAGGCTGGTGATTCTTTAAGTGGAGAGTTTTCCCCATGGCAATCAACCATAATTTTTTTTCCTACTTTATTCTGGAAGCATTTCTATCTTCTTTTCTTCGTTCTTCCAAGTTTTGATGATGAAAAGACAAGTTGTATGATCATCATGCTTCCAAGATTGACATTGGAATCTGAAGTTCAATTGCTTTTATTTCATTGTGTGATTCCTCTTTCTTGTACTTGTACACACACTTGTTGGCGATGTTTATCATGGTTCCATAGATATTTTCTACCTAGATTAGAACAATTTTTTGTTATCTAAATTATTGATGAAACAATCAATGAGAGTTTGCATTGCTTCTTATTTCTGCCAGCAATCTTATTCCCTACCTTGCATGTATTGGACTGACTTATTTCTCGTCAACAATAAGGGTGTGTACCAGCACAGGAAAGAAGAATCGCACAATGACATAAAGGCAATTGAAGTTCAGATTATCATGGTTCCATAGATATTTTCTACCTAGATTAGAACAATTTTTTGTTATCTAGGTTATTGATGAAACAATCAATGAGAGTTTGCATTGCTTCTTGTTGCCGCCGGGATTCGTCCTCCGACTCGGGCGCGGTCGATCTCCAGGGGCGGACCTACACACAAGTCCTTGCGCGAGAGGCGTTGGGGGTGGCCCTCCGCGGAAGACCCTCTGACGCTCAAGTCAGTGGGATGAAATCGGCGATCAATCAGAAAGTGGGAAGGTGGATCTCTCCGGGGAGTCTCTCTGGGGGCGGCCAATCGGGAGCTCTAGAGGGCGAGAGCACCGACGAGCTGCTGGCGAGAGCGGGAGAGTGAGAGTGAGGGTGTGAGCGCGCATACCTGAGGGAATCTGGGAGTGTCATATTTATAGACTGTCACCTGGATCTTGAGCGCCTTCTGGAAGGTTCAGAGGTTGTTAGGATACGGGGATGGATCGAATCAGACCGTTGTGGGGCCGTTGGGATCCATATCTTGTCTGTTAGGGGATCGACGGCCAGGAGAGCTCCTTGATGGCTTGAGATCTGGTAGGTGTGTAGGTCTCGGGTAGCTGTGATAGGTTTTAGACCACTTCTCGACATGATTCCTTGCCTAGGATGTTGTTATGGTAGGCCTGGGCTCTTCTGCGTCAGGTTCCGCGGAGGTGAGTATCGGATCGTGGATCGCTCGGTGAAGCTGGGCCATGGAGGCTCGGGGGGAAACGAGCTGCAGGCTCGGGGGGAAACGAGCTGCAGGAAGCTCGAGAGGGACGAGCTATGGGAGCTCGGGGAAGCCGAGCTATGGGAGCTCGGGGAAATCGAGCTATGGAAGCTCGGAGGAGCCGAGCCATGGGAACTCGGGGAGGCCGAGCCATGGAAGCTCGGGGAGGCCGAGCTATGGAAGCTCGGGGGAGACGAAGGAAGGAGGTCGGTCTTAGCCTCCTTGCACGGATATTGATGCAATAACGATTTTACCTTCCAACACATGCCCTCCACTCCCTAGTTCGAAGCGTAGGTTCGGGCATAGGGAGTATAAGTCCAGGTGGTACGCTCCGGATGGGTGGTTTGATTTAGACAGCCCGTGCAATGATGCCCTAATTAATGCGACAGGGTCATCATGCCTTCGTGGGTAAGGCTCCTCCAAGAGTGACGATTGGGAATACGCCACGTCGCGAATCCCGATTAATACGGCGTTTGTCGAGGCGGTTCCGGACGCCTTGGGCGAGGCACCTCGTCTTCTCAAGGCGGCTTCCTTAGCGGGGAAGCAAAGCGATAGCCGCGCTATATATATATGTTTGCAATATTCTCTCGTTTTGTTTCTTGAAGAGTTTCGCCCTTCGCAACGCTCGCCGCTTCGCCTGGTGCTTTTCTTGGCTAAGATGATGATGAGCCCCGACGACGTAGCTTCAAAGATCGTTGCTGAGGATGTGGGAAGGATTCATCAGAGGTATGCATACCCCCAGATGTCATTCTGCGAGTGCCGGAGCCTGGACATAGGGTCTCGCGAGATCTGGAGCGCGGGGTCTTCGTTTATGAAGACAGCTTGAAAGCAGGCTTCCATTTTCCTCTCCACCCCTTGGTGAAGGAAATCATGACTCACTATAACATCTGTCCGGTGATGGTGGCCCCTAATAGTTGGCGGAGCATCATCGGGTTTATCTCAATGTGTCACCAGATTCGGATTGTCGCCACTCTCCCCCTTTTCCGCGCCTGCTATCATCTGATACCCGGAAGGAAATCAGAGTGGCCCTACATCGGACCTTGGAGGTCCTTCAATGTGATCGTGGATAAGCCGTCCTCTATAAAGGGATGGAAGAGCCGGTTCGTTATCGCCGAGGGGAACATCGGCTCTGACTTCACTCAGAAATGGGGGAACTTTGTTAGGGATGCGGAAACGCATCCAGTTTTATCAGAGCAGGAGGAGAGGGATTTGGATGTCCTTCGCAATGGCAAGTGTTCTCGGCCAACGATCTATTATCGGAGGGAGCCCTCTTCGCAGCCGGGCTTAGCCCCCTGGACCCACAAGGTGAGTCCTCCCTTTTACTTTTTCTGCTGCGTGTTTCTCCGACGAACGTGTTTGGATCTAATCGCATATGTTCCGTTCCTACAGCCAAGAGGTCGGCATTGTCGAGCCTTGTCAAGAGGAAGAGAGGCAAGTGCCCAGAGGAGAGCAGCGGCGTGGATAGTGGTAGGCCCGAGAAAAGGGCCCATACTCCGTAAGAAGCTCGCCGGACGTCGGAGCGGCCACGACAGGAGCGCCGGGGGCGAAGGAGGATCCAGGGAGGACAGCTGCGATCCCTTGTCCTCCCATAGTGGAAATAACGGATAGTTCAGATGAGACTCTGTTGGCTCGTCCGGCCGCATCCCCTGTGAAAGAGGAGCCGGCGATGGATTCGGCGGAAGCGGTCGTTTCTGTGGGGCCTTCCGCCTCCGCGGGGCTATTAGTGACTCCAGTGGGGGAGCAAGGGAGAGAGGCCGCTGGTGGAGAGGTTCGGGAGGAGTCCGAGAGTAGTACCGCCCGTAGCGGGTCAAGAAACAGGCCAGACAGAGGCCTCGGGGGAGCCTGCGGAGGAGACGCAGGTGATGGTGACCGGGAAAGATGGGTCGGAAGAAGAAGCGCGGAAAGGCGAGAGTCTCGCAATGGGGACCTCTTCGAAAAGGATTCTGGGGAGGCTGGCGCTTGGGTTGGCCGAACTGTCCGAAGAAGCCCAAGCTAGGGCTCTGATAGAAGAGGCTGGGAGGTTGAAGGCCTCTCAGACGGAGGTCGCCCAGGTTGGTTCCTCGGGCGGAGATGGCCAGCCCAGTAGCCCGAACGCTGGTGTTGAGGAGGCGTTTTCTGCCTTGATGAGGTCGGCCTTGTACCCGGGTGCAGATCCTTCGGCGGACAGATTTGCGGATTTGGAGTTGGTCGATGCCGCGTTTGGGCAACAGGGAGTAGCCGAAAGTATCCACCTTCTCCCCAATATTGACAATCCGACCCTCATGAAGATGGCGCGGACCTATGCCTCTCGGGTGAGTTACCACTCTTGGGCGGCAGACGCTTTTTGATTGACCTGATCGTGAATTTTTACTCATCTTTTGTCCCGCAGAGTGTCCTGCTTTCTCGGGCGATGTGCTGGCGTCTGAGTTTGGCAACGGGGGCCAGCGTTCAAGCCAGGAGAGATAACGCCAAACTTCAATCGCGAGTAAAGGTGTCCGAGAAGTTCGAGGAGCTTCTGGCCATTAGCAATAGGAGTTTGGAGGGAATGAAGGCGGCATATCAGGCCGCTCTAGCCGAAGCGTCCAAGCAAAAAGGCAAAGTGGAGGAGTTGCAGGGACTCCTGGCGAAGAATGACGACGCGTGCTTGGAGCTGGCTAGAGTTGAGTCAAAACATTCCGAGGAGGTGAAGGCGATGCGGCGGGAACATAGTGAGAGTTTGGGTCGGTTGGGAAGGGAAGCTGCCGACGAGAGAAAACGCCTGACCAGAATGCTCAACGAGGTAGAGGAGAAACTGAAGCGGCGCGATGGCGAAATTGCCGATTTGAGGGTCGGCGTTAAATGGCACGAGGGGATGATAGCTCGGGTGAGCAAATATCCCAAGCCCGGGGAGAGGTTGAAGCCAAACAGTCGAGGATTAATGCTCTCCAGGAGAGGGTTGAGCTGGTCGGGGCTGATAGAACAAGGGCCAGGGGTGAGGCCGAGGAGCTGACCAAAAGGTTGGCCAGACAAGAGGAGGAGGTACGATCTCATCCCCCCTTTTTGGCTTCTTCTGTTGGTCTCTTGTGATGCCGACTGATTTTGGTTTTGCAGATGGCAAAGTTGAGGTTGGAGAATCGGGCTTTCCAAGGTGAGCTCGTGTCTAGCCGCAATAGGAGCTCAGAACTTGAGGCGTGGGCCGGTGAGTTCGAGGAGCAAAACGTCATTCTGCAGGCTCAAGTTGCGGAGGCTGAGAGGCAAGTTGCTGAGGCTAAGGTGCAGCTCGCCATACTCAAGGGGGAACAGGACGTGATCGGCGTTGACGCCTTCCAACTTGGAATGGAAGAGTGCAAAGACAAGATATCCAGTGAGCACCCGGAATGAGATCTCTCTTTTCTGGATACTGAAGCTCCTGATGCCGGTGAGTCCGAAGGAGAAGAGGAGGATGAATACGTCGATGCCTCCGATACTGATTCTGGTGCCACCCCGGGTCTCAGCGAGGCCGCAGCCTCTGAAGGACGATCGCAGACTGCCGCCGAGGGGGCGAAGGCATTAGAGAAAGGCGAATCTAGTCGCACCTCGCGGGTGTAACCGAGGGTTCCTCCAGAACTGATGTGGTTCCCGACCTTTAAGAGCCACCCTTGTGTTTCGCTTTCTTAAAAAAAACTGTGATGTCTTTCAATAAATGAACTCTCTATTTCTATTCGAGTGTTTTCCTTGGACGGCCCTTTGTTTCAAATCTCTCCTTGATCGCGAGCGACTTATGGCTTGTTGACGTTCTTTGTCATCTTTATTTCGGGATCGAGGGAATGCATTGGCCCAAGGCGGGGCGATAGCCTTGACTGCGAACTGAAAGACGGTCCGACCCGGTTCACGTTCGTTCAACAAATTAATAAAAAATTTGAGGAACGAAGTTGGTCGGTCGAGGCCGACTGGTAGGGTAGGTCGACTAGGGCCGATAGACGAAATAAGTTGGCTAGGGCCGACGGGTGAGATAGGTCGGCTAGGGCCGACGGGTGAGATAGGTCGGCTAGGGCCGACGATAGAGTAGGTCGGCTAGGGCCGATGATAAGTAGGTCGGCTAGGGCCGATGATAAAGTAGGTCGGCTAGGGCCGACGCATGAGGGTGGTTACCGAAGTATTCTTCGTTTCCTTTTGCCACTTCATTTTTCGTTGAATGAAAGAATAGTTTGTGTAGCCTTCGCACTCATTTTGTTTTGAGACGCCCATTTTGTCGCACAAGTTCTTCAAGCGATTAACTTCGTTGGGAAGTAGTCGACGAACAGTCGGTTTTCGTGTTTTTTGCTATCCTGCCACGCCCTGCCGTTCTGCAGGCAAACCGGTTTTTATTTCACCGAAATTGATGATACGGCACTGTGGGGAACACAAAGCTGTTCTGGTGCTTTCGGAAGGTGTTCTTTTCCCATGCGGGTCGTTTTGACGTACGGCGCACGCACCGTTTACCATTGGAGGATATCACTTTTATAGGACGATCTCCTGAACCTGCCAGTCTCCGTAATGTCAGTGGGTGATTCTCTGCGTTTAATGATCGCGATTCGGGATTGAGGAAATCTTTGCATGCGTCTCGGTTTAGGCGATGGGCTCGGCGCGCAATGGGGCGTGGCTCCATCCTGGGGGGCCACGTGGAGGCATGGGCCAGGTGTTTGAATCTCGGGCTTCCAGCCTTGGTAGCTTTTCCCGGTTCATTTTTGCCTATAAAAAGGGAAAGAGGGGTTGTGTTAAGTCATCCCCAAAGTTTCTTTCCATTAGAGTTTCCACCATGCTCGTTTCTCTGCTGTTGCGAGTGGGAGGACCGAGCTTTCCTCTTATAAGCCCTTCGCCACCGGATAGCTGGGGCGATGAAGGAGCTGCCGAAGAATGGCTCGCCCTTAGGGGATGAGTCCCGGAGATCATATGGAGAGCGCACAGGGAGGGCGCAGAGATCACACGGAGAGCGCACACATGCTCTTCCAGTGTGACCTTTGTGGTTCCCCTTCGGGGACGTATGGTAGGAGGTGCACGCGGGCTCCCCATGGTTTGAGTGAATTTCGCCTCCTCCCCTGGTTTGGATTCCAGGGCTTGCCCGCCTGGGGAATCTTTTGCCACATGGGGAGGGGGTGAAAGTGTGCCGCCCACCGACACCTTGCCTTGGAATTTGGGCAAGTTGGGGCGGTACACACTCGGTTTGGGAGAGCGTTCCGCGCCAGGGTCCGCGGGCTTCCTTCCTACTCGCCGGGGGCCTCTCGGTTGGGTGGTAGGGGTGACCTTCCGTCCACCCTTTCCAATCACCCTGATATCTCGGTTGGGTCACCGAGATATCATTATTAACCGAAGCTGGCCGCAACTATTGGTCCATGTCGCCCGGCCATTATCGGCTCGAGCTGACTGGATGCGGCTTATCTGGTTCGGCGGTCGGACGCGGAGCATCACGGTTGCCCAGGTCTGCTTTGGAGCAGTTGCCCGAGTTTTGTGCTTGTCTTTATTTTATGCATTTCAATGCTCTTGTAACGCCTCTAAGGCATTTGTAATTGATTTGATGGCAATGAAATAAAGAGAGTTTTCGCTCTGTTTCTCAATCTCTATTCTTCTGTGCCAAGTTTGTTGTTGTTGGTCATGGGGTACAAGGCGTCCCGCTCATTCTTAGGCGAGGATCCCGCGCTATCCGAACTAGTCGAGGTTCGCAAGCGGCGGTCTGGGATTGTTCGGCGGAACACGCTCCTTACCTTGGTCCGAAGCTCGGATTTATGTCTCGTCCTTATTGGAGCTCGAATGTTCACGGCTCGGCCCAGCCGAGGTTCGGAGAATTTTACTTGACCCTGCCAAGGTTCAGAGAATTTGTTGCTCGGCCCAGCCGAGGTTCGGAGAATTTGTTGCTCGGCCAGCCGAGGTTCGGAGAATTTTTACTTGGCCCTGCCAAGGTTCGGAGAATTTGTTGCTCGGCCCAGCCAAGGTTCGGAGAATTTTACTTGGCCCTGCCAAGGTTCGGAGATTTGTGGCTCGGCCAGCCGAGGTTCGGAGATTGCTCGGCCCAGCCGAAGTTCGGAGAATTTTTACTCGGCCCTGCCAAGGTTCGGAGGTTCGGGGCTCGGAGAAGTGACTTAGTTGCACTATGAGCCGTAGTGTTAGGTCCCTGCGGCGCTTGGTGAGGGGCGTCAGGGCGGAACGGCGGTACATGGTCACGCTCTTCATTTATGACGTTATCCCTCCGAGGGGACGAGTCACTGCCAGGCGCTGGATTTCTTCCCTTTTTGCGTTCCCGAAAGGGGGCCAGCTTAAAAGAGCTTGGGGAAGTGTCGGGAGCATTCATGGGGGGCCGGCAGATCGGGAAATACTCTGTTCAGGGGGTTCCCGAACAGTCCATCCATGTTTACCGATCTCACTCGGGATGGGACGCGGCCCTTTCGGATTCCGCAGGCACTAAAGCGATGACACGTGGTGAGTTCTCATAGGTCGGTGGCTACGGTGCGACCGATCGAGATATTCGCCTGGCAAGTATAAATATGACCGAGAGGTGTTGGTCTTAGCCATCCCTCGGTTTAAGTCTCGAAACAGTATTTGGCCATGGCCTCTCAAGGAGGGCGATCATCCGAGGAATTACGTGCGTCGATCAACGGTTTGCTACACCAGCCAAGGGGCCATCCCACGATTACTGTTGATGGGTTGGGCCTGGCATCGACCCTTGCGAGCCAACAGCGGCTCGTGAGGGTCGTTAAGGAGTACGTGGATGTCTCCACGAGGGAGGCGGAGGCCCTGCGCCGGGTGGCGGACCGGCAGAGGGAGGAGATCATGTCGCTCCGCCAGCAGGTTGCTGACCTTACCGAGCGCCTGGAGGACCTGCTGGCGTTCGGGAGCGACACCGAACCCTAGTTAGGGCCTCTTTTGCTTTTTTTTTTGTTTTTCTGTTTCTTCTTGTACTTTTCTTTTTAATCAATGAAAAAGGCCCTTTTTGGATAATCTTCTCATTTCACGAGTTTTTAGCTCTAAAAAATGCCACTCGTATAATAGTTGGGGAGCCTGGGTGGCTCCACTGGTTCACGCGCTGAGTCATGGCTCTGTTTGAGATAGGCGATTTGTTATAGGGGCGTTGCCCAAAAACTTTAGTAGCAAAGGGGGACTCCCCGGCTTTGCCTTGGGTTCGTGGCCGGTTATGTGGGCTTATTGAACCCTTTAGGGGTTTGCCGGAGGCACATTCTTTGTGCTGTTGATGGTTTTCGCGTAGTGTGCCTTTTTCAGACCGACCGAGGTTCTGGGGACTACTTAGGAGCCCTTCAGCTTTAACGGGGCCCGCATACTTCAGTTTTCTGCCGGATTTTAGCCGAAGAATTTTTGCTTGGCCCTGCCAAGGTTCGATATTAGTTGCTCGGCCCAGCCGAGGTTCGGAGAATGTTGCTCGGCCCAGCCAAGGTTCGGAGGATTTTTACTTGGCCCTGCCAAGGTTCGGAGAATTTTTACTTGGCCCTGCCAAGGTTCGGAGAATTTGTTGCTCGGCCCAGCCGAGGTTCGAAGAATTTTTACTTGGCTCTGCCAAGGTTCGGAGAATTTGTTGCTCGGCCAAGCCGAGGTTCGGAGAATTTTTACTTGGCCCTGCCAAGGTTCGGAGAATTTTTACTTGGCCCTGCCAAGGTTCGGAGAATTTGTTGCTCGGCCCAGCCGAGGTTCGGAGAATTTTACTTGGCCCTGCCAAGGTTCGAGAATTTGTTGCTCGGCCCAGCCGAGGTTCGGAGAATTTTTACTTGGCCCTGCCAAGGTTCGGAGAATTTTACTTGGCCCTGCCAAGGTTCGGAGAATTTGTTGCTCGGCCCAGCCGAGGTTCGGAGAATTTTTACTTGGCCCTGCCAAGGTAATCTCCTGTTCAGACAGGTAGCTCGGTTGTACCGAGATTGGTAAGCAGCATCTGTTTCTTTTTGCAATCTTTGGCAATGCAGTGCATAATGATTTACGTTGCAAATTACGAAAAACGTGTGACGGGAGGTATAATGAAGGCATATGAAAATGAACTTAGAGAGGACATACCCTATTGATAATATTTACGGAGATTGTCCGAGTTCCACGTCCGGGGATGAATTTCCCATTCAAATCTTGTAGCTTGTAGGTTCCCGGTCCAATGATCTCCGCTACTTGGTACGGGCCTTCCCAGTTTGGCGCCAGCTTTCCTTGTTCCAGCGGTTTGGAAACAGAGGCCTTTCGGAGGACAAGGTCGCCAGGCAGGAAGGCTTTCCCTTTGACTCTGGAGGCGTGGTAACGGGCCACCCTTTGTTGATAAGCGGCCACTCTGATCCGGGCCTTCTCTCTAATCTCCTCCACCAGGTCGAGGTTGGTGCGGAGCTGTTCGTTGCTAGCTTCCTCTGAGTAGCTTTCCACCCGCAACGATGGGAGGCCTATTTCCACAGGGATAACGGCCTCCGTGCCGAAAGCCATCCGGAATGGGGTTTCACCTGTCGGGATTCTCGGGGTGGTGCGGTAGGCCCATAGGACATGATGCAGCTCCTCCGCCCACCTGCCTTGGGCTCTGGAAAGGCGAGCTTTGATCCCCTGAAGGAGGGTCCTGTTGGTCACTTCGGCCGCTCCGTTGGCTTGTGGATGCCCGACCGAAGTGAGGTGGTGACGGATTCCATGCTCCTCACAGAACTGGCGGAATTTAGAGTTGTCAAACTGCTTACCGTTATCGGTGATTATGGTGTGCGGGAGGCCGAATCGGCAGATGATGGACCTCCATACAAAATCTCTGGCCCGTGCCTCGGTTATTTGTGCAACTGCTTCCGCCTCGACCCATTTGGTGAAGTAGTCGATGGCGACAATAAAATTTCGCTGCCCCGTGGCAAGCGGGAATGGGCCGAGGATGTCCATCCCCCATTTGGCGAAGGGCCAAGCGGAGGATATGGAAACTAGTTCGGCGGAGGGGAGCCTTTGGATGCTTGAGTGCCTCTGGCATGGGTCGCAGGCTCGGACTAGATCGTCTGCATCCTTCTGCATGGTCGGCCAGTAGTAGCCTTGTCGCAGCACCTTGTGGCATAGGGACCGGCTTCCCAGATGGTTGCCGCAAATCCCTTCATGCACTTCGCGCAGAGCATAATCTGCTTCGGACGGGCGAAGGCATCTGAGCAGCGGCATGGAGAAGGACCGTTTGTAAAGCTGGTTGTCGATCAACACGTAGTGGGTGGCCTGCAGCTTCAGCTTTCTAGCCTCTCTCCGGTCGGGCGGAAGCGACCCTTCTTTGAGATATTTAAGATGGGTCGAACCATGATGGTTCGGCTCAACTTGCATTATTCGGTCGGCTTCCGCGATGCTGGGCTTTTCCAGAGTCTCCAGGTGGAACTTTTGCTCGGCGTCCATTGACTCCGCAGTCGCCAATCGGGAGAGTAGGTCGGCGTGGGCATTCTCGGATCTGGGAATCTGAATGATTTCAAATTCGGCAAAATGGGGAAGCAGGCTCCGCACCTCCTGAAGATATCGAACCATGTTCGGCTCCGGGCTTCAAACTCTCCTCGTACATGACCGGCTACCAGCTGAGAGTCGGTGAAGGCATTAAGCTTCTCCACCTTCAGATTGCGGGCGATTCGGAGGCCGGCTAACAGGGCTTCGTACTCGGCTTTATTGTTGGAGGCCGGGAAAGAGAACCGGATGCCATATTCGAAGGTTATCCCCTCCGGACTGGTGAGAACCAGGCCCGCACCGGAGCGATGGGCATTAGATGACCCGTCGACATGGAGGAGCCACCGGGCTCCAGATTTTGGTTCTTCGAGGGAGTCTGGGGTAGAACCGTCCTCCGGGATGGTACACTCGAGGAGGAAGTCGGCTAGCACCTGAGCTTTGATGGCTGGGCGAGGCTGAAAGTGTATGTCATGCTCGCTTAGCTCGACGGCCCACTTGGTCATTCTTCCCGACGTCTCGGGACGGTGGACTACCGCCTTGATGGGTTGGTCGGTCAGGACCATCACGGAATGTGCTTGGAAGTATGGTCGCAGCTTCCGAACTGAGGTGATTAAGGCCAACACCATCTTCTCAATTCTGCTGTACCTTGTCTCCGCATCGCGGAGTAGCCTGCTGACATAGTAGATCGGCTTCTGGACTTTGCCTTCTTCCCTGACCAGCACCGAACAGACGGCACCCTCTGAAACAGCCAGGTACAAGAATAGGGTCTCGCCCGGGGCTGGACTGCTGAGGAGAGGGGGCGAGCCGAGGTATTTCTTGAGATCTTGAAATGACTTTGGCATTCAGGAGTCCACTGGAAGTTTTTAGCCGACCGAAGGGTTTTGAAGAAGGGGAGGCATCTCTCGGCCGACCGCGCCACAAAGCGGTTAAGAGCCGCTATCCTCCCGGTTAGGCGCTGGACCTCTTTAACAGATGCCGGGGGCGCCATTTGTTGGAGAGCTTGAATCTTCTGGGGGTTAGCTTCGATACCTCGCTGGGAGACCATGAAGCCGAGAAACTTCCCGGAGTTAACGCCGAAGGCGCATTTGGTCGGGTTGAGTCTCATCCCATATTTGCGCAGCGTTGCAAAGCTCTCTGAGAGGTCCTCGACATGCCGTGATGCTTCCTTGCTTTTGACCAGCATGTCGTCCACGTACACCTCCATATTCCGGCCGATTTGCTCCTTGAATACTTTGTTAACCAGCCTCTGGTAGGTGCACCTGCATTTTTAAGACCAAAAGGCATGACACGGTAACAGTAAGTACCTCGGTCGGTTATGAAGGCGGTCTTTTCTTCATCCTCAGGGGCCATTCGGATCTGATTGTAGCCTGAATAGGCGTCCATGAATGACAGCATCTGGTGGCCTGAGGTGGCATCCACAAGCTGGTCGATCCGGGAAGGGGAAGCTGTCCTTCGGGCAGGCTTGTTGAGGTCGGTGAAGTCGATGCAGATCCTCCATTTGCCATTCGACTTCTTCACCATGACGACGTTTGATAGCCAGCTCGGATAATTTACCTCCCGGACGAAATTTGCCTTGATGAGTTTGTCTACCTCTTCTTCAATGGCCTTTTGTCGTTCCGGGGCGAAGCTCCTCTTCTTCTGCTTGACGGGCCTGTGCATCTCGTCCACGTTGAGATGATGGACGAGAACCTCGGGGCTGATCCCTGGCATGTCGAAGGCGGACCAGGCGAAGATGTCAGCGTTGCTTCGGAGGAACCTGATCAATCTGTGCCGAGGCTCTCCTTTGAGCAGCGACCCGATTTTTATGGTTCGGTCGGGTCGAGCCTCATCCAATGGCACCTCCTCCAATTCCTCTGCCGGTTCTCCCGTTGTTCGGCGAAGTCCTCGCGAGCGTCTAGCCCATCAACTTCCGGCATTCTAGACTGAAGGCTTGTAACGAAGCACTGCCGAGCCATGGCTTGACTTCCTCGAACAACTCCAACTCCTCGCTCGGTGGGGAATTTCATGGATAGATGCGGGATGGAGACAACTGCCTTGAGGGACATCAGGGGCCTGCCGAATATTGCGTTGTACGGAGATCTGAGGTCGGTTACTAGGAAGTCTGTCTGGATAATGGCTACAAGGGGCCAGGTTCCCGCGCGGACCGTCAGGGTGACGACCCCTTCCGGGACGATGACGTCGCCTGTGAATCCCATCAGGGTGGAATCCACGGCTCGAAGGTTTTCCATGAGTAATTTCATCCTGGCAAACACACCGAGGTACAAAACATTCACCGAACTTCCACTATCAACGAGGATTCGGCTTACATCATAGTTATTTAAATTGAGGGATACAACTAGTGCGTCATCATGGGGGAGCTGTATCCCTTGGAGATCATCGTCGGAGAAGGAGAGCTCGCCCGTCCGTGCCTTCTTCGGCGCCGATCCTTCACCGCCGCCCCTGGGGCTCGACCCGCCGGCCTCTTCGATCATGTTAATGCGGCCGATCACGGGCGGATTTGGTGGAGGAGGAGGTTGTTGAAGTTCGGGCTGGCGGTCACCTCCTTGTGGTGGCTCGGGCGCCCTCCTGAACTGATTCAGTCGTCCCCACTGGATCAGCCTCTCGATTTCATTTTTCGTGGCCGTGCTCCCTATGGTAGCGACAGTATTTGGTGGGATCTCTTCGGGTCGGGTTCCCTCGGAGAGGCACTGGCCGGGGAGCTGGCGCTCTATCTCCATGAGGATTTGCACCCGGGCACGGTTAACGGAGTGTAGTGATCGAATCGCCTGGGAGGGCTCCGAAAGCGATTCCTTGGCGGCAGCGGGGAACTCTTTGGCGGCGAGGCGGACTTGGCCGACGGCGGGACGGGGCCTTTGGGCTCCTTCTTCTTTGCCTGCTCGGTGCGGGCAACTCTCCGCGATTCTTCGACCCTAGCGTATTTGTCCGCCAGGGCCATCATATCAGAGAGGCTGGGGGGGTAGCTGACTTCCATAGCCAGGTAGAAGTTGCTTTCCTTCGAGACTCCCCCCGCCAGGGTGGACATAGCCACCTCATGATTAAGGTGGTCCACCTTTAACATGGCCTTGTTAAAACGGCCAAGGTAATTTCTTAGGGACTCCCCCTCTCTCTGCTTAACTTCGAAGAGGGAGTCAGATCTTCGTCGGTGGCGGTGGCTGCTGACGAACTGGCCATAAAAAGATGGCTCAGCTCGTCAAAAGAATCAATGAACCTGGCTTCAAGGCATTGAACCAGGTTCGAGCGGATCCTCTGAGGGTGGAGGGGAAAGCGCGGCAGAGGACCGCGTCGGATGCTCCATGGAACATCATTATTGACCGGAAGCTGCTAAGATGGTCGTCCGGGTCAGAAGAGCCATGGTAGGGTTCGACGGCTGGTAGCTTGACATGGGAGGGAATCACTTCCTCCATAATTCCCTTGGAGAAAGGGATGCCCTGCTCCGCTTTGGGCTGGGGCGGATGGGCCTGCTTGGCAGCGTCCAGTTCTTGACGCATCTCCTGGATCTGATGATGGATCTCCTCTTCACCGGTCAGAGGAGGAGCTGGGCGTGAGGATCGCAAGGATGGCGTCGAATCATGGTGGGAGGTCACTGGGAAAGGGATCGGGCTCGCCTAGATCTGGGAGGATCCCTATCATAACCGCCTCGTGGGACTGGTTTGTCCCCTTTGGGTCGGTGTGGGAGGTCCGTGGGCTCATGCGGACTGGAGGAGGAAGCTGCCGGCGAAGAAGAAATCGCTGCCTCCTTATGAAAGTGCGGAGCGGGAGGGGCCGCAAGGCGCTCCTAAACCAGGTGAGTCAGGGCCTGGACTTGCTGTACCAGTGTGGCGAGCTGGTCCTGGGTCACCGGGATGGCAGGCGGTGATGGGGTTTCGACCGGTGGAGGTTGCGGCGCTACACCGCCTGCCGGATCAGGCCTCTGGGAAGCGGCTTGATCTTGGGCTTCAGAGGTTGCTCTTCTCCGGTTGGCCATTAAAGAGGTTCTACTCCGGATTGAGATCCTTATCTCCTTTTTCAAGTTTCAATGGGACTTGAGGCCCTTCCTCTAGCGCCAATCTGTTGCCGTCGGGATCCGTCCTCCGACTCGGGCGCGGTCGATCTCCAGGGGGACCTGCACACAAGTCCTCGCGAGAGGCGTTGGGGGTGGCCCTCCGCGAAAGACCCTCCGACGCTCAAGTCAGTGGGATGAAATCGCGATCAATCAGAAAGTGGGGAGGTGGATCTCTCTGGGGAGTCTCTCTGGGGGCGGCCAATCGGGAGCTCTAGAGGGCGAGAGCACCGACGAGCTGCTGGCTAGAGCGGGAGAGTGAGAGTGAGGGTGTGAGCGCGCATACCTGAGGGAATCTGGGAGTGTCATATTTATAGACTGTTACCTGGATCTTGAGCGCCTTCTGGAAGGTTCAGAGGTTGTTAGGATACGGGGATGGATCGAATCGGGCCGTTGTGGGGCCGTTGGGATCCATATCTTGTCTGTTAGGGGATCGACGGCCAGGAGAGCTCCTTGATGGCTTGAGATCTGGTAGGTGTGTAGGTCTCAGGTAGCTGTGATAGGTTCTAGACCACTTCTCGACATGATTCCTTGCCTAGGATGTTGTTATGGTAGGCCTGGGCTCTCCCGCGTCAGGTTCCGCGGAGGTGAGTATCGGATCGTGGATCGCTCGGTGAAGCCGGGCCATGGAGGCTCGGGGGGAAAACGAGCTGCAGGAAGCTCGGAGGAGCCGAGCTATGGGAGCTCGGAGGAGCCGAGCCATGGGAGCTCGGGGAGGCCGAGCCATGGAAGCTCGTGGGTGCCGAGCCATGGAAGCTCGGGGAGGCCGAGCCATGGAAGCCCGGGGAAACCGAGCTACTGGAAGCTCGGGGAAGACGAAGGGAGGAGGTCGGTCTTAGCCTCCTTGCATGGATATTGATGCAATGACGATTTTACCCCCCCAACACTTCTTATTTCTGCCAGCAATCTTATCTCCTACCTTGCATGTATTGGGCCTGAGATAAACTTTGTTCTTGTTTCATTTATGCTTCAGAGGTCAAATGATGGCGTGTAAACTAATACTGGGCAAATGAACCAAGTTTATTTAACAGATCAGTAATATTCTGTGTTGAAGTATACCATCACTATTCTGTTTATCTATGGCTTCTTGTGATGCTATTCCACATAAATAGTGGAAAGTAAATAGCTGGTACATTAGAAAAGAGAAGATAAATAAGAGACCATATGAATAATGAGCGTTTCTAAATGGGGAGAACTTGAAAACAAGCATGCATGTTTATGATTGCTGTCATAAATCTGTCATAAATTGTGTGGATTTGTTGCTTACATACAAGTCATGATCCAATTTGTAAATTGTCCCATGCATTGTCTACATTGGTTTATCTAGATGATAATTTTCATAGGTTTACGTTGTGAAGAATCATTGTATTCCATGTTTACACAACATGATGCACTGGATACATCAATCTAGTCATAACAACAATAACAAAGTCTTAATTCCAAAGTAGTTGGGGTCGACTACATGAATTCTTTTTTCTTCATTCAACTTTATTCTGAGTCATTTTTCTGGATACACCAATCTAGTCATATAGAAGATAATAAGTAGTGGTAATAATTTAACATTATGCTTGGTTTAGTTTTCAGGTGATCAGAATAAAAATATCTACAATACTTGCTTTTCAAGCTTCAATAATAATGTGAAAAAAAATATGACATAATAATATAACGAGGTCAATCAAGGATATTTACAATAGTAGAGAAAATGGCTTGGATAAGTATTAATTCTACTTTTCTAAGCTATCTTGTTGAATGAAGGGCTGATATGGCACCAAAGTTCATCATATTGGAACCGATATGTTTTGGTACTGAATCAGTACAGTTTGATACAGAACGCACCATGGCGAACTAGTGGCATATCAATTAAGTAGATTAGGGGGGGTATAAACTATCTCAAATGGGGCCAAACTGGGTGGTTCGAGGTAGTTCATCGGTACGGGTCGTTTGGCCTTCATATTGAACAGAGAGGTCAAATTGTCTTGATTCCGGACTGATTTGGTTTGGTTCATCCTAAATCATGCAGTTTGAAAAAATTCGGTATACAATGCATCGCACCAATATCGAATACAAAGTTGCTTCTTAGTGCTTATCTTGATTCATGTTCTGCCCATGGCCAACATGGGCTCTGGATTTTGTTTGCAGAAAAAGCAGCATTGACCGAATTTGAGAAGGTGAGTGGTGGACAACTTTCTGAGATCATGGCTCCTTGAAATACCACAATGTACATCATTAAACTTTGACTACCTCGTAATTGCTACGCTAATGGATGGAGAACTGCTGAAATCAAGCTCTGTGAATCCCACCACAATATCCTACATCAAAAGGTTTAGTTTCGCCGTTCTGTTTCCTACCATAATTTTTTTTCCTTCAGCAACTGATTAGAAATCTGACTCCTATCTTCAGTTGGACATAGAAGTCCAATTTGGAGAATGAGGAAACATAGTGAGAAGCAAATGAAATTTGATCTCTATTAAAATAAAGTCTTTTGATTTTCACAAATGATTTCCTTTAATCATCGAAATGATACCACGTTCTATATTCATAATGGTTACATGTATTATGTTCTCATCATCTTGTAACAATCAATTGCAAAAGTAACATTTTCTGTTTTGCTTCTTCTAATTTGTTTTAAGGAGCCTGTTAGATATGACTATATGAAAATTAATTTGTTCTATATAAAGAAAAGGTGATTGTGGGAGGGGTCCATTTTTTTCCCAAGCAGTAATGCTGTTTGGAGCTTAACAAGTGTCCGTTTTATGGAACGGTTCTTATTTGTCATTTCAATTTTTTATGCCTATTGTTAGAAACATTTGGAAATGTATGCATAGCAAAATTAATACACTTTTATCTCCATTTATCTTTTGATTTTTTTTTTTTTTTGGTCTCTGGAGAAAGTTTAAAATGACTGCATTTATGTAGTTCACCTTTGGTTCACATTATTAGTGAAAAACATTTCGGAAGATTTATATCTAAGCCTAGATCTCATTGATGCACAATAGCATGTTCATGCTGCCAAGTGGTTCCAAGGAGAGTTGGATAAATTACTGGAATTTGCATTTCTTTTGGTATCAATGAGCACAAATCAGTATCTGCGTTTTCTTCTATTGATATTTGTTGATATCAAGGGCCTTGGACCACTGGTCTGAGGCAGTTATTAGAATGGGTGCACCAAGTCTCTGCTCATCAAATGACTATAACAACCCAATAAAATGATTCCTGAAACATCTCATCCATTAGGTTGACTGGTTTAGCAGTCATAGTGTTCAACAAGTTTGACATACAAACACCTTGTTTTCAGTTAATGCTGTGATTTATAATTCACAAGAACTCAACTTATCTAAGCCTTTTCCAACTATATGGGGTCGGCTATATGAATCCGCTTCCTCCACTCTGCTCTATTCAGGACCAAGCCGACATTCAAATTACAAATAATTATATTTTTTAAATTATTTTTATTCATGTTAGTTTAGGTTTACCTTTACCTCTATCCTTACCATGGATTGTTAAGAGATCGTTTTTTCTAACTGAAGCATTTAAATGTCTATATTGTATATGTCTAAACCACAACGATCGATTTTCTTTCATTTTAGTTTCGATTGGAGCTACTCCTATTATTTCTCTTATATGTTTATTTCTAATTTTATCCTTTAAAGTTTTACTATATATTTATAATTCACAAGAAGCTCTAATAAAATTTCTTCTAAGTGTAGAAACTTTTTTTTAAAATTCTTTAACGATTTGAAATTAAAATTTCTTCTATATCACAGAGAAGTTAGATAATGAGAAGGTTTGAAGTTTGAACTGGATATACCGATAATTTAGGACAAATTGGACACGATAAAATCAAGTATACGGTTTTATATGTAGAAATCTGAATTCACTCATCTTTTTTAGCTCAACCATATTATTTGGTTCGAATCATATCCCGGTTTGTCTGTGATTTAGCAAATCAGGTGATATGTTTGTTTTGTTTTTTTTTTTTGGTACAATCGGGCGATCACACTAGTCTAGCGCGAGTCGGTCCAGATAGACCAGAGTACAAAATTTGCTGCAAAGGAGCAGGGCAGGGGTCATCCGGCGTCAATCCATGGATCAGAAAGCAGAGCCACTGAAGCAGCAATCCAATCCGCCACCGAGTTGGCTTCGCGATATATATGATGGGTATGGACGCAATCAATCTCCCGCAGAATAGCCCAAATGTCCAACAAAATGGATTAGAATGAGCAGGAGGGCAATTCTGCATCTGAATCCAAGCAATGACCGACATGGAGTCGCCCTCAATACAAAGCCTCTGAGCATGAAGAACCCGAGCAGCATAAGAAATACCCACCCAAGCCGCATGAAGCTCAGTCATAGGGACAGAGGAGTCGAGAGAACCAAACCCCCCGTCCAAAAGGTCACCATGAGGTCCTCGGATAATGAACCCTGACCCAGCAATTCTTCCACGGACACTCCGTCAAAATTGACTTTGACAAACCCTGGAGGGGGGCTCCCAAGAGATAAGAACCGTATGCCGGTTCGCTGCCGAAGCAACAGGGGATCCCCAGTGGCCATAGATATCAAAACCAATACGAGCACAGTCCGCCGCCAATAATCTGATCTTCCTAGCAATCTTGTGAAGAGAGATAGTATCATCAAAGAAAATAAGCTGGTTCCTAGTTAGCCAAATCTGATAAGCAGTGACCGCCCAGAGACCTTTCTTATGCTGAGGGCACCTCCGAAGGTCCAGAAGGAAAGAAGAGTGCAGGGAGCCGAGTCATTCTGTCTGAACGGATATCCCATCATAAGCCAGACCCGTCTAGCTCTGGGGCAGATGAAAATAGCATGATCTATAGATTCCTCCTCTAAACTGCATAATGGGCAGATCGACTGAATAGGGAGACCCCTCCGAGATAGGAGAGCACAGGTAGGAAGAGAGCCCCACAGAAGTTTCCAGATAAATAACTAACTCTGGGGATAGTAGGAAGCTTCCAAATCCACGCTGCATCCTCCAGGCGCTGAGGCTGAGGTCTGAACATCATCATCAGATCCCTGGTCGGAGCCTTAGAGAGACAGGATCTCTGCCAGAGTCTAACATCAGAAGATCGACCAGGAAGAAGAGCGTCGATAAAATCCGCCGAGCAAGCTCAGCACCGAACAATCTGGTCACCGAGGGGATATGCCAAGCAGGAGGGTCTGAGGAGATCAAGTCCTTGACCCTTAGACTGGAAGGGGTCTCAATACTAATAAAGGAGGGCCACCGAGAGAGAGGAAGCTCTGAAATCCAGGTATCCTGAATAACACTAACCGAAGAACCATCTCCGATCATCCAAGAGATATTGTCCAAGATAGCCTGACCATAGCGACAGACCTCCTTCCAAAAGGAGGAGCATCCCCGAGGTGGAGAAATATGCATGGCAGATGACCATTCTCCATACCTAATGCGCATCAGAGAACTCCAAAGACAATGTGGCTCAAGAAGAAATCTCGAAGCATGTCTGGCAATAAGGGCTTTTCTTCTAACAATCAAAGACTGGATACCGAGACCACCCTCAACGATAGGCATACAGACCAAATCCCAGGATAAGAGGTGAATCCCATGACCATCCTGCACAGAAGCCCATAGGAAATCACGAAAGCATCTCTCGATTCTTCTCAGGCAAGTAATCGGAATGGCTGCATTCGACAGGATATGCAGGAGAAGAGAGGAAAGAACTGATCGAATAATGATAACCCTAGCCATCATCGAAAGACCAGTCACCTGCCATCCCTCAATGCTGGCGCACCCGCCTCTCGATCTCGGAGAAATCAGAGCAACGGGGGCTTCTCCCCGTTATAGGGATCCCCAAATACATAAATCTATCAGTCTGAGTGGTGATACCCGACAACTGATGATGGCTTCTCTAGTGGATCTAGAGGTCTTCGGGCTAAAACAAATAGAAGACTTCAGAAAATTGACCTTCTGACCAGAAGCCTGGCAGTAGCTCTGAATAATAGAATGAAAAGAAGCCGCATTCTCAATAGAAGCATGGCCTAGGAGGATACAGTCATCAGCAAAGAGGAGGTGGGAGACAAAAGGGCCCTCAAAACCAGCCATAACTGGGGCAATCCGCCTGTCCTGCTGAGCTTGGCGTAAAGTACGAGAAAGATCATCTGCAGCCAGGATGAACAGTAAAGGAGATAAGGGGCAACCCTGACGGAGACCAACACTAGAGTGGAAAAAATCAGTCGGGTTTCCATTGATGATTAGAGAAAAAGAGGGCTTATGGATGCAAGCCATAATCCATTCTATAAATAATTCATCAAACCCAAACTCCAGAAGAGAGCGGTACAAAAAAGCCCAGCTCAATCTATCATAAGCACACTCCATATCGAGCTTAACAGCCATAAGACTTCGTCTGACCGGAGCTCTCTGAAGAACATGCATAAACTCCTGAGCAATAAGAACATTATCAGAAATAGACCTCCCTCTAATGAAAGCCCCCTGCTCCTCCGATATGAGGCGAGGAATCACCAGACAAAGGCGGCGAGCTAAAAGGCAGCACAGACTTTATACAAGGTAGTGCAGAGGCTAATGGGCCGAAAGTGCTGCGGAAGAGAAGCATCACTCTCTTGGGCACCAAGGTAATGAAAGTCTGATTCCATTCAGAAGGAATGTGTCTGGCTCGGAAAACATCCTGAATAGCTTGGACAACCTCCTGACCAACAATGTCCCAATAGTGCCGAAAGAAAAAAGGCGGAAACCCATCAGGCCCAGGGCCTTATTCGGACCAAGCTCCCACAGGGCCGCCCTAATCTCGTCCGCTGAGATCGGCCTGACAAGCATATCATTGTCCAGGGAGGAGACCTTCCTAGTAGCCGGAACCTGAACAACCGGGTCCCCATCACCAGTAGAGTCAGCCCATCTAGCCCGGAAAAAATGGAGAAGAAGGTCACTGATAGAGTGGAAATCCTCCCTAATATGCCCCCCTTCATCCACTAATCTCCGAATCTGATTAGCAGCTCTCCGCTTCAGAGTGGCCTGATGGAAGAATCTGGTGTTTCGATCCCCATCACAAATCCACTGAGCCGAGATCTCTGCCACCAATACATCTCCTGCTGTCTCAAAAGGGAGTGGTGCCGAGCCAGCAGCTCCCTAAGGAAAGAGAGGTCCGAGTCCGACAAAAATCCTTCCTGATCCTCCTTAGCCTGCAGAATCTTAATATCAGCTTCAACCTGCTCAACTTGTCTGACCAGATCCCCCACCTCATTCCTATTCCATCTGGATAGTCTGTGTCTGCCATCTTAAAACAACGAGATAACCGATAGACAGCATTGCCCCTAACAGGAATATGCCAGATCTGAGAAATAATAGAACGAGCAGCTGAAAGGCCAGTCCAAAACTGCTCAAATCTAAACTGCTTCCGCATAAGCTGATCAGCCTCCGTGAAAATCAATATAGGGCAATGGTCAGAAGCAATCCTAGGAAGATGAGTGACAGTAACCATAGGGTATCTTTGGAGCCACTGGGGTATAGCCATGGCTCGATCAAGTCTCTCCCAGACTCGAGCAGACCCCTGACATTATTGCACCAAGTGAATTGGGATCCCGAATACCCCAAGTCCAAAAGCCCTGAAGAACCAATGAAAGATCTGAATTCATTGATATCAGCTGAGCCAGAAACCCATCTGCCTCCACGTTTTTCATTGGCCTCAGTGATACAATTGAAATCCCCCGCAATAATAGACGGAATACCTTGAGCAAGGAGGGAAAGCAGTTCAGACCAAAGAACCCTTCTCTCTCGGTAGTCCGTGCTGGCATAGACCGCCGAAAGAAGCCAGGGGTTAGAAGACCCCTCAGAGATCATGAGACCAATTTGCTGATTGCACTGATGGAAAGCATCTATTCTGACTGCAGCGGTGCGCCATATAGCCAAAATACCCCCGACAGACCTTCAGCCTCCACAGCATAAGATGACCAAGTACGGGCAATCTGTCTACGAAAATGGAGAAGACTATCCCCGAAAGCCTGGTCTCCAAGAGGACACATATATCAAAGTGGTGTAATTGCAATAATCTACTGAAGGAGGATCGAAAAGAAGGCTTTCGAGCTCCTCTAACATTCCATAGTAAGATCTTCATTTACAGGATGGAGGAGGATGGGACCCCACCTTGATCCTCTATCATATCACTATCAACCAGACCCCCATTCAACTGAGAGCCGTCGTCATGCTTCAGTAATGGATTGATCAGCAGTCCATCCGAACCAGGATCAGACACACCTGAACAGGAAGACTGTGCCTGAGATAAGGAACCAGGGCCAATCCCAAAGGTTCGCCAGTAGAATCAGTCAAAGGAAGATCGGCCCCTCCAACAGATTGGACCCTCACCGCCTCCTGGGCACCAACCTGAAAACATGGGACCTGATCCAACTGGCTTGGAGAGCAGCAACTCACCTCACCCTTTTTGGAGAAAGAAACCTTCCCTTTTCCCTTCTTCTTATCTGATTTGGATAAAATCCTAGGAGCCAGAGAAACCTCCGGTCTAGCTCGCTTAAGGGGACCTGGACTGGCTTCCCAGCTACCCAATTGACCATCATTACTAACCACTGATGCAAGAGAGGAGAAGGGGTTATGGATCACAGTCGGGTGGTTCAGATCTGGATTCAGGGAACCAAGCTTATCAAGTGGATTAAAGTTCAGAGATGATGCCTTAGAAACGGCATGCTCTCCCTGAACCAGCACGGGAACCATCCTGTTGACCATCAAGTCCTCTTCCATCCCAGGGAGCGCCACCACAGCTACAGGCCTTGATTGCTTTCTTGAGGACGAGGAGGACCTCCGGCGAGCAACCTTCACCGGAGCTGCCCACCCTTCAGCCGATTCACCAGAGCCCGATGAAAGCCCTTCTTCACTGCCTGGGACGCTGAAGTAGAGCCCGGGATTGAAGACGAAGCCAGCGACGAAGCCTTCATCTTCTCCACCATCTGAGGATTAGAAGCAGCCGACCGCTTCCGGATTGCAACAAGCCACGACCCAAACAGAGAATTGGAATCGGAGCCAACCCCCTCAGGACATCCCGACTGAGAGCAGGGGCCGTCCAAATGCAGGGTGGCACAGCTCAAGCATACTCCCTCCAAGTTTTCATAGACGAAGTTCTGCCAGAACGGATGGAAGCTCCCTTGAATCCGGGAACCTGGCCGGAGAGGGCGACGAAGGTCAACCCGAAGACATACCCTCGCATAACCCCCCTAGATTTCGCCACGGTAGCTGCATCAACACAGACGAAATCGCCCGCTGGCTCTAGAATGGCTCTGAGGAACTCCTCCTTCCAGAACTCGAGAGGCAGAAGCGGCAATCTCACCCATATCAGAGCAGACGAGACGGAGTCCTCCACCGGTGTAAACTCCGGTTTCCATGACTCAGTGCCAATCACCTGGCCATTGATCACCCAAGGTCGCTGCAGAACCAGGTCACAAGCTTCCTTGGAATCAAATCGGAAAACATGGCATCTGAATGCCAGGCTAATAGGAACGATGGCACCTGAAATTCCAACTCGCCTGAATTCCCTAATGAAGGCTTCGGCCGGAATCCATCTGTGGAACGAGCGGACGATCACTGCCTTCTGCTGCCAGCCCGCCACCTCCGCTTCAAGCTCTACCACCAGGACTTGAATCACCTCGGGAACGAAGCCTGCAACCTCTCCACAGCAGCTGGCGAAGGAGACTGGGTAACCCATTGAAACCCGTTCGATGGCATCCTCCTCCCAGGAATCCGGCTACCATCAGCCGAATCAGAGGCCATAGAAGGGAGGGAATGGCGAAGGGAAAAAACCAGAGAGACGACGAAGAAGCAGAGACGAAGAACACCCAACGATCAGGAAAGAAGAACACGGATGCACAAATCTTAAAGCAGGAAAGAGACGGAGAACCAGAGCACTAGGGCGCACGATTCTCTGTTTTGTTATTAATGTAGCCACCTTATGCTGATGAAATTCAAGACCATTGAAATGATGATTTGCACGAAGTATCAAACACTAGTGGGCGTGGCTCGGACAACTTGAGCTTTTCTACTCTTTGAGAAATGATCTAGGGAGGACACTCTGCTAGCCAGTTTCTGGGCAATCTTATCTAATGTCAAATGGAATGGAATGGGAATTTCAATCAAGCCTTGTTCATTAACTGGCCAAGCTTTCCTAAAGTTTTTGACACCCAATGCCTTTGACATATGTGCTTTAGATGTTTGCATGATCATGGCATGTGGCCCATGGATATATAATTGATTTATCATTTATTTATTCTAAATAATAATTATGATATTTGATTTTATCAGATATTTAAATTTAAGTGATAATGATGGTTTAATAAAGCTAATTTCTATTGGTTCATTTTTGAAAGTTATCTGATAACCTCTATTTGATGGAAAGAAAAATTTAACGTATTATCAGATTGGTCCTCTCTCTCCTATATATAGTCTGTTTGACTATCACAACATATAAGGAAGAGAATTAGGAAAGAAGAAGAAACTCAATCTGTCATTAACACATACGCAGCTTCTCGTTCCTCGTCAACGAAGAACGAATATCAATGGATCAAGGTACGCATTCTTGATTTATATTTTCATGTAAAAATCATTTATTCTAAGATCTTGGCCATATGTTTATTAAAGAAGATCCTTTAATGGATCTTACATATGGTATCAGAGCCTTGATTGAAGAATTTATGATTTTTCATTATCAATCTATGTTTAACGATTCTTATTTATATATATATATAAGAATAAAATAATTAAATTTTTATTGCTCGAACGTTTCCTTTCCTTTATCATACGTAAGACTCCTTCCATGCTATGAATCAATGAAGCCTCGTTTCACGTGCCTTTTTTTTCTTTTTTTTTTCTGAAATCTTCAGGGAAGTCTGGATCTCGTTAACACAGCGTAAGCCATGTTCAACCACCCAGCTGCGTGAAAGAAGGAAGGGGTGCGTGAAGTTAAGGAATCCACCCATCTTTCTTTCGTGAAATCCCAACCAAATCCCCTTTCTTACGTGGACTTTGTGGACTACTCTTTAATTACGTAAAATCCCAACGAAATCCAACTAAATTAATCGTGGGATTTGACCATGGGATTCCAGCATTAAAGATGGTGAAGAGGGAAGAGCGGTGGAGAGGGATTCCAACATTAAAGGTGTTGGAGGGGAAAGGGGAAGGGTACCATGGATTTCTTCTTTTGATTATCTCAAGCAACCATCTCCTTTCCTTTCGTTCCATAAAGCCGGGGATTCCGATCACGGATTAAAAAAAAAAGAAACCCTTCCATGAAGAATCTCTTTCACGAGAGACATACTATAAAGAAGACGTCTCCCGTGCATGAAGGAAGACGAACGGAAGGCGTCTTGGGGAAGGGGATTCAAGAAAAAATAAAATAAAATAAAGGTTACCTGTTTGAACCTCGGACCAACAGATTTAAGGATAAGGATGTTACTATTCCATCAATTTAATCTTAACACCAAAAGATGAAAGCCCAGGATATTTCTTTTCCGAGAAGATTTCCTAAAATTTATGTTTTACTCTCAAATATTTATGAGATTAATGTTTTGAAAAACATTACAATAAAATTATGTGGGTACCATAAGTCTTTTATATTCACGCATGATATTATCATTAATTAAATTTGATGTCTATATTATGTGATTTGTTAGTTACCAAAGTGGCCAAATTTAAAAGTTTATAGGTATCAAATTTAATTAAATAATTTAATTACTCATAATTATGTAATGCTTATAAATGAATGACATAATTGTTTAATTGTTATGAGTATATTGAAGTTCATTAATTATAAATATTTAAGGGTCGCTCAAAGGTTGACTAGTCATTTTATAATCTATGGATATGATGTGGTTAATTAATGTGCTTGGTTAGGTATGTTTAGCATATCCAAAGATAGCAAACATATCTAATTTGAGTATATAATTGCCAAATATGTAAAATTAAAATTAAGCATCAATTATGTTTATTGTTGTATATTGTTGTATCACCCAAAGAAGAACTTCAATATGCACTTATTGTTTACTTGATGGAATATGAATAATATTACTCAAAGCATTAATATGTGAGCATATTTTCTATATTTGCAGCAACTATTCCTGTTTCTCTTCATTCGCAATCTATGTATGTTCAAACTTTTAATGGGCTTAATTTCTCTGAATGGCACGAACAAGTTCAGTTTCATCTTGGTGTTCGGATCTTGATTTGGCACTTATAAATGAGAAACCCACTGCTCTTACTGACTCTAGCAGTGCTGAACAGAGGTCTTTTCATAAGTCTTGGGAAAGATCAAATAGACTTAGCCTGATGTTCATGCGAATGACTATAGCAAACAATATCAAGTCCACAATTCCTGCTACTGAAAGTGCTAAGGAATTTATGAAGTTTGTGGAAGCACGTTTCCAATCTGACTCTGCTGATAAGTCACTTGCTGGGACATTAATGAGTACTTTAACCAACATTAAGTTTGATGGTTCTCGTACTATGCATGAGCATGTTGTTGAAATGACAAACATAGCAGCAAGACTAAAGACTATGGGATTGGAAGTGAATAAGAATTTTCTTGTGCAATTCATTATCAATTCCTTGCCTCCTGAGTATGGTCCATTTCACATGAGTTATAACACTATGAAGGATAAGTGGAATGTGAATGAACTACAAAGTATGCTCATTCAAGATGAAGCAAGAATTAAGAAACATAGAAATTATTCTATTAATCTCATGGGTCAGCAAGGAGCTAGAAAGAAATCAAAGAAAGATAAGAAAGGAAAGAGCAAGCAACGACCATTAAAGATAAATGGGTCATCTGCTCAAATCCACAAGAAGGAACAAAAGGATGATAAGTGTCACTTTTGCAAAAAGCATGGACACTATCAGAAAGATTGCCTGAAACGTAAGGCGTGGTTCGAAAAGAAAGGTAAGCCTACGGCTTTTGTATGTTTCGAATCAAACCTAACAGAAGTTCCTTATAATACTTGGTGAATTGATACTGGTTGTACCACTCATATTTCTAATACGATGCAGGGATTCCTTACGATCCAAACTATAAACCCAAATGAAAACTTTGTCTCAATGGGAAACAGAGTCAAAGCTCTAGTTGAAGCTGTTGGAACTATCGTTTGATTCTAGACACTGGACATCATTTAGACCTTTTCCAAACACTTTATGTCCCTTCTATTTCTCGTAATTTAGTTTCTTTATCCAAACTTGACTCAGTTGGATATTCTTTTAAATTTGGAAATGGATGTTTCAGTTTGTTTAAACACAATCATCTTATTGGTTCTGCTATTCTTTTGATGGTTTGTACAAATTTAAGCTTGATAATCTTTTTGCTGAAACATTGTTGACCTTGCATATAATGTTGGTACTAAACATGGTTTATTGAATGAACAATCAGCTTATTTGTGGCATAAACATTTGGGTCATATATCCAAAGAAAGAATTGAGAGATTAGTAAAGAATGAAATCCTTCCTGATTTAGATTTTACTGATCTTGGGATTTGTGTGGATTGTATTAAAGGAAACATATAAAATAGACAATCAAGAAAAGTGCCACAAGAAGTAAACAGCTCCTTGAAATTATACACACCGATGTATGTGGGCCTTTTGATGTTCCATCTTTTGGTGGAGAAAAGTATTTTATCACCTTTATTGATAATTTTTCACGTTATGGCTATGTCTATTTGTTGCATAAAAAATCTCAATCGGTAAATGCTCTAGAAGTGTTTATCAATGAGGTTGAAAGACAACTAGACAGAAAAGTAAAATTGTTAGGTTTGACAGAGGTGGTGAATATTATGGAACGTATGATGAATCTGGACAATGCCCTGGTCCATTTGCCAAATTCCTTGAAAAGCATGGCATATACTTAATACACAATGCCTGGAACACCAGAACAAAATGGTGTTGCAGAAAGGCGTAATCGAACTCTAATGGACATGGTTAGGAGTATGTTAAGCAATTCATCATTACCCTCATTATTGTGGATGCATGCTTTAAAGACATAGGGTTCCTAGTAAGGCAGTTCCAAAGACTCCTTTTGAACTGTGGACAGAAAGGAAACCTATTTTGAAGCATTTGCATGTTTGGGGTTGCCCGGCGGAAGTAAGGATTTACAATCCACATGAAAAGAAGTTGGACTCAAGAACAACCAGTGGTTTCTTCATTGGTTATCCAGAAAGATCAAAAGGGTAAATTTTATTGTCCTAACCATAGTACAAGAATTGTTGAATCTGGAAATGCAAGGTTCATTGAGAATAATGAAATTAGTGGGAGTTTGGAACCACATAAAGTGAAAATCCAAGAAGTTAAGGTGCAAGTTTCTTCACCTATAACTTCTTCTCAAGTTGTTGTTCCTAGAGTTGTTGAACCTTTTAATAACTTTCAAGAACAACAAATTAATGATCAAACACCACAAATGATGTTATTACTAATGAACTTGCAATAAATGAACCCAATGAAGTAGCATTAAGAAGGTCTCAATGACAAAGAAGAACTGTTATTTCTGATGATTATGTAGTTTATCTACAAGAATCAAATTTTGATTTGGGTATTAATGATGTCCAGTTTCTTTTTCACAAGCCATGCAAAGTGCTAATTCATCTAAATGGTTAGATGCCATGCAAGATGAGTTAAAATCAATGGATTACAATGCAGTCTGGGATCTTTAAGACCAAACACGACTCAAATGGCAATATTGAACGTTGTAAAGCCAGACTTGTTGCCAAAGGTTTTACTCAAAAATGTGGCATTGACTACATAGGGATTTTTCTCAATCTCTAAGAAAGACTCATTTAGAATTATTATGGCACTGGTTGCTCATTATGATTTGAGTTGTATCAAATGGATATGAAAACCGCCTTTCTAAATGGGAGTTTGAATGAAGAGGTTTTTATGGACCAACCTGAAGGTTTTTTATTTGAAGGAAAGAAACACATGGTGTGTAAACTGAAGAAGTCAATATACAGACTTAAGCAAGCTTCCCGACAATGGTATCTTAAGTTCAATGATACCATTACATCCTTTGGATTTAAAGAAAACACAGTTGATCGGTGTATATATCTGAAGGTCAGTAGGAACAAAATCATATTTTTGATTCCGTATGTTGATGATATCTTGCTAGCTACTAATAACCTTGGCCTATTATATGAGATCAAGAATTTTCTCTTTAAGAACTTTGAAATGAAAGATATGGGTGAGGCATCCTATGTAATTGGAATCGAAATATTTCGTGATAGATCACAAGAATATTAGGTTTGTCTCAGAAGGCATATATTAATAAAGTTCTTGAGAAATTCAACATAAACAAATGTTCTATAAGTATTGTTCCAATTCAGAAGGGAAATAAATTCAGCCTTATGCAATGTCTAAAGAATGAATTGGAACATAAACAAATGGAACAAATTCCTATGTTCCTTATGCATAAAGGAATATTCAGACTCAGATTTTGCTGGATGTGTTGATACTAAAAAGTCCACATTTGGCCATTTGTTCCTTTTAGCTGGAGGAGCGATCTCATGAAAAAGTGCGAACTATAAAGCTAAGTTTGTGGCATGCTTTGAGGCTACAATTTATGGTTTATGGCTGCGGAACTTTATTTAGGACTTAGGGTTGTCGACAGTATTGCCAAGCCGCTGCAAATTTATTGTGATAACTCCGTAACAGTCTTCTTTTCTAAAAACGATAAGTATTCAAAGGGTGCTAAACATATGGAATTGAAATACTTTGTCGTTAAAGAAGTTCAGAAATAAAGAGTGTCAATTGAACATATTAGCACCAATCTCATGATTGCAGATCCACTGACTAAAGGGTTGTCGTCAAAGATATTTTATGAACATGTCGAAAGAATGGGCATTATTGAAAACCATTAGTGATATTATATTTAAAGCTTTAAGTTTCTTATGTATTTGACACTCTGAGCTCAATTAATTGTTATTTCTGAATCACTTATGGATCAAGTTTACTTATGCTGGTATATATACATAAATTATGAGAATGTTAACATGATTTATCTTTGATAAAGACATTATTGTTAGACCTTATTGCAATTCCCATTATATGTCATGTTAAGTATAGAACTAGTAATGTGATACATGGAAGGAAGTATGTCAAAATAATAGCATACAACCATCATGATCCTTATTAGTTTTTTTGCTTAATGATGATTTCATGTTTGACCAATATTATGAAGGATTTTAGCTTTTGTTATGCGCATTATGATTGATTATTAAACCAGTATGTTTAATATCTCACATGGGCCAAGTGGGAGAATGTTAGCGTTTCCTTTTATGTGGCCCACGTGAATATATGATTTATTTATTATTTATTTATTTAAATGATAATTATGATATCTAATTTTATTAGATATTTAAATTTAAGTGATAATGATGGTTTAATAAAACTAATTTCTATTGGTTCATTTTTGGGAAGTTATCCGATAACCTCTCTTTGATGGAAAGAGAAATTTAACGTATTATCAGATTGGTCTCTCTCTCCTATATATAGTCTGTTTGATCATCACAACAGATAAGAAAGAGAATTAGGAAAGAGTAAGAAACTTAATTTGTCATTAACATATACGCAACTTCTTGTTAATGATTTTAAGATCTTGACTATTATATTATTAAAGAAGATTCTTTAATAGATCTTACATGATAAATTTGAAGGGAATGAGAAGGGGGGGAGGGGAGAGGTCTGACCATCTCTCCCTTCCTTTTAGGCTTTTGGCCGCATGACACGCACCCATGCAAATCAAATAGCTCCCCGTCCTCCTTTACCTTCCCCCCTGCTCTCTGCTTCAGCTTTTCTTTCTACACGGGATTCCACTAGGCGGGGGCCTAACATAGGCTCTTACCAAAAGACGTGGAAAAAAGACCAAGTCATCGCTTTCCTAAGCCTATAGGGGTAGAAGAGAGCATGGGGTGGATACCCTGCATGTAGCTCCAAAGCTGGCTCGCAATTGATTGCTTGTGGGCAGAGACAGGCATATTGTTTTGCTTGTGAACTTTGTTTGGATTCCTCTCATGCCAGCTTGGAAAGTGGAAGCAGAGAGAAAAGGAGCTTTTGCTTTCACAGCAGTGTCAGGTCACCCCCAGTAAAGATGGGCTTTTCTTTTGGAAGGATTTGACAAACTGGTAAGCTTCGCAACCTACCTCCAGTGTGGTTTCTGTGGTCTAACCCATTGTTTTCTCGAGCTTGAATCTGTTGTCGCTATTATACATTCATAACGTCATGGTGTGCTTGCCTATTTAGTTAAATTTCGGCATTGCTTTCTCGGCCATTGTTCTCTATAGCAGAAAATCTTTGGGAATGCCAGAAGATGAATGTGTTATTTAGCCCTCTCATTGTAAGCATATATCATTTGATACTAATTCTCAACTCAATTCAACTTAACTTATCTAACCTTTTCAACTACATGAGATCGGTTATATATCTACTTCCTTCAGGATCAAATCGGATTTAAATTATAAATATTATATTTTTTTAATTATTTATGTTCATGTTAATTTAAGTCTATCTCTATTCTTATCATGAATTATTAAAAAGATCATTCTTTCTAACTTGAGCATTTAAAGGTCCACATTATATATGTCCAAAAGAATATATTAATTTTTTTTTCATTTATTTTTAATTAAAACTATTTTTTATTTTTTATATGTTTTGATAGTAATATATTATGTAAATATAATCAAAAGCACTGGTTATATTTTCGCATGCTTTTCTTGTTCTGAATTTCATTTCATTCTATACAAAAAAAATAAATAAATAAAACTTTTTAATGTACGTACTGGCCAACCATAAAGAGAGATATGGTTAAATGACACAATTTATGATTGTTATATAATATCGTTGCAGCAGCCATAATTATAGGTGCAAATGAACTAGCTTTAAGCCAGCTTTTTTAATTTTGAGCTCAACCATAAAAAGCTCTTAAAGAAACATGATGACAGATTGAGATCCAGCAAGTCTTTCATTTATATAATTGAGTAAATCTCATAGTTATATCTTATTTTCCTACTTGAATTATATTCTTCTTATAAATTAAGTTATTATTTACTAGATAAATATACACAATCTGTATTTGTTAAGCATGATTCAAGCTGGATGTACATGAGACTGGTGTGTATAAGAGAGTTAGAAGAGGGAAAAAAAAAACACCAAGAATATATCCTTTACTTACTATTATATATATATATATATATATATATATATAAGAGTAAGGGAGAGTTGGATGTACATGAGCCTGATGTGTATAAGAGAGTTAGAAAAGAGAGAGAAAAAAAAATCAAGAATACATTTTTGACTTACTATTATTTTAATTATATAAATTTTTTTTTATTATTATTATTTGTTATAATTGATGTTGCTGGGATGTTAGGCCAGTATGTTTGATATATATTAAAATATATCATTTATATTAGACACCGGTAAAATGCAGGACAGCTGACAATATCTAAATTCCTATAAATCAATTTATTAAAATCTTCTATCCGATCCTATTAGCTTGTCCTATCGTCAAAAACAATCGTATAATAAGTTGCAAGGATGACGATTACCTTCATGGTATATGAATTATACTAGTTACAGTTACAACGTCCTAAACAAACAACATCATAGAGTAAAGTTGTTGCAATTGTTGTAACATTTAAGGTTAATCATATCAAAAAAAAAAATCACTAAAATATACTTTGATCTTCAATCTTAGTTCAAAATTTTATTTTATTTCTTAAACTTTTAGTTGCTATAGTTTAATTTTTATGTTTAAAAAAATATTATATTATTTATTTTTTATCATATAAGATGATCAATAAAATTGATAAATAATTGATATGTATCATATAAACACATAGGTCAAAAATAATAGAATGCAAAGAATACAAAACCTTATGAATTAAACTATAATAAAATTTTAAGGGCTAAATAAAGTTTTCTGACCATTGTATATTTCACTTTTTTTCCTCCCTAGGTTCAAAGCTGGTCTGGTGATGCTGCCATAACTTCTAGATTTTTGTCTCTCAAAAGCTAATGGCCATCACCCTATCAATCCGCCATGCGTAACTGAGCTAAATGTACTGATCAGACACATCAACGCGATTCCTGGACTTTGGGGAAAGTAAGCGAGCGTGGCCGCTACGTACATTTTAATGGATGATATATCTTGATTGTAGAAGAGATTGTGATATATCTTGATTGTAAAAGAGATTGTAATATATGTTAAAAATAATAACTTAGCCAAAATGAATAAGTCATGAGATTGTAATATATCTTAAATAGTAAATAATGACTTGCCTCGATGAATATGTCATGAGATTTGCTATTTCAATCAGAAATCTCTTTCAAAGCCCTTTTATCTTAACCATTATTCAAACAACAATGATCCAAAGGCTAGATTTAATTTATCTGTTAATAATAGTTATTTATAAAATAGATACGTTTGTTAGTGAAAATATATCTTTTTACTTGAAAAGTTATTCTGAACGAGCATGAATCTCTAAATCTGATATTAGTTTGTTATTGATCTGAAATTTAATAAGATTGCTATTTATTTAATTCATGAGTTTGTTATATCTTGGAGGAATTTTCTTAAACCTGTTAGCAAATTATGTGGGGACAAATAAAGCTCAAGACTAGATAATCTGTTTTCACCTACATCCTCAACAGTTGAGTGATAAGTCTATTTATTATCCCAATCTAATCATTAAATTAAATATTAATTATTTTAAATTTATTAAGAATTGATACTTTTTATAGATGGTTGCAGAAAAAGAGCCTATAGATGAAAAGAGCTCAACTTTGGAGTCCAATAATGCAGACGATGATTTTGCATGATTCTCGTGCAAACTAAGGCAGGTAATGTGGAATGGATATCTGAGGAGTTTTCTTACAATACCCGATTCACTTCAACTTTGACTAAAAGGAAGTCCTAGACAAGCTCTATAAAAGGATGACCTCATGCAGTAGTTATGTAGTTAGAGAGGAGGAGTTTTCTACGAAGTTCCTTTTCTTCTTCTTTTATTTAGATCATTGTATTTAGGTTTGGAAGAGAAAAATTATGGAGGGGATGCTGGTAGCAGCAATACACAGCTAGATTCCTTCAACTTTGGATGATGATGAATCATGTAACCATGTTCTATCTTTTTTTTATTCTTGATTTTTATCAATAAAATATGCTCTTCTTTCATATATCTTTCAAGTTATTTTTCTTATCGAGGTTTTGATCTGGCATATACCGTCTGTATCCTCAATCGATGTGCCATGATCTCAGAATACGATACGTGCCTAAAGAGACAGATCGTAGTATGGTAGTTTAGACCTCTAACTTTGCAAATAATTAGATGGTTTATACTCTGAGGAGGTGTCGTGGTCTCTTGATATGGTACGTGCCTGACAAGAGATAAATTATTCTAACCTTTAATTTGCAAAAATTATTGCTAGTGCAGCATAAAGAAAATAAAACATGTTTGCATGGTGGATTCGGATTCTTGGATTGCTTTAATTTTATTAATTAATTAGTTGTTATCTTTTAATAACTGCTATTTTTAATATAATCCTCTAGAGATAATTTTTTTTCTTTTTTATGAAATAATTATCCTTGATCCCCGAGGATACGATCCCAATTCACCACTAGCTATAGTAGTGAGTAGGTTTTATTTTTGACCACCAACGACATCAATCAAATTTTGGCACCGTTGCTAGGGATTCAGGTACGATTAGTTTAAAAAAAATTAAAAAATAAAAAAAAAATTATCACAAATTTTTTTCTTATTTCTATTCTTATTTTTTATTTTTATTGTTTCATTATTATTCGTGCTTCTATATAAAAGAAAAGAGTAAAAAAAAATCTTTTTTGTTGAATAGCTATTGCTCCCTTTAGCTTATTACTATTATTGAGTTACCTTAATTATTATATTTTCTTATTTTCTTTTTAACATTAAAAAATTACTTTCCTTTTTGTTACAAATCCACTTTTAACCTAATTAACTTTTCCTTTTAATTAATTTACCTTAAAGAATCTAAAATAAAACTCTAAGACACTTTCCATAAAATATAATTAATTTAAGAAAATAAATAATAACTTTAAAAACTTTCTAACTTGTTTAGACACCTTGTTTGAATTGCATTGCATTTTTATAAAATATTTTAAGGGTACAAACCCTAATTAAGATAAGATGGGGAGTTGATCACCCTTTCTTGGCCTATAAATTATATCCTTCATTTTGCATTAACCCAAGCCTTTAATTCTAAAATTAACTAGACATCAGCCCCTAAGGAACTCGAGCTTAATAGGACTAGTCATCCGAAAGAGTTGGATCGAGTCAGGAATTGATTGATTAACTAGTGTCTAGAAGAGGAAAGGAAAGTGGTTATTTAATTGGTTATGTTCGCTTACCTAGTAAGCAACAGGAGAACCCCCACTGACCTTACCCTTAACTGGCTAATTGATCAGCTAATTTTGACTTGGAGGGCTCCAAAGCGGTCTTGGAAGTTAGGAGCTATCTAGATATAGGTTAAGCCTAGAGTAGAGAGTATAATCTTTGTTAACTTGATTGCTAATAATTATTAAATCCTAACTAAATTATTCTTCATTGCTCTTAATTCTAGAAATAATTTAGGATATTTTCTTTAGAATCTTCTCCTTTCTTTTCTATTACATTAGTTAAAAAAAAGAAATGAATTGATGTTTGCTTTAGAGTATATTGGTAGGGTGTATGCTTGGTCGCAACCCAACCTTATACCCTTAGATCCTGAAATAGAGAGAACTTGTAGAGCAAACAGAGCATGCATTATGGATTTTAATCAAGAAAACAATCCATCATGTCAATTGAAGGAGTGCTTCGCCTCTTTACAATATACATATTCACCATGCATACAATTAAGTACCCCCAATAGAGGCTGTCCAATATGAAATTAAGTCCAGTGTAATCCAAATGTTACCAGCTTTTCATGGACTTACAAATGAAGATCCCTACAAACACTTAGATGAATTCTTGAAAATTTGCTTAATTGTCAAGATTCAAAATTTCTCCAACGAGGCACTTAGGCTTAAGTTATTCCCTTTCTTCCTAAAAGATAAAGCCAAATATTGGTTAAATTTACTAGACACTATTATAATTTCAACTTGGAACCATCTTCAGAGAGAGTTTCTTAAGAAATACTTTCTTATAGGAAAAACGAATCAAATCAGAAAAGCCATAACCAGTTTTTCCCAGTTAAAGGAAGAAATGTTTCATGAAATGTGAGAGAAATTAAAAGAATTAACTAGAAAATGTCTGCACCATGCAATACCTAAATGGCAGTTAGTTCAATATTTTTATGATGGATTGTCAGAAAGGTACCGATAAATGATGGATCCTCATATGGAGGAACATTTATGCTAAAAATAAATATGAGGCATGACAGCTTTTTGAAACTCTAAGTGAAAATTTCTTGCACCACATATCTGATGCCCATAGAGATCCTTCCACAGAACCTAAGAGAGATAGAATATACAACATAGGTTAGTTTATAGACATCTATATCAAAATTGATAAACTATCCCCAAAACTTAACCGAATTCTACAAGTTGAAAACACCTTTTTCCCATCTACTCAATTACATAAGGTATGTATAATCTGTTCGAGTTCAACCCATTCTATAGGTATGTCTAGCTGCATACTAATTTCCTGAGTTTGTTCAAAAGCAAGCCCATCAAGCTCAAACCCGAATGGCTCTTAGATCAGGAAATGATCCATATTCGAATACATACAATCCTAGCGAGAAAAATCACCCAAATTTTTCATGGAAACTCTAACCTATCATCAGTCCAACATCAATTAGACCTAACCATCAGGAGACCTAATTTAGAAGCATGTCATATTCCCAATATCCAAGTGCTTCTCAACCTCAACTAAATAATCATGATCCTACTTTCGAAGAGAAGGTGTTACAAGCATTGAAAGGACTAGAAATGAATACTCAACTCCTTCACTCACACACACAATCTATTGCAAAACTAAAAATTCAGATAGGCCAACTAGCCACAGCATTCAGTGAAAGAGAATGGGATAAGCTACCGAGTCAACCCGAAACTAACCGTAAGAATCTAAACATCCAAGGATCAAAACAAGGAGCCCAGATTAACCAACTAAATGTATTCATATATTAAAATCCAAAAATAAATAGATAACCAGGTGGATACATATAAAGAAGAAGACTTAGAAGTCCCACCACTTGAACAACTTATTGAGCTAGGAACACCTGAGGCATCAGAGTCTAATGTAATACTCAACCCACCAGCTGAGCCCATGTCAAAAGAAAATAAACCAAAAATTAGGGTTGTAGCACCATTCCCAAATAGACTTAAGTCCAATCAAAATTCAGCTCAATTCGATAAGATTTTAAAGATTTTAAGCAAGTTAAAGTGAACATCCCCTTACTGGACATGATCCAACAGGTCCCAGCCTATGTCAAATTCCTTAAGAATCTATTTACCAAAAAAAAGACAACAAATATGCCCAAGAGAGCCTTTCTGGCAGCCAGTGTGAGCTTTTACCTATCAAACCACATACCAGTGAAATACAAAGATCCAAGGTTACCCACTATTTCATGCATTATGGAAAATACCCTCATAAATAGGGCCCTACTAGACTTAGGGGCAAGTGTTAATATACTGTCATACTCTATATATGAGCAACTAAGGTTGAAAGAATTAAAGCCTACGAAAATATCCTACAACTAGCATATCACTCTTTGAAAGTACCCAAGAAAATAGTAAAGAATGTATTGATCAAAGTTGGTAATTTATCTACCCGATAGACTTTGTGATTTTAGAAACTAAACTGGTGACAGACCCAAAGAGCCACATCCTAGTGATTTTAGGTAGATCATTTTTGGCCACAGCTAATGTCCTAATTAATTACCAAAATAGATTAATAAAACTTTCCTTTGGGGATATGTCAATTGATCTTAATATTTTTATTCTTACCAATACACATTAAACGAGCGACTTAAATTATTTCAGGATATTGTTTATGATCCAATTGACCTTAGTGACGAAGAGCTTGACCTAGAAATCTACATAAACCAAGATGGGGAACAAATTAACGAGGTTACTATAATTAATGAAAAATCAAGATGGGAACTTCCAACTAAATCACTAGAGAAAGTACCTGAACCATTACCCAAACCATCAATAAAGAAAGCACCCAAATTAGAACTGAAACCACTTTCCAAGTATCTCAACTATGCATACATAGGTCCATTAAAAACTCTGCCTGTGATTATTTCAACTGACCTAGACTTCTCACAAGAAGAAAAACTATTGAATGAGAATAAAGAAGCGTTAGGATGGACCATGGCTAATATAAAAGGGATTAGCCCCTCGATCATTCAACAAAGGATTCACTTAAGGAAAAAAATCAAGCCTATAAGAGACCCCCAAAGAAAACTTAAACCAACCAAAAAGGAAGTAGTAAGGGAAAAGATCATCAAACTCCTTGATAATGGTAATCAAAGTGAGCCATGAAGTCTGGCTGAAGATGTTAAACTTAGTACTTTTTGGGAGGCAACCCAAAATTTTTATGTTCTGACCTTTATTTTTATGATTCTTATTTCTAGGAATAAGAGACTGCTCCGCACGGTCACTCCTAACATTACACGAGGCATATATTGTTTAGATGATATTTCTTCTTATTTTATTCTTTCTTACTCCATTGAGGACAATGAAAATTAAGTTGGGGGTAAGAAAAAACTTTTTTAAAAATATTTGAAAATACCTTGGCAATTTTTAAAAATTTAATTTTTTTTAAATCATGTGCCATGAAAGATATTCTTAAGCAAAATCGACTAGGAAAATGTAATGGAGTTAGAAGTATTGGCTAATTACTATAGTGAGCCAAGGAGTAGACTAACTATCAGACTTTTATCGACCTACTTAGATTCTAAAGGTATTAGCACTTTTATTGTACATGCACATTGACGAGATAAATTAGGTATTAGTTGTAAGGTCAATTAGAGATTCAATTATTATTAAAAATTATTAATTGATATATGCCTCAATGAGAGAAATTTGAATTTAAGGAAAGAGCTACCTACATGATAAAAAATAAAAAAATAAAAAATATATATAAATAAAAAAAGCAAGTTTAAACATTGGTTTTTCATCGAGTAACCGGACACCTTTGCCTAAGAAAGCGTTGTTGTTTGCATCAAAAAGTAGACTATAAAAATATTGCTAAAAATAAAATAATAAAAAATAATAAATATATCAGACAACGTGAAAGCTATCTCAGGTCAGGTGCTTAATTTGAAGGTGTATAGAAAATTGACCAAAGTAAGTGATAAGCGAAAATACCATTGTTCTTATAAGCTAGTACCGAAATGCTAAGTTAGCCATCACAAACACAAGTGCTGTAGATCTATGGATGAACTCTAAGAAAGTTTCTGATAGTCCTGACTATAAAATTTACTTCAAAAACTCAATACTTGTTAGTGACACATGATTTTATTTTAATTACATTGCTAAGGGACTAGCAAAGATTAAGTTGGGGGTATGATAAGTCTATTTATTATTCCAATTTAATCATTAAATTAAATATTAATTATTTTAAATTTATTAAAAATTGATACTTTTTTATGGATGGTTGCAGAAAAGGAGCCTATTGTTGGGCCCATGGCCCATTTATTCAGTCCATTAGGGCTGAAAGGGGCGTGCGTTACTTTCCCTAGTTCCTCTTTTCTTTCTTTGGGTTTTTTTATGGGAGTAGCTGCCGCCAAGAGAGCCTTAAGAGTTTTTTTAGCCGCCGCTAAGAGCTAAGAGCCATGAAAGTTATTTCTTCTTCCTAGGGACGTGAGGCGTGGGAGAGAAAAGAATGTCTTTGTGCGTGAAGGAGATGGCTGGCTAATGCTTGGCTACGTTGGAGGACTTTCTCTCCAGAAATGACGTGAAGGTGTTGTAGAAGAAAACAAGAGAAGAAGAAAAGAAGAGAAGGGAAGAAAATAAGAAGGTAACGCAGGAGATCATATTTTTCGGTGATGTAATCCTTATATCCCTATTATTCTCTTGTGATTGTTTCTCAAGTCCAGGCAAGGGACTTTGAGACTTGAATATTTATTATTTTATAGTGGATCTTCTTCTCTAGCTTGCCCGTGATTTTTTTTCATCTTGAAGGGATTTTCCACGTAAATCTTGGTGTTTCTGTGTGATTGTATGGTTGTGCATTTTATTTATTATTCTGCTAGTTATTACGGCCAGCTAGTATTTGTTCGTATATGGATTCTTTCCATCAACTGATATCAGAGCGTTGTTCAGTCTTAAATTTTTGTGTGCGAGCATGGAGACCGGTAATGTTTTACGTATGATTAGTCTGAATGGAAACAATTGGATGATATGAAAACTAAGATAAAAGACCTCTTATATTGCAAGGATCTATATGGACCTTTGGGAGGGGTCAGTGCAAAGCCCGTTACAATGACAAATGATGCTTAGGTCATGTTAGATCAAAAGCAGTCGGTTTTATTCGGTAGTGGTTGGATGATAGTGTCTTTTACCATGTTTCCACTAAAACTTCTGCATACTCTATGAAAGTTTCTATGAGAGAAAAATGGTAGGCAACAAGGCTTTCTGAATCAGAAAACTTATGAATCTAAAATATAAAGAGGGCGCTTCTATTGCTAAGCACTTGAATGAAATGCAGAGTATTACTAACCAGTCATCCTCTATGAAAATGTCTCTTGATGATGAGTTGCAGGCATTCACTACAAGAGAAAAAAAATATAGCGACACCCAAATGCGTCACTAATGCGTCGCTAAATATGCTATTGCGATGCATTAGCGACGCAATGACGGCGTCGCTGAGATCATCGTCGCAATCTTAATTTGTCGCAATTGCGTCGCTTAACAGCGACTCTCTGCGATGCACAAATGCGTCGCAATATATTGCAACGCAACTAAATACATCACAATATTGCGACGCATCCTAAATACGTCGCTAATTTTAAAACTAATTTTTAATATTTAATATTATTATTAAATTACGATGCACTCAATTGCGTCGCAATATTGACGCATTTAGTTGCATCGTAATATTTAATAATAATATTTTAGATATATTAGCGATGCAATTTGAGTCGCTAATGCGTCGCTAATTAAATTTTTTTAAAAATATTACGATGCCAGGTCATTGCGTGCAATATTTAATAATAATATTTTAGATATATTAGCGACGCAATTTGAGTCGCTAATGCATCGCTAATTAATTTTTTTTTAAAATATTGTGATGCCAGGTCATTGCGTCGTAATATTTAATAATAATATTTAAAAAATATTAGCGATGCAATTTCAATCGCTAATGCGTCGCTAATTAATTTTTTTAAAAAAATAAAATAAAAAATTAAAACGGTTAATAAATTTCATTGCATTTAAATATTGATCGAAACATTCATAACTCATATTGATCCAAACATTCATCATTCAATTTCTAAAAATAATTAATATATTAAAATTTTGAAGTTTTCATGTACAAAATATAAAAAGTAAAGAAAAAAATACATCAAGAATCGGCACGATCACGTGGAGGCTGGAAACCCTGTGACATGCGGCTAATCATATCCTGCAACTGATGCATCTACTCTCGCATGTCTGCAAGCTCCTGCTGAAGGCCTCCCGTACGCTGCTCGAACTCATGCTCAAACTCCTGTCGAACCTCCTGCCGAACGTCCTGTCGAACATCCTGACGAACCTCCTCCGTGATAGATCTCTGAATGTCATCTAAATGCTCGGCAGGAATATCGCCAGAATATCGCGAGCTGGAGGCCTGATGGGAAAAATATGCAGAAGCTCTAGTGCCCAGACCATAGACCCTGCGGTCTCGTGGCTGGGCACCAACAGCCTTCAAAAACACACGTCGACTCTCCTCTGCTGAGAGTTCAACGGGCGTCCTCCCATCAGTAGAGTTGACCTGCGATGTCTGGGAGTGAAGCTCATCGACTCGTGTCTTTGAATTATAAAATCAATAATAAATGAATCAATAAATTTTCTAAATAAAATTTTAGAAATTAAACAAATACAATATAAAGCTAATTTCTTACCACAAACCTCCCATGATCGTGTATCGACCCAGGACCGTCCCTCCTGGTATGTCGTCCTGAATAGACAAAACTCACCAGGATCTCCGCCCTCCTGCTCAGACTATAATAACAAAAAATTGATATTAATGTAAGTATTTGTAAATAACTAAATTAGTAATTAAATTATTTATGTTTTCTTACCATACGGCGTCTGTGCTTCTAAATCGAAATGGAGCCCGATGTGTGGTGGGAGATACCCGTGCCAGGACCACCCCTCTCGGATCGGTGGTTCGTGCTGGCTGATGCAGACCTCCTGCGCCAGCCAACGGACTGCTACACCTGCTGCCACTCGTGCCAAATACCCTCTGGCACATGTGCAGGATGGTGACCCGATGACCTCCAACGATGAAGCATGTCAGAGTATCGGCATCCCGTAAGAGCTTTCCATGCTGCCCTAATGGCATCATGGCTGGCAGGGTCCCACGTAAACTTTTTCTGCATTAAAATAAACAGTTAGTTTCAGAATTTATTAAGATTAAAAAATTTTATATCAGTGATAAATTGTATTTAATAAGTTTACCTGAAACTCTAAAAAATAAAACTCCCTCATGGCTGCAGATACTTGGCGCCAATTGTAGCCACTGGGATCCGCACGCCTCTGAAATATGAGCTGATGTGGCTCGATACATGATGCTGCTCAATAAATCTGTTAAAAAAATGCATGTTTATAAGTAATTGACTTAAAAATATAAACATATATTTTTAATTAGTATATACTTACAGCCCATGAGCATCCAGTCGAAGTACGGTGCGCCGACGGAAGAACTCTCGGAGGCCTGTGCCGACCGGCTGGATGATAATACCAATGCAGGATCACTATCGACTGTTGGAGAGATCAGAGGTGTGCAATGTGTGGAGATCGAAACTCTCCATCTCCAAAGCTCGTGTGATCTGATGTGGTAGGGCTACGTCTCTGCTCACTCCGTCCGTCGTCGGTAGATCTACCTCGGCCCATCATACTGAAAATACTAAAGATTCATGAATGTAATTACGATTAATGATTGAATATGTAAAAACATAACATTTATAAAAATAAATTAAATTTAAAAAAACCTCTATGTTTAGTCGATTTCATTTGTTTCATGAAATCTTGGTTCAACATCCGATGCCGTATCGGACTGCGATTCAGTTTCATTATCATCGGAAGGAAACCGAACATTTGCATCCGCTATTTCTTGGACATCACCATTTGGATCTCTAAGTGATGTTTCAGGAGCCCTTGTGTCGTCCTCAATTCAATGCATTTCCATCTCATCCTCTTGAAATGCAGGGCACTCGGCTGATTGACTTGATGAACTCTTGTCTAATACGATTGTTGAACGTGGAACGATTTTAGAAACAACCCACCAATCTCGCTTGTCGTTGCGCAAACTTGGATATCCGCAGTAAAACACTTGCTGAGCTTGGGATGCAAGGATGAATGGTTCATATTTTTGCAATCTTCGTTGATGGTTCACTTCAACTAAATTGTAGTCATTATGAACCCTTTTGCCCACAGGAATTGTCGGATCGAACCAATCGCAACGAAACAATACTGTTCGTTTCATAGGCCAACCGGGATATTCAACTTCAACCACCTCTACTAACTTTCTGTAATAATCCTGCATATTTGCTCCAACACTTTCTCCTTTAACACACACGCCCAATCTGCGTGCCTCTTGAAGCTGCTAATCGTTCAATCTGAAATTTGTACCCATTAACAAAATAGCCGGTAGAGGTTGTTACGGTCTTCAATGGCCATTGCGATAGACATTTAATGAAAATATTGTCGGTTGTGGACCATGGACCGTTTACCTATAAATTAATAAGCTATTCACAACCAATTCAAAAAATAAAAGCCATGATTGAAATTGATTGAGTGATACTACTCACAATTCATAAAACCAGCAAGCGAACTCCGTTTCTAACTTTTGCTGAATTGCAACTTGACTAATGTCAGATTCATCCATCGTTGTCTATCACAACATCCTTATGGGATGATATGATTAAAACTTATTTAGAAATTAAATATTATGGTATATTGTAATTTAAATTAGAAGTTCCAATTAAGCATTGAAGTATACACTTACTCAATATATGGATCGACTTCTCTACAGTTCATTAGGATGTAATAATGTGCTGCATTATACTCATATTGCTAAGATTTCTTTACTTCTACCCCCCAAATGAACGGCCGATACCTTTAAAAATTGATATTCTACCGTCATTAGGTTCTCCTTCGTCCACACATACGTCATCATTACGACCAAGATTTTGGCTCCTTGTATGGACGTGACCCTCAAAGTAATGCAAGGCAAAAGCTGAAACTTCTTCGACCAAGTGTGCATTGCATATAGAACCTTCAACCCTTGCCTTATTATGCACATTATTTTTAACTTCTTAAGGTACCTATATGTAAAGTTGAGATAAAAATTAACCAATTTTCTCGCAATGAAATAATATTTGAAATGTCAACATGTCTTAATAATGTACATATTTACTCTCAAAAGGATACATCCAGCGATACTGCACGGACCAGCTATGCTCGCTTCGTATGGCAAGTGAACTGGTAAATGCTCCATTGAGTCAAAAAAACTGGGAGGAAATATTCGCTCCAGCTTGCATAAAATAATTGAAATTTCCTCCTCAAGCCTTGCCATGGATGTAGAAGTAATGACTGTGGCAGACAACTCCTTGAAGAACAAGCTGAGCTCTGTCAATGCCTTCCAGACATGTTGCGGAAGCAACTCACGAAAAGCTATAGGCAATAACCGTTGCATGAAAACATGGCAGTTGTGACTCTTCATGCCGAACAACTTGAGCTTATGCATGTCCACACACTACCGATATTTGAGGCATAACCATCTGAAATTTTAACCCTCTAAGCCAGTTACATAAAACTTCTCATGAATTTCTCAAGAGTGTAACAGGCTTTAGGATAGGTCCCATCGGCACTCCTCCTCAAATCACCTCTTCTGCAATACTGATTAAGTTCTTCTTTGACTTTGCAGTATCTTTGGTTTTTCCCAGGATGTTTAGCACGTGTTAAATATGTTATCGAAGAAATTTTTCTCGATATGCATAACATCCAAGTTGTGCCGGATGAGATTTGTGCTCCAATAAGAAAAATCCCAAATATACTCCGCTTCTTCCAGTTATGTTCTTTACATATACGGCCATTTATTCTATCTGCATCTGGTTCCCAAGCATACCTCAACCCCAAATGCTCTATAGTATCAAATATATCCGTGCCGGACCTAACCGGTTCGGCAAATTTTGTGACTGCTTTGTTCTTCCGGAAGGCGATCAAGTTACGCCTGTAAGGATGATTTGGGGGCAAGAACTTCCTATGATTATCAAACCATGACTGCTACCACTCTTCTGCAATGTAAATGCATCCGAATCATAATGCAATGAGGACATGCCAGACGTCCAGCAGTGCTCCAACCAGACAACATTGCATATGCCGGGAAGTCACTTACTGTCCACATCAAAGCAACTCTCATGATGAAATTCTGTTTCATAGAAATGTCGTAGGCTACGACTCCTGTTTCCCATAACATTTTCAATTCAGCCACCAACGGTTGCAGGAAGATATCAATCTTTTCCTTTGGATTTGATGGTCTGGAACCAAAACTGTTAAAAACATTGCAGTATCTTTCATGCACTTCCATGGTGGAAGGTTATATACAGTCAGTATCACAGCCAACATGAATACTGTTGCCCCGCTTGACCAAATGGTTGGAAACCATCGGTACAAAGACCTAATCTCACATTCCTTATATCTTCAGCGAAATCAGGATGATTTTCATTGAAATGCTCCAAGCCTTTGAATCTGATGGATGCCGTATTTCATCCTCTTTAGATTCATGTTCGGCATGCCATCTCATATCAGCAGCTGTAGCCTCAGATCTGTATAATCTCTGCAGGCATGGGGTAAGAGGAAAGTAATGCATCCTCTTGTAAGGCACACTTTTCCTCCTACTTGTATTGGCTCCCCCTTCACTGTTTTTGTACCTCGATTGCCCACAAATCTTACACCATCTCAGCTCTGAGTCTTCACCCCAATATATCATACAATTGTTCAAGCAACAATCGATCTTATTAACTGGGAGCCCAAGCCCATGCAACAACTTCTTCGTTGAGTAAAAATTGTCTGCTGCAACATTATCATTGGCAAAATTTCTTTTATTAACCCAGCTACAAAATTGAACGCCTTTTCCGATAATCGATGTTCTGCCTTAATATTCAACAACCGAGCAGCCGTAGACAACTGGGAATGACCCTCACAACCAGGATACAATTCTTGATTTGCAGCACGCAATATATCATAAAATTGATGTGCATCTGGATTTGGTTCTTCCATAAATGCATTCTGATTGAATTCATTACCCGATGCATTCATCACCATTTCTTCATATGTGTTTAAATTCACAAATGGTTCATCTTCGGTAATTAACACTTGTTGGCTTGTAACAGATACCAGAATTTCCTCCGGTTCACCATGACAGTACCAAACATCGAAATCAGGAACAAACCCCTTTTTACACAAATGCACCTTAACAGTTTCAACATCTCTGTAGGCTTTATTCTGACACCTGTGAAAGTTGCATGGGCACCTAATCCTAGGCATCCATCCATTCAAGTTGGCTACATGCAAATGCGATAAATTCTTCCAATCCATTCAGAAAATCTGGATTAAGCAAGCCATCTTTTATCCTTGCATACATCCACGAGCGAGCCCAGCTCATTTTTGACCGATTTATAATTTCTGGTAAACCATTAAAGGAAACCACAATATAAAACTATATTAGCATTAGTACATATATAATTAAATTATTTTTTTTACTCAACTAATGCTAGGGATTGGGTTCGGGCCGGGCCGCAATGCGGTCCGTTCAATCATCGGACTTCACAAGCAACCAAGTGTCCTAAATTAATTCCACCTTCACTCCATGTCTAAAAGGTGAGGCCCTATCCCATTCAAGAATATTTTTTGTGATATGTTATTCTTCTATTAATTATCATCGATGGTTTACGTTGAAATGTCAGCAGCATTTCCCATATGTTCTCCTAAATGTGTGGCATATATGCCACACTAGGAGAACGCATGAGCAAATACAACCGCAATCTCAACCAACGATGATTAATAGCAAACTAACATATCGCAAAAAATATTCTCAAACTGTCCACCAGGACAATTTGAGAATTTGCAATACTAAGTCTTACAAATCTCAAACGGGTCTAAAGGTTATAGTGCTGTGATTTTTTTTTTGGTGGCCTGGCCACCATGGCCAGGACATAGCCGGCCACGGCCGCGGGCGTGGCCGGAGAAGACGGCCACAGCCGAGGCCGTGCCCGGAGAAGAAGGCCACGGCCGTGGCCGTTGCCGGCAACGAAGGGGGGTGGGGAAAACTCCCCCCTGTTAAATTTTTTTTGTTGGCCTGGCCACCATGGCCAGGCCACGGCGGCAGTGGCCTGGCCGGAAAGACGGCCACAGCCGAGGCCGTGCCCGGAGAAGGCCACATCGTGGCCATGCCCGGAGAAGAAGGCCACGGCCGTGGCCGTGGCCGGCAATGAAGGGGGGGGGGGTAGGGAAACCCCCCCCCCCCTGTTAAATTTTTTTGTTGGCCTGGCCACCGTGGCCAGGCCACGGCAGCGGCCGTGGCCGGAGAAGACGGCCACGGCCGAGGCCGGAGAAGAGGCCACGGCCGAGGCCGTGCCCGGAGAAGAAGGCCATGGCCGTGGCCGGCAACAAAGTGGGGGGTGGGGAAAACCCCTCCTCTTAATTTTTTTTGTTGTTGGCCTGGCCACGGCCGTGCCGTGGCCGGAGAAGACGGCCACGGCCGAGGCCGTGCTCGGAGAAGAAGGCCACGGCCTTGGCCATGGCCGGCAACGAAGGGGGGTGGGGAAAACCCCCCTGTTAAATTTTTTTGTTGGCCTGGCCACCGTGGCCAAGCCACGGCCGGCCACGGCAGCGGCCGTGGCTGGAGAAGACGGCCACGGCAGCGATCGTGGCTGGAGAAGACGGCCACGGCCGAGGCCGTGCCCGGAGAAGAAGGCCACGGTCGTGGCCGTGGCCGGCAACGAAGGGTTAAATTTTTTTTTTGTTGGCCTGGCCACCGTAGCCAAGCCACGGCCGGCCACGGCAGCGGCCGTGGCCGGCAACGATTGTTTTTTTTTTTTAATGAGGGGGAGGGAGGGCTTACCTCGGTAGAGAGGGGATGCCGCCAGAGTGGGGGGAGCTGCCGCCGGTGGTTCGTAGTGCCGGGGAGAGGGCGGGGGGAGCCGGAGGAGGGGACGGCGGCGGTTAGGGTAAGAAGAGGAAGAAGAGAGAAGCGGGAGGGCCGGCCAGACCCAGCTTATATATAGTGATTAGTGACACAAATTTGCGTCGCTAATCACTCGCTATTTTTTTTTAATTTATTATGGATTAGCGATGCAACAACGCGTCGCTAATCCATCGCTAATTTGGCCTTTTTTATTATTTTATGCAAAACTTAGTGACGCAACTAATTGCGTCGCTAATGAGTCGCTAATTTGGCGCCAATGTCCGACGGAAAATTTATTTTTATTTTCTAAAAAAATGCATCTAATGCGCCGTAATATTTTTATATGATAATTATATTTGATAAAAATTATATTTTTTAAAAATATTGCGACGCATATATTGCGTCGCAATGTTTTTTTTTAAATTTTTTTATTACATTTATTTTTCTAAAAAACATTGCGATGCAATATATGCATCGCAATATTAAAACTTATTTTCTCTGGGAAAATTATTTTTATTTTCTAGGAAATTGCATCGCTAATACGTCGCAATATTTTTTTAATAATTATAACTGATAAAAATTATATTTTTAAAAATAATTGCGATGCATATATTGCGTCGCAATGTTTTATTTTTAAATTTTTTTACAACATTTATTTCTCTAAAAATCATTGCTACGCAATATATGCGTCACAAGATTAAACTTATTTTCTCTGAGAAAATTATTTTTATTTTCTAAAAAATTATGTTGCTAATGCGTTGCAATATTTTTAATTTATAATAAAAAGTATATTTTTAAAATAATTGCGATGCATATATTGCGTCGCAATATTTTATTTTAAATTTCTTTACAACATTTATTTCTCTAAAAATCATTGCGACACAATATATGCATCGCAAGATTAAAACTTATTTTTTTAAAAAAATTATTTTTATTTTCTAGGAAAATGTGTCGCTAATAAGTCGCAATATTTTTATTTGATAATTGTATTTGATAAAAATTATATTTTCTAAAATAATTGTGATCGGTCTTATCGCCGATGATCCGACGGTTGCGATCGATCCAAGCCTGATCCCGATCGGCCACGACCGATCTCGGACCATTGCGATCGATCCGATCACCGACGATCCGACGGCTGCGATTGATCCAAGCCTTGATCTCGATCAGCCACGATCGATCTCGGACCGTTGCGATCGGTCTGATCGCCGACGATCCGACGGTTGCGATCGATCCAAGCCCTGATCCCGATCGGCCACGATCGATCTCGGACCGTTGTAATCCGTTCGATCGGCGATGATCCGTTGGTTGCGATCGATCCAAGCCCTGATCCCGATCGGCCACGACCGATCTTGGACCATTGCGATCGTCCGATCGCCAATGATCCGATGGTTGTGATCGATCAAAGCCCTGATCTCGATCGGCCATGACCGATCTCAGACCGTGGTGATCGATCCGATCGCCAACGATTCGACGTTGCGATTGATCCAAGCCCTGATCCCGATCGACCACGACCGATCTTGGACCGTGGCAATCGGTCCGATCACCGACGATCCGACGGTTGCGATCAATCAAGGCCCTGATCCCGATCGACCACGACCAATCTCGGACCGTGGCGATCGGTCCGATCGCTGACGATCCGATGGTTGCGATCGATCCAAGCCCTGATCCCGATCGGCCACGATCGATCTTGGACCGTGGCGATCGGTCCGATTGTCGACGATCTAACGGTTGAGATCGATCCAAGCCCTGATCTCGATCGGCCACGACCGATCTCGGAACATTGCGATCGGTCCGATCGCCGACGATCCGACGGTTGCAATCGATCCAAGCCCTCATCCCGATCGGCCACGACCGATCTCGGACCATGGCGATCGGTCCGATCGCCGACGATCCGACGGTTGCGATCGATCCAATCCGTGATCCCGATCAACCACGACCGATCTCGGACCGTTGCGATCGGTCCGATCGCCGATGATCCGACGGTTGCGATCAATCCAAGCCCTATCCCGATCGGCCATGACCGATCTCGGACCGTTGCGATCGTCCGATCGCAATGATCCGACGGTTGCGATTGATCCAACTCCTGATCCCGATCGGCCACAACCAATCTCGGACCTTGCGATCAATCCAATCGCTGATGATCCAACGGTTGCGATCGATCCAAGCCCTGATCCCGATCGGCCACGATCGATCTCGGACCGTGGCGATCGGTCCGATCGCCGATGATCCGACGGTTGCGATCGATCCAAGCCCTGATCCCGATTGGCCACGATCGATCTCGGACCGTTGCGATCGGTCCAATCGTCGTTGATCCGACGGTTGCGATCGATCCAAGCCCTGATCCTGATCGGCCATGACCGATCTCGCACCATGGCGATCGGTCCGATCGCCGATGATCCGACGGTTGCGATCGATCCAAGCCCTGATCCTGATCGGCCACGACCGATCTCGGACCGTGGCAATCGGTCCGATCGCTAACGATCCGATGGTTGCGATCAATCCAAGCCCTGATCCTGATCGGCCACGACCGATCTCGGACCATTGCGATCGGTCCGATCGCCGACGATCCTATGGTTGCGATCGATCCAAGCCCTGATCCCGATCGGCCACGACTAATCTCGGATTGTTGCGATCGATCCGATCGCCGACAATTCGATGGTTGCGATCGATCCAAGCCCTGATCCCGATCGGCCACGATCGATCTCGGACCGTTGCAATCGTCCGATCGATGACGATCCGACGGTTGCGATCGATCCAAGCCCTGATCTCGATCGGCCACGACCGATCTCAGACCGTTGCGATCGGTCCGATCACCGATGATCCGACGGTTGCGATCGATCCAAGCCCTGATCCCAATCGGCCACGACCATCTCGGACCGTGATGATCGGTCCGATCGCCGACGATCCGACGGTTGCTATCGATCCAAGCCCTGATCCTGATCGGCCACGATCGATCTCGGACCGTGGCGATCGGTCCGATCACCGATGATCCAACGGTTGCGATCGATCCAAGCCCTGATCCCGATCGGCCACGACCGATCTCAGACCATTGCGATCGGTCCGATCGCCGATGATCCGACGGTTGCGATCGATCCAAGCCCTGATCCCGATCGGCCACGACCGATCTCGGACCATGGCGATAGGTCCGATCGCCAACGATCCAACGATTGCGATCGATGCAAGCCGTGATCCCGATCGGCCACGACCGATCTCGGACCGTTGCGATCGATCCGATCGGCGATGATCCGACGGTTGCGATCGATCGAAGCATGATCGATCCCGATCGACGATGAACGATCTCGAACTATCGCGATCGATCCGATCAGCAACGATCCGACGGTTGCGATCGATCAAAGTCATGATCGATCCCGTTCGGCGATGACCGATCCACGCATATACCAAAATTAATTTTTTTAAAACAATTGCGACGCATTTCGTTGCATCGCAATGTTTATTTTTAATTTTTTTATCTTTTAATTATATTTTTATAAAATTTAATTTTTTAAAAAATATTGCGACGCAATACTTACCTCGCTAAATTAAAATTATTTTTATTAATTTACTGTTTTATTGCATCGCTATTGCGTTGCTATTTAACATAATTAATTTTTTAAAAAATTGCGATGCACTCAGTTGCATCGCAATATTTTTATTTCATAATTCTTTTTAATATTTTTATAAAATTTAATTTTTAAAAAAACATTGATGCAATACTTACATCGCTAAATTAAAAATTATTTTTATTAATTTACTATTTTATTGCATCGCTAATGCGTCGCTATTTAACATAATTAATTTTTTTAAAATATTGCGACGCACTGAGTTGCATCGTAATATTTTATATTTCATAATTATATTTTATAAATATTAATTTTATTTAAAATTATTGCGATGCAATTAGTGCATCGCTAAATTAAAATTTTTTTTAATTTTTTTGATTTATTGCGTCGCTATTTAACATAATTAATTTTTTAAAAAACATTGCGATGCACTGAGTTGTATCGCAATATTTTATATTTCATAATTCTATTTTATAAAAACTAAATTTAAAATATTGCGACGCATTACTTGCATTGCTAAATTAAAAAAAAATTTGATTTTTTGGTTTATTGAGTCGCTAATGTGTCGCTAATTGCATCGCAATTTTTGTTGTTGCGGAGGCGTCGCAATGTGGTCGCAATTTAGCGACGCAATGATGCGTCGCTAAATTTACACCACTATTTCAGTATTTTCTTGTAGTGATTGTTACTTGTCAATTCATTACCAGAAAGTTGGAAGACACTAGTGGTTTTCCTCAGTAATTCTGCATCAGATGGTGTTGTCACCATGAGTCAAGTAACAAACAGTTTGTTGAATAAGGAGTTGAGGAGGAAGAATTCAGCAACTTCTCATATTGATTCACAGACACTTATCTTAGAGAATAGAGAATGATCAAAGTCTAGAAATAGAGACAATTCATACAAGGGTAGAAGCAAATCAAAGTCAAGAAAAGATATTACTTGCTACAACTATGGTGAGAAAAGGCGCTACAAGAATCAGTAAGAAGCCTAAAAAAGCAAACAAAGAGAAAAGAAGTGGAGGATATAGAGTCAAAGGAGAATATTACAGCTACAGTGCAGAGTGATGATTATTTATTTTATCTACTTCTGATGGTATCTTCTTATGTGAGTGTCAGAATCATGAGTGAGTGATTAACATAGGTGCTTCTTGTCATGCTACACGATGGAGGGAGTTTTTTTTTCTACCTATAGGATTGAAAATATTGGTGTTGTCAAGATGGGAAATCAAGGCATAGCAGACATCATTTGTATGGGTGACATCCATATGAAGACTAATATAGGCTGTAAGTTGGTACTCAAGGATATAAGGCATGTGGCTGACTTGAGGCTAAATTTAATCTCAGTTGGAAGACTTAATGATGAAGACTTTGATAGCAGATTTCACAAAGGGCAATGGAAGCTCAGTAAAGGTTCACTTGTTGTAGCCAGTGGAAAGAAATGCATACTTTGTACAAGTTGCAGGCTAAAGCTTATAGTGAACAGTTGAATGCTACATAGAAAGACTTCAGCATGGAGTTGTGGCATAAATGACTGGGACACATGAGTGAGAGGGGCTGCAAGTTCTTTCCAAGGGAGAAGTTCTATCAGACTTCAAAGGGATACATCTGAACCCATGTGTTGATTGTTTGGTTGGCAAGCAACATAGAGTTTCTTTTGCTAGTCCTGCTTTATCTAGAAAAATGCATATCTTGGATCATGTATATACAGATGTTTGTGATCCTCTGAGGACAAACTCCTAGTGGATCTATTAATGTTTAGGTATCAGTGGTCCACTTTATTTTGTCACTTTTATAGATGATTTTTTCAGGAAAGTTTGGGCCTATGATTTGAAGACCAAAGATTAGGTTATTAATGTCTTCAAAGAATTTCTTGCTAGAGTTGAAAGAGAAATAGGAAAGAAATTGAAATGCATAAGGTCAGATAATGGTGGTGAGTACACAGGGTTATTTGATGATTATTACAGGTCACATGGCATTCAGCATGAGATAACAGTTCCTGGAACTCCTCAGCATAATGCAATTGCAGAGAGGATGAACCACCATCATAGAAAAGATCAAATGTATGCTTTCACAGTCCAAGTTACCTAAAAGATTTTGAGATGAGGTATTGAAGATAGCAGTTGATGTAATAAACTTATTGCCATGTACAGCTCTAGATGGTGATGTTGCAGAGCGTGTATGGTCAGGGAAAGATGTCTCTTACGAGCACTTGAGAGTGTTTGGTTGTCGTGCATCTGCACATATTTCAGACATTAAGAGGCACAAGCTGGATGGTAAGACAAAAGAATGTGCTTTGCTTGGTTACTCACATGATGAGCTTGGTTATAGACTTTGGGATTCAAAAAGGTAGAATATGTTCAGAAGCAGAGATGTGGTATTTTTTGAAGATCAAACCCTTCAAGACTTTAAGAAGGAGGTGCCAGTCAAGTCTTCTATAGAAGGATTAACAGACTGTGACCCAGTTACTCCTTCAGTATGTCAGGATGATGGGAGAGATGTGCAAGAAAATAGTGCAGGAACAGATGTTAACTCACCTGTAGGACATGTTGAGCAGAAAGAAAATCAGGAGCAACCTCCTATAGAGCCTCAGCTGAGAAGATCTACCAGACAACGTTAACCTTCCAAAAGGTATTCTACAGATGAATATATAATGCTTACTGATGAAGGTGAAGCAGAATGTTATCAGGAGGCAGTTGAAAGTGAGCAGAAAAAGGAGTGGTTAATAGCTATGCAGGAAGAAATGGATGCCTTACAGAAGAACCATACATGATTTAATAGAACTACCAAAAGAAAGGAAGGCTTTAAAGAACAAGTGGGTTTTCAGGTTAAAGAGTCAACAACAGTGTTCTTAACCAAAGTACAAGGCCAGATTGGTTATGAAAGGCTTTGGTCAAAAGAAAGGTATTGACTTTGAAGAGATTTTTTTTATTATTAAAATGTCTTCAATTCGTGTTGCTCTAAATATTGCTGCTAGTCTAGACTTAAAAGTTGAGCGATGTGAAGACAACTTTTCTTCATGGTGACTTGGAGGAGAAAATCTTATGGAGCAACCAGAAGGCTTCAAAGTCAAAAGTAAAGAAAATCTTGTCCGTAGATTGAAAAAAATATTGTATGGGCTAAAGCAAGCTCCAAGGCAGTGGTACAAGAAATTTGATTCATTTATGGCTGAAAATGGATATAAAAGAATGGCTTTAAATCATTGTGTGTATATCAAATGGTTTAGTGAGAATTTTGTCATACTCCTACTTTATGTTGATGATATGCTTATCCTTAGGAAAGATATGTCTATGATTAACAGGTTGAAGAAGGAGCTAAGTAAGTCATTTGCAATGAAGAATATGGGACCAGCAAAGCAAATATTGGGCATGCAAATTTTTCATGATAGAAGAACCAAAAAAATATGGTTGTCACAGGAAAAATACATTGAGAAGGTATTGGATAGGTTCAATATGAGCAATGCAAAGCCAGTTGGTTCTCCTCTTGCAGGTCACTTCAGGTTGTGTCAGAGCAGAGTCCTTCAAGTGATGAGAAGAAGGAGAAATGAAGAAGGTTTCTTACGCTTAAGCAGTCAAAAGTTTGATGTACGCGATGGTATGTGCGAGACCAGACATCGCATATGTAGTGAGTGTTGTTAGCAGATTTCTTGCAAATCCAGAAAGGAGCATTGGGCAGCAGTGAAGTGGATCTTCAGATATCTCAGAGAATGCTCCAAAGTTTGTTTAAGCTTTAGGGGTGGTCCACCTATGCTAATTGGCTACACAGATACAGATATGGTGAGAGATATTGATACAAGAAAGTCCACATTATGTTTCATACTTACTTTTACAGGGGCAGCTGTGTCATGGCAATCCATATTGCAAAGGTATATAGCTTCTCCCACCACAGAGGTAGAATATATTTCTGCTACCAAGATCTGTAAGGAGATGTTGTGGATGAAAGAATTCTTACATAAATTGGGGCTGAAACAGAAAAATTATATGGTACATTGACAGCCAGAGCGCCATCCACTTGTGCAAGAACCAAACTTTTCATTCCAAGTCAAAACATATAGATGTGAAATACTACTGGATTCGAAATATGTTTGAAGAGAAGCAGTTACATCTTCAGAAGATTCATACAGATAAAATGGGGTAGACATGTTGACAAAGACCTTGTCAAAAGAAAGGCAAGAGATGTACCGACAGCTGATCAGCATGATTTCATACTAAGAAAGCATGAGACAACCTCCCTTATGGGCTGAAGGGGGAGGTTGTTGGGCCCATGACCCATTTATTCAGCCCATTAGGGCTGAAAGGGGTGTGTGTTACTTTCCTTAGTTCCTCTTTTCTTTCTTTGGGTTTTTTTATGGGAGCAGTTGTCGCCAAGAGAGCTTTGGGAGTTTTTTAGCCGCCGATAAGAGCTAAGAGCCGTGGGAGTTATTTCTTCTTCCTGGGGACGTGAGGCATGGGAGAGAGAAGAACATCTTCACGCGTGAAGGAGACGGCTGGCTGGTGCTTGGCTACGTGGGAGGACTTCCGCTCCAAGAATTGTGAAGGTGCTGCAGAAGAAAAACAAGAGAAGAAGAAGAAGAAAAGAAGGGAAAAAATAAGGAGGTAATGCAGGAATCATATTTTTCGGTGACGTGATCCTTATATCCCTATTATTCTCTTGTGATTGTTTCTTAAGTTTAGGCAAGGGACTTTGAGACTTGAGTATTTTATAGTGGATCTTTTTCTCTGGCTTGCCCATGGTTTTTTTCTTTATCTTGAAGGGATTTTCTACGTAAATCTTGATGTTTCTATGTGATTGTGTGGTTGTGCATTTTATTTATTATTCCGCTGCTTATTACGACCTGCTAGTATTTGTTCGTATACAGATTCTTTCCCATCACTTATAGATGGAAAGAGCTCAATTTTTAGAGTCCAACGATGCAGACAACACTCAAATCAGGACTTGTTTATCCGAAAAGGAAGAAAGTGATGATTTCGCATGATTCTCGGTGCAAACTAAGGTATGTGATGTAGAATGGATGGCTGAGGAGTTTTCTCATAGTATCTAAACGATTTTGAGCCTGATTGACTTCAACTTTGACTAGAAGGAAGCCCTAGATAAGCTTTATAAAAGAAGAATCTCAGACAGTGGTTAGGGAGGAGGAGTTTTTTTACAAAGTTTCTTTTCTTCTTCTTTTATTTAGATCATTATATTTAGGCCTGGTAAAGAAAAATTATGGAGGGATACTGGCAGCAGCAATGCACGGCTAGATTCCTTCAACTTAGATGATAATAAAACCTATAACCATGTTCTTTCTTTTTGTTCTTGATTTTTATGCAATAAAAACATGCTCTTCTTTCATATATCTTTCAAGTTATTTTTCTGATCGAGGTTTTGATCTGGTATACATGGCATGTACCTCTATCGACGTATCGTGATCTCAAGATACGGTATATACCTAAGAGAGACAGATCGTAGTATGGTAGTTTAGACCTCTAAGTTTGCAAATAATTAGATAGTTTATACTCTAAGAGAATGTATCGTGATCTCTGATACGGTACGTACCTGACAAGAGATAAATTATTTTAACCTTGAATTTGCAAAAATTATTGCTAGTGCAATAAAGAAAAGAAGATAAAATATGTTTGCATGATGGATTCGGATTCTGGATTGCTTTTTGCTATTTTAATTTTGTTAATTAATTAGTTGTTATCTTTTAATAACCGCTATTTTTAATATAATCCTCTACATATAATTTTTTTTGTAAATAATTGCCCTTGATCCTCGAGGATACGATCCTAATTCATCACTAGTATAGTAATGAGTAGATTTTATTTTTGACCATAACGACAACGATCATTGAACTATCCAAGGTAATGAATTTGGCATTCAAGAGCTGTGTTGAAGAGTTGAGCATGGTGCAAGTTGAGATATACTTCGTGCTTGAGGTGGCAGATTTGATAGACAAAAGATAGGGAATCTTCAATGGCATTTCTAATTCGAAGGCAATGCATGGTTACTTGATTTGCTTCAGAGGATTGCAAATACTACAAAAGCTAACGTAAGTGTACGTCTGTGGTCTACAAGTCATCTGAGGTTGGCACCAGGCCATGGTCATTAAATTAATGAAAACTCCCACATGTTCCATTTAGTAGTCTATGTCCTATAGCCAGGGATTCTTGTATTGATGCCACGTTGTGTAGCTCATGGAATCATCCTCTATTTAAGTTATGTTTAGTGAAGCTGTTGAGAGCCAGTTGATAATGGTTGAGGACTAATCATCTGTGCTAGTTATATGGGGCTTTTGTTAGGCCCTCTACGAAGCCACTGTTCATGTGGGTCTCTCTTCCATTAAAGCAACGGGTCGAGAAGGAAAGAGGGAGGTCATGTTGGTGGTCCCTTGAAGTGGTCTCATCATCAAGTTCAGTGGTCCACCACCTTTACAGGCACCATGAAGCTAGCTACCATTGAATATTAGAAGTTATATAAATATATGACGAGCTGAGACCGTAAGTCCCCAGAGTCCTTGACTCCGTGTGTGATGTGGTAGATATCAGCTTTAACCGTTGCACCTTTCAATGGAGTTGCAGAGGCTAAAAACTTAGGTGTCCAATGTATAAATGATTACCTGTTGATAAATCTCATATTCCGATCGAGTCACATGATGCTCTCAAAGGTACAGTTCTGTCACCTTTCACTCATGGGCCATGCATTTAATTGATTGATAAAAGAAAAAAAAAAACATGAGATTGTTTTGTCGTCACTTGGCGAAAGGAAAAGAGAAAGCCTCCACCTACCTGCCTCTCAACGTGGCTTTCAAGGAGAGGCTTCATAGCTTCCCACCACTTCAGAGGTGCCGTTGTTATGCATCTAATTCGTATCACTTTTAATAGTGTGGCTTCCGCTTTGGAATTCCTTTTGCTTTTGCTTGCTAGTAGGACATGCACTTTGCCAAAAAGAGAGCTTGAACTGAATCTCTAGCAATTAATGCATAAATTTTGTACACTAAAACAAAGAAATATAATAAAATGATACCTTCTTTCGAAAGGTTTGTGCACCTTGTCTCTCACTAGACAAATCGTTCATTTAGATCAAAAGTTCAAGACTCATATAACAAATATCAAGCCCTCTTTGTTTGACTAGTACCTCATTATTGACCAAGGAATTCCACATATCATCAAGCCATAACTTTGAAGTGTTTATAGCTAAGTTGGCAACAACATCCTATTTTAGTTGTGATATCATCATTTGGTTCTTCATAACTTTATAAAATCTTAAAGTTTTATCGGTGCATAGCAATCCAAGAAACAACTCTTTATTTAACATGACACTACCATAAATCAGTCTTTCACTAAGGAACATCAAAGAAATATATCCCTCAGAAAATTTTTAAAGGATTTTAAAGGATTTTAAATTACATTCAAAATCTAGTTTCAGTAAGAAATCTCTAAGGGATTTACTAGGGATATATTTTTCTTGATAAATTCCTTGAAAATCCCTTAGTAATTGCAAGGGATCAGTGAGTGATTATTTAAACAATTTTTAGTAAGGAATTTATAAAAAAAGTTTAGTCCTTTAGAGATTTACTAAGGGATAAATCCCTTGGTGCTGGTAAGATTTTAAAAATAAAAAAATGACATCATAAAGGGATTTTTTCTTAGAAATCTCTTAGTTATTTTAAAATTTTGTAGCTAGCATGTGTCATTTTCTTCCTAGCATAAAAATAAAAGTATAAGTAAAATTAATATTATATACTAATTTTTAATACCATTAATTAAATAAAAAAAATTCTTCATTCCTTCTCTCTCTAAATCGTTCAAATCTTATCAAAATCTTGGGCTTACCTCCTTTATTTCTAATAATTAGATTGGCCTAGCGGTAAGGAGCTAGCCTTTAAACCCTTTGGTTAGAGCTTTAAACCACTACTTTCACGCTTTATTAGGTGTAATGCCCACATGATTAGGCTGGATTAGATCCTATATCTCAATGGATCCCTTTTATGATGAATTTAAAATAGGAAAATAACAATTGTAGCTATAAGGATTTTCAAGAAAGATATAGTCATTTTTTCAATTTGTAGATTCGATATCATCTTTTTAATTTTCATAGGTATGATATAAATTTTTGGGGCTAGGATAAAATTGTACATGACTCTTCCTCATTAGATTATCAATGCATAATATTGATCTATATTGCAAGTCATGACTTTATATTAGAATATAGAAAAACTTGCACAAATCTTGTGCAATTTAGTTATCTTTATCCTCACTTATATTGCTCTAAAAAGTTTTAGTATTAGATGCTATTGTTATGCTAATTATTAACAAATTTTGTAATGTATTTTGAACTCTATCCTTTATGTGAATCCTATACCAAATTTATGTAAAATATAAAAAACATGCTATTATAGCACGGCAGAAAAGAAAAAAAAATGTTAAAGACTACGGCACCCTTTCACACCAGCTCACCAATCTATGATATTGCTCTACATTGCAAAACCATGAATGAAATCTCACAAAATTGTTATGAATAGCTGTTTTAAAATATAATTAGCATAGTAGAAAACTTATTTGTATCTTGTTATTGCACTCTAACAAGCTGTAACATTAGTTGTTCACGCATAATTTACTATTAAACAATAATTTTTGAATTAGTTATCATATCATTTGTATTTTTTGGACTTTGTTTTTTGTGTGTGAGAAGACAAAAGAATCCAATCTGAAAATTTTAAAGGTAATTTTGTCCAAATATTAAAACTATGTAGAATTTTTCAGGGATATAGAATGATATTTAGTTGCAAGATTAAAAAATTAATTAATTTGAAAGCCTTGATGCATATACTTAACTCAACTCAACTCATCTAAGCCTTTTCTCAACTACATGGTCAGCTACATGAATCCGCTTTATCTACTCTTCTTTATTCAGGATCAAGTCGATATGAATCTAAGCTTTGATGCATGTGATATATATATATATATATATATATATATATATATATATATATATATATGGTATAAGCAGGTGATCACATGATCTAGTGTGAGTCAGCTCAGATAGGTCAGAAAATAAAATTTGTTTAAGTACAAAAGGGCAGGGATCACCCTGCTCCCAAATCCAAACCCCAGAATGAATAGCCACCGAGGTCGCAATTTAGTCAGCCGCAGAGTTGGCTTCCCAATAGACATGACGGATGTGAACTCTGTGAGCTTTCTGAAGGATGGTTCGGATGTCATGTAGCAATGGGTTAATTGCAACCTGATCGCCGCAGTCCTGTCGAAGCCATCGGATAATAGTAAGAGAATCTTCTTAATGAGGAGACTGTGAGCACGAAGGATCCGAATGGCGTAGGAGATACCAGCTCAGGCTGCATACAGCTCAGCCGGCGGAACAGAACAGTCCAAAAGGCCTAGGCCACCAGCAGCCAGCATAGCACCCGTCAATCCCACGGATTATAAAAGCTGAGCCAACAAGTCCGCCCGGAACACTGCCATCAAAGTTGATTCTAACAAACCATAGGGGTGGGGGCTCCCAAGAGATGAAAATCGTAAGCCGGTTCGCTGCCGAAGCAACAGAGGAGCCCCAGTGGCCAGGACTGTCAAAATCAGAAGTAGAGCGATGGTGTGTATATTCTGTGGATAAGGAGATAGCTTTTCTAGCAGTCCTATGCGAAGATACATGATCATCAGTGAAGACAAATAGGTTCCGCGATATCCAGACCTGATAAGCTGTGTAGGCCCAAGTGGCGACTTGCTGCTGGGTACCCCTCCGAATATCACACAGGAGAGCCGCTCGTTGAGAAACAGTGCAATCCTCCCCAAGGTGGTAGCCAATGATCTGTCAAATCTGTCTTACTCTGGGGCAGGTAAAAATAGTGTGATCGGTAGTCTTCTCCTCCTGTTCGCACACTGGGTAAGTAGGCTGGATAGAGAGCCCCCTTCCGAAGAGCATGGAGCAAGTGGGAAGGCAATCCCATGTAAGCTTTCATATAAAAAGCTGAATTCTAGGATAGATGGGAAGCTGCCAAATTCATGCCACATCCATCATATGCTGTGCCTATGGCTTATAAATCTTCATAAGATTTCTGACAGGAGCACTGGACAGACAGATTCTTTTTCATAATCTAGTATCAGCTGTGTGATATATATTGTTAGAAAAAGTTAAAAAAAAAGGAACGCCCGCGAGCGTTTCTCGCGGACGTTCACCAAACGATGCAGCGGACGTTCTTTCTGTGGCGTGGACGTCCGTTGCCTCAACGGATATTTGTGTAAACGTTGGAAGACTAATGTTTCAGAAATGACCCAAACAATTTATTTTGTAAGCCGTTTTTACATAATTTGGGGCTAACGGCCATTAGGCCTTTAAGGCCATTATGGGCCGAGCCGTTGGAGCTTTTATGGGCCGAGCCTATAAATAGGCTCAGGGATTCAGATTGAGGTAAGGAATCAATCTAGAATAATTTGGAGTAGCCTATATGATTTGTTTTATCTCATTTTATTTTTATATATTTTATTGATCTTTTGGGCATCTAAAGGTAATCGTTGGGTTTGCACCTCCACACGATCGTGCTCGTAGTAGGAGGATCGGATCAAACCAGGTTGTTGTACCTTGGGAACAGATCGCCAACAACCTGCACGAAGGGGCAAAAATCTGATCCTTAAGGCAGTGTCTAACACACCTCGGTCCTGGTTTGATCCATCTTATCTTTTGGTTTTACTTTATTTGTATATTTAAATTTCTATAACATATTTCTAGCAAATCTATAAAGGGATTTTTTTTGTAAGATCAAAATATTTTCAACAGCTAAGGATCAGAGCTTCCTTCTTTTCTAGATATTGCTAGATTTTCAATTCCATCTTCTTATTCTGTTTTGTATTTGCTCAACATATAAATTTTTCATGCCACTCTGAAATGCATGAAATTAATGGTGCAAATGTTGCTATGCTAAATTATGATCATCCATTGGGCCCAAGATTTAAGGGGAAAAGATTATAGTTTGAATACTTATTATTTTCCTTGGGCAAAATATTAATATTGCTGCAATGCTTTAAGTTATATTTCATAAGTTGATCTTTTTACCGTTGGAAGGGATTGTTGTGCTATGTTGCTTTAAAAGAGTTAGTTGATACATGTCATTTTTCTTCTTCCTTACTAATTTTTGTTAAATATATGGTAAAATGAATACTCAATTTATCTTCACCATTAGACTGTTAAGTGCTCATGCACATACATGGACAGAAATTGGTGTAACAAATCTTGGTTATTAAATAGATTGGGCAATCATGGTCATATAAAAGCGACTGTCCAGCTATCTCTGCAATTTGCTATGCAATTGTTTTAGTACAAACAATCATTATTTGGTTTATCTGCTTCATTTGTAGTATCAGATTTTAATACATTTTGATATGCCTCGGGCGATATATGGTGAGCATAAAATATACTAAACTGATAAATAAGACAACAAAAATAATAACATATGACATTATTGTCTTATTCTAAATGTTAGACACTGTTGAGCTTCATTTGTCTTCTGACTTGTTAGAAGTTGAAGCTTGAATCTTGGTGTGTGTGCATATGGTTTGTTCAACATGTCAGAGGCTTCTTTCTATTCACCGAACATTCACATGTTTAATTATATGTATATAATACATACGCATTTGTACATGTATGCATATAGGTACACAGACGTATGCAAATCAGGTGGGGCTTGTCACATCTTAGTGCCCAAGTACATATGTAATATGTATACTTATTCTCTCCTCAAGTTGGTGTAGTAACTAACAAAGCTAACAAATATAAAGCTGAAGTGCTAATCAGAAAGTGAATTACTTTGTTCACTGGATAGATGGACAAGGGGTGAAGTCATCAATCAAGTGGTTAACCATTCAGCATGAAAACAAAGCCTTGTTGAAAAACACACATGCTTGCACTTGTGCACATAATATATGCGTATATAGATATATTTTTATATCATCTTATTATTTAAATTTCAAGTGCAGCTACTAGCATATATATTTGCATTCTTACATAAATGCAAAAGTTTTTCTGTTCCAGATTAAGTGTTTTCTGGTATAGTGGTAAAAGCATTTTAATATCTCCTTGTTGTGTTGTTCATTGCTAGACAAAAGTGACAGCATTGGGCAAATACTTATTGCTTACCTACTATTGTGAATCTTTTAAGTTACCAAATGGCAAAGAATGGATGAACTTGGATGCGGTGACAAGGTATGTCATTTAATGCTCTATTTTGAGTCTCTTGATATATATGCCATGAGATTTAATAAAAGTTTTTATAATTTACTAAATAATCTCATGACTGTTGGAATATCCAACTTATTGTTTACCTTATATTTGGATATTCAATTCTAATATATCTTTGCCTGATTCTCTTATTTGAGGTCTAGTTCAAAAATAAAATTATCTCTTTGGAATTTGCCGAGAAGATTTTGGCAGACTAATTAATCAAGGAGTTATCTAGGAATGGAGTCCTAAATTCATCGAGGGGGATGTAGCTTAAGCCCATTATTTGGTCACCAGCAGTGGATACCCAACCTCTGTGATTGGAGATCCCATGAATGAGGTTCAATGTGGTAGAAACGAAGCTGATTGAGTGATCGTGTTAGAGCACAAATCTTTGAAAAATTTTCATCCCATCCCTATGATGAGTGCTCTTATAAAGTGACAAAGTAAATTCGTGTAAGGTTGAGTCATACTCTTAATGGATCCGAGGTAGGTTATCTGCAGGGTATTGTCACAAATACCCTTAGAGGATTCACCTATATGAGAATCGTCATATTAGGCCGTGACTAAAGGTTTGGGCTAACATTAAAGAATTCTCATGAAAAATCAAGGTATTAAGCGCAAGGCCTTTAATATGCGCTGACCGCTTAAACCCAATTGATCCATACTGTGTGTGTGATTAGTAGAAGTCTGAGTCAAAGGACCTAGTTCAAGGTCTAATCCACTATGGTTCCTTCAGATGTATACAATCAACACTAAGTGAGGTTCAAGTCCATAGGACACCTCACCTATTGCGCAGTATAAGATGCCCTAAAATTTTGTTATATTTATTTTGTTTTTTTTTATTTTAAACTTTTGTGGGAGATTGTTAGAAAAAGTTAAAAAAAAAGGAACGCCCGCGAGCGTTTCTCGCGGACGTTCACCAAACGATGCAGCGGACGTTCTTTCCGTTGCATGGACGTCCGTTGCCTCAACGGATATTTGTGTGAACGTTGGCCATTTTGACATAATTTAGGGCTAACGGCCATTAGGCCTTTAAGGCCATTATGGGCCGAGCCGTTGGAGCTTTTATGGGCCGAGCCTATAAATAGGCTCAGGGATTCAGATTGAGGGAAAGAATCAATCTAGAATAATTTGGAGTAGCCTATATGATTTGTTTTATCTCATTTTGTTTTTATATATTTTATTGATCTTTTGGGCATCTGAAGGTAATCGTTGGGTTTGCACCTTCACACGATCGTGCTCGTAGTAGGAGGATCGGATCAAGCCGGATCGTTGTACCTTGGGAACAGATCGTCAACAACCTGCACGAAGGGGCGAAAATCTGATCCTTAGGGCAGTGTCTAACACGCCTCGGTCCTGGTTTGATCCATCTTATCTTTTGGTTTTACTTTATTTGTATTGGTTTTACTTATTTGTATATTTAAATTTCTATAACATATTTCTAGCAAATTTATAAAGGAATTTTTTTTTAAGATCAAAATATTTTCCAACATATATATATATATATAGTTTGATGGTTAAACGATTGATTTATATGGAATCTTGCGTTCATTGGTTCCTTTGGCAAGTACTGAAATATGTATAGATTTATGGCTGACCCACTTATCTTTAGCATGTAGAGAGTCTCGTACCATGGGATCGTCCATTGCTCCTATCAAACGGCATATCATGAGCTCATGAACTTCCAATGTCCTTTTCCCTTCACCAAATTATTACCAAGAACATCAGGCCCCATTAGACAACATGGCTGGCCAGTGATCATAGCTTGGAAGAAAGCAATAAAAGAAAAGATAACAAGGCCAGCTAACGTACCCAAAGGACCAAGTCAGAGACGATATTTATGACCTCTTTTATGGTCTCTCTCTTTTTTAAGTCTCCCCTGTGGCAACCAAGTCAGCCCTCATCTCATGCCATCACACTGCTTCATTAATCTATCCAAAGGACCAACTTGCCCACTAGCCAAGTAGAAACCAAACAAAACCCCGTGGCCTGCAAGCCTTGGCATGTGCCCAGCGTCTTCAGAGCACTTACGGAAGTGACTCCAACGCTGTCCACTGCTTGAGAAATAAAGGAAGGCAACGTAAGAGGAGATAACCCTCAGTTCCAACATGCAATCTTAAATTTATATATGAATTTTGATTTGACGATAGTAAGATAAATTTTTTGTTGGTAGAATTAGAATGTGATGGCTAACTTGATCAAAAGTTTGAGTTTGGAATTAAACTTTATATTTTTAAGACAAATTTATTCTGCACATGTGCTTATGGATTTATGGCGATTATTTTTCATGATACAACGGTCTTTTTCTAATGAAAACAACACTTTTTATCATCAGAACAACGAACCAAGAATGTTATACTCTCTTGAATTCAAAGTATGCAATATCTAAAGAATTATTTCTCGAATAGATGATTTGGAATGCAAGTGGCATGTTCTATTTATAGACTTGAAGTGTCTCTTGGAAGCACTCTTATGAGATAGAATAAAACTGATTTGATTTGGTCGGATGTGATCAAAAGACATGAACAAAGGGGCTTATCGACTTTCGATATACTGATTCGGTATCTTGATATGAAGATCACGTATCTATACGCTGTTTCAGCTTATCAATGAGCGCCCATTACGCTATTGTCGCCTTTTCGCATATGCACGTGCACGAATGATACTACGCATCATCCTCTAACTCTCCACTTAGGAGCGTTATCGGTAATTTAAAAGGGGCCCACCAGATTATCAAGAGGAGATGGCTATCCACATTACCGGATATGTTGTAATCTAATAAATTTTTTTTTGATAAAATTGCCCCTACCTCTTTGTAAAACTAAAATTCTCTTTCTCCAAATAAAATCATTTCCTTCTTTTTCTTTCTTTTCTCATGTCTTGTCTCGCCCCTGTTATCTCTTTTTCTCATATCTTCAAACAAAAATAAATTGTGATATTATTCGTCCATAGAGAAAAAAAATATCGAATAGAAAAAAAATCAAAATAAAAATAAAAAATATATAGTTATAAGAAAAGTCTAATTGAAAAAATTAAAAAAATTAAAAATTTAATTACTATTTTTTAAATTTATAAAAAAATAAATTAAAAATTATTTAAAAAATAATTAATAATTAAATTAATAAAAAAAATTAAAATTAAAATTTTTAATTTTTAGTTAAATTTTAATTAATTTAGAAATTATTAAAAAATTTAAAAAAATAAATTAATTTTTTGAATATTTACAAA
>UESW01004014.1:120853-159614 GCA_900491605.1 Calamus simplicifolius
GGCTATACAGCAGCATCCGATGCCACCTTCGCTAGGCGCAGAGGCAAACTAGCACTGAAGGCAATCCTGCTCATCCCGACACCTCGATCGGTTGACAAAGTGGGCAGTCAAGCTGGAGAGTTTGACCTGTCATTCCGACAAGATTGGCCATAAAGTTTCAAGTCTTGGCGGACTTCCTAGTCGAGTGCACCTGAGCCGAGGAGCAGCCGGAAGAGCTTGACGTGGCACCATCGGTGACCCTTTCGAGGTGACAGGGGAGGAATGGACCCTCCATGTAGACGGTGCATCGAACTCCCAGGAAAGTGGAGCGGGCCTCATACTTGCTAGTCCCGAGGGGACGGTGGTAGAGTATGCCCTTTGGTTCCTCTTCCCTACCACCAACCAGGCCGAGTACGAGGCACTGTTGCCGAAATGAGACTCGCTCGGGAGCCCAAAGCAGAGTACCTCAAAGCCTTCACCGACTTCCAACTCATCTTCGGCTAGATCGCTGGGGAATACAAAGCCCGGGACACCACCATGTCTCGTTATCTGAGTAAGGTCCGATCACAAGCCTTACTTTTTGCTCGCTTCAGCGTCAGCTATATCTCTAGGGGTGAGAATGCCAGGGCCAATGCACTATCCCTTCTAGCCACCTCGACCGACGGAACCCTAGGAAGGACATATATGGAGCACTTGGAGACCCGAGCATCGACGCTGTGGAGGAGGTCCTACCGATCGACCAAGAGCCCGCATGGACGGAGGCTTATGTCATATACCTCACCAATGGCACTCTCCCCGAGGACCTTGTGGAGGCCAATTACTCAAGCGGTGAGCCCCCAAGTTCCTTGTGTTAGACGGGCGGCTATTCTGAAGGTTATTCTCTTATCCACTTCTTAAATGTGTCGACCCTGTGGATGCCGACTACATCCTTCGTGAGATCCACGAGGGCATCTGAGGTAACCACCTTGGGGGCAAAGCACTGGCGTACAAGGCTCTATGCCAAGGATATTACTGGCCCATAATGAAGAACTATGCCGCCGAACTGGTTCGAAGTGCGATAACTGTCAGCAACACGCCAACATCCAACGACGGCCGACCTCCCAGCTAAGTTCTTTGTTGGCCCCATGACCCTTCACCCAATGAGGGATGGACATCCTGGGACCATTCCCCCCGACTTTCAGCCAACGAAAATTTCTACTCGTCGCCATCAACCACTTCACCAAGTGGGTGGAGGCTAAGGCCCTAGCAAAGATCACTGAGAGCAATGTGAGGTCCTTCTTCTAGAAGTCCATTATCTGCCGGTTTGGGTTACCCCACGCCCTCATCACCGATAATGAATGGCAGTTTGACAACGCCCCCTTTAGAAATTCTGCACCGAGCTGGGCATCCGCTAGCGGTTTACTTTAGTCGGCCATCCATAAACAAATAGAGCGGCCGAGGTAACAAACCGCACCATCCTTCAGGGGCTCAAAACATGGCTGGACGACTTCAAGGGAAGGTGGGTGGAAGAGCTTCCCAACGTGCTATGGGCCTATCACACGACACCTCGCACTCCCACTGGGGAGACCCCCTTTTGCTTCTGTTCGGCTCTGAGGCCGTCATCCCCGTGGAGGTCAGAATCCGAGTCTTCAGGTAGAGTCGTATGACGAGGAGGACAACCCAAACCGACTGCGAGCCAACCTAGATCTCATCGAGGAGGTACGTGATAGGGCACGACTCAGAATGGTAGCTTATCGCCAGAGGGTCGCCAAGTACTACAATGCTCATGTCTTTGCAAGGTAATCCTCCCGGGGGACTTGATCCTCAGACAAGCTGAAATCTCGAAGCCGACGAAAGGAGGCAAGCTATCTCCCAACTGGGAGGAACCCTACCGTATCATGAAGGCTCTACATCGCAGAGCATACCGAATCGAGGGACTCGATGGAACTCCGCTCCCCAGACCTGGAATTCGGACAACCTCCGTCGATACTATCAGTGATGTATGCAACTAGGGATGGCAATTTTCCTGTTTAATCGTTTACCCGTCGGTACCGTTCTTAACGGATCGAAAATCCTCAATTTAAACGGCTTAATGGGTAACGGATTTTTTCGTTAACGGCTAAACGGGTAAATGGCCCGGGGACGGTATCTTTGCCCATCCCCGTTTACCCATCCCCGTCTCCGTTAACTTTAATATAATATATTTAAAATTTAAATAAATATATATTAATATAAATATATTAAAAATTAAAAATAAATAAAAAATATATAATCTTGACTCTTGCTCTTCCTTCTTTCACGTAGCCAATCTAAAGTTCTAAACCAAAACCAGACAAGAACCTAGCTCTATCAGTCTATCGTCTATCTTCGTCAATCGATGCCCCATCGACGCCCTCCAACACCTTTTTCTTTTTCTGCTACACGCTCATCTTTTTTCTTTATTTTTAAAGAAAAAATCTCTTCATTTTTGCTTTGAAAATTGAATGTATTTTTTTTTACGATTGTTACATTGGAAATCTTTATTTTCTGATTTCCTATTTATTAGTTATTTTCTCTCACTTTCGTTCCCTTCTTCCTTATCATAGAAGAATCTCACTTTTCATTCTCTTTTCCAAAAGAATCTCTTATATATATATCAATATTATTATTTGGTTATTCTCGATTAGTCTCCATCTTATCCTAAAAAATTTATTTTTTTATTTTTAATAAATTATAAATTTAATAAAATAATTTTATTTTTTCATGTAAACAAAAAATTGGATACCCAGTGGGTACCCGTTTACCCGGCCGGGTATCCCCGTTCCTGCCCTGTTAACTATAACGGCTTAACGGAGTGGGGGAACGGGGACGATTTTTTGTAATGGGGACGGGGACCGGTATGGACCACCCCGGACCATCCCCGGGCCGTTGCCATCCCTATATGCAACCAACTAATCTTAGGTTTGAGTACCTCATTCTTTTAACTCATTGAAATAATGATAGCCTTGAATATCTCATCTCCCTTCGATTAACAAAGATGTGTTCAAATGTCACATCCTTTCCACCAAAGCTCGACTCCAGTCGGCATTGAAAGCCCGAGGCCAGCTCGGCACCAAAGCCCAACTCCGATCATCACTGAAAGCCTGAGGCCAGCTTAGCACCAAAGCCCAACTTTGATCGGCACTGAAAGTCCAAGGCCAGTTTAGCACCAAAGTCTGACTCTGGTCGGCACTGAAGACCCGAGGCCAGCTTGGCACCAAAGCCCAACTCCGGTCGACAATGAAGGCCCGAGGCCAGCTCGGCACCAAAGCCCGACTCTGATTGGCACTGAAGGCCCAAGGCCAGCTCGGCACTAAAGCCCGATCACGGTCGGCACTAAAAGCCCGAGGCCACCTCGACACTAAAGCTCGACCACGGTTGGCACTGAAAGCCCGAGGCTAGCTCGGCACCAAAGCCCGACCACGGTCGGCACTGAAATCCCGAGGCCAGCTCGGCATCGAAGCCCAACCTCGGTCGGCACTGAAAGCCCGAAGTCAGCTTGGCCCCGGAAGACCGACGCCCGCACCGGAACACAGCCCAGCTTCATTGCCGACCTCAGCGCTCGCCTCGAAGGCTACTTCAGCCATAGGCCGAGCTATTGCTCCGAGCTGTTGCTCCGAGCTCACTCAACCTCACAAGGAATAACAAGCTAGCAGGGCTAAGCACCCGAAAAAATTCCAAAGATTGACACTTTATATGAAATTTCTTACTTTTCATTAATACTCAAAAGGTTTACAAAATGCCGACACAAGTTGGACTTTAGTACAAGAAAGAAATAAAAAGAAGTACAATATGCTTAACCCACGGTCAGCGCTGACCCATCGTCGGCCTGTCCCGATGGCGCGGCCACCTCGTCCAGCACCTCGTCCGGCTTGATGTCGTCGAGGTCGATGAGGCCGAGGACTCGGCCGACCTTATCCTTGCCATCCCGAAACCCAAAGTGGTAGGCACCAGTAGAGGCCTCGACCAGCTCGTCCTCGAAGGCCGCAGACCTCCTGAAGTCATCAACCGCGCTGGCCGCCCTCTCCTCAGCGGTAGTGGCCCGCTCTTTTGCTGCTTGAGCTGCCGCCTCCTTTTCGACTGTCCTGGCCTCAGCTAATCGAGCAGACTCCTCCGCACCGGTGACCTGCAACTCGACTGACTGCCTTCACCTTGAAGGTGTATGAGTCGATGCGCAGGTTCCGGGCGTTGATCATTGCCCTGGCAGCGTCCAGCAACTCGCCGGCTACCTGAGCACACGAGCTTGGCCACAGCTTGACACTTGGCCTCCTCGAGCTCCTCGGCTCGCTCAGTGCGGGCTGCCCCTAGTGCCCCCTCGGTCCTCTTGGCACGGGCCTGCGCATCGGCCAACTCCTACCGAGTCTGGCGGTGCACTGTCTCTCTTTGAATGAGGACATCCCTCATGGCAGCTATGGAGTTCACCGTCTGCACTAGAAAGCTGTTGTCAGTATGAAAGCAAGCAAAGAAGTGTATACGAAGAAAGAAGAAATGCTCACCCACAGCTGGGCCACAAAGACATCGTAGAAGAAGGAAGAAGCTTCCTGGCGTGGAGCTCCCCTTGGAACTCGGGCAAGCAGACCCAAGTCATCAGCCTCTCGGCCATGCGGCCCTGGTTCATGAGGGAGGGTCGAGAAGGCATAGCACCGGTCCCACCTCCCTTAGTGGTCCCAACCGGGTCTGAGGATGCGGGTGCAGCGTCGGGTGCCGACGACCTCTCCCTCACCGATGGGCCTACTGCCATCGGGCCCTCCTCCCTCACCTGCTCTCCCGTGAGCGAGCCTTCCACCAAGGGTGGTTTGGCCCTCGAATGAGTCACCTCCGCGCGTGGAGGGGTCGGCTCTACAGGTGGAATCATCTCGGCCCTCCTCTCCTCTAGGGATGTGTCGGCGGTAAGGTCAATGGCCAGGATGGGCTAGCGGTCCTCCGGGGCTGGCGAGTCAGAGGAACCAGAGTCGGGGATCGGGTAGAGGACCGGGCTGGAGATCTATATCGAGGCCATTTCCTCAACCCCTTGGCGTCATCAGTGGCCTTCTTCTTCTTGGTCACCGCCCTCCTCATGACATGGTCGAGTAGCTCATGTCTGCACACATCCAAGGTCGGTCAATCAAAAAAAAAAGGGAAAAAAAAGGGAAGGGCCTTCACCACCACTCAAGAAGGTGCCCGCCAGCTGCAGATTCTCCTCTAACAGAAGCTCATGGCAGCGAGGGATCCCGATGGTCAGCAACTAGTGGAACACCTCCTTGTCCCTTGGGACCACCATCTGGTTTTTGTTTGGACCCATGCCCGAGTCCCCCCAACTCGGCCTCACCTTGAGGCCCGCAAAGAAGAAACGGGTCTTCCACCCTTTGATAGATGAAGAAAGGCTAAGTCTAAGGGTCTGGTCAGGCCTGGGATGGAACATCCACCAGCCCGACTGCTGGCGGAGGTTGTAGAAGGCACGGAAGAGGGAGACTCTAGCTTCTATGCCTTGGAGGTGGCACAGCACCAGGAATGCACAGATGGTCCGAATAGAGTTCGGGACCAACTGTGCGGGTGCTAAGGCATATCTATTGAGAAGATTGGCTATGAATGGATGAAGAAGCAGCCGAAGGCCTGCCTTAAGGGATGCCTCATACAGGGCAACCCTCCCGAGTCGGAAGGAGGTTACCCTATCATCGGGGCTGGGAACGAATAATCAGACACTGGTCTTCGCTAGGTCCTGGCCAATTACCATGAGATGGACCCTTTGGGGGACTCCCCTCTAGCCCTAGGGGGACCAGCGGTGGCCGGACAATCCCTGACGGGGGCCCATCGGCAACATGCCGCTGTGACAAGGGAAACCGGTCCTCGGTTGAATCAGAGGAGGATCAGGGGATGGAGGGAGATAGAGAAGGTCGCAATTGTGAAGAAGAGAAATGGTCACCAGAAGGAGGGGCGGAGGACCATGATTCAGAAGAGGAAACCATGGAAGGGAGCAAGGAGCCAAAAAGACTGACATGGAAAGAAGGGGAACAACGAAGACCAAAGGAAGCAGAAGGAGGCTCCAGAGGAAGCAGAAGGAGGCTCGGGCGGAAGCAGAAGAAGATCCAGGCATGGAAGGGATGAAGGAACTTTGAAAGTGCAAGGAGCTAGACTAAAGGTGATCCTTCTTTTACCCCCTCTTTTCAAAACGTCCTAATCGACTGGACCTGCCACGTGCACGCCTCCCATTGGGAGGGTCATCTCGGCAATCACCCGATGCGCGATACACGAGACCCTCCGCCAATGGCAGGACACTGATGTTGTTGGTCGAATGATGATGATCACCTTTTTATGAAGTCCGAAAGGGTTTCCTCCATTTCGAGGAGGATCCCCTTCAGTTTAGGCGATGGGAGCAAGCGAGGTAATGGCGTTGCGATACCCCATGCATTCGGCATTAAAGACCTATCACCTTCGGGGACACATGTACCACTTAGATCAATGATGTATCGGAATCAGCCACCAGCGACACGATGCCCCTTCTGCTGGGTGGGAAGCACACCCACACCATCAAAGGAATGGGAGGGCATCTGGTGTGGCTGATCGGGCTCCGTTAGTAACAGGCTAACGGGGGGTGCCCGCCGTCACATCGGCCCCGACCTCGGCCTCGGCGCCGACCTTGGCCCCTACCTCGGTCTCGGCCCCAACCTCGGCTCGGTGCCGACCTCGGCCATGGTGCCGGCCTTGTCCTCGGCCCCGACCTCGGCCTCGGCACCGACCTCAGCCTCGGCCCTGACCTTAGCCTTGGCCCCGACCTCGACCTCGGCTCCGATCGCAGCCTCGGCGCCGGCCACGGCCTCGACCTCGGCCTCAGCGCTCTAGGACTCCACGCGGCCCACCAATCTCTCGTGCCTATGCATGGCCACTATTGGTTACAGTACCTGTCTGGCGCTACCACGTGGCCCATCTCACTCCCTGCATGGCCACTACTGGTTGCAGTACCTGTCTGACATGGTCATGCCCATCAACCACCTGTGATGCCGTATCTGGCAGAGGGATGGCACATCAAGGTACCTCTGACAACCTCAGAAACGGTTGAGGCCTGTCTCCCACTAGTCCTGTAATCTTTCCTCTGCTAATGGCGGCATCCCCAACCCAGCACCTTCCAAAAGGGGTAAGAGGGATCCTCGAGCAGGTATAAAAACCCCTCTCTCAGGATGGGAGAAGAATCTGAATTCAAGTTCTTAAACTATTTTTCATTTCTCTCTTTCACTGTTCCCAAGTCGCTTACTTAAGCATCGAAGGGTTCCCATCGGTGAAACTGGTCCCCGAAGACTTTCTTACAGGAACTCCGTCGAGGAGGAGACTCTCTGTTACCTTGATATTCGAGAAATGTGACTTGACGGAAACAAAGCGAATGATTTGGCTTTGCCATAAGCTTGATGGCTAATCTACACGAATTGATAAGGTGAAATATATTTAAACGAATGTTGTCTCCCCCATCCCAATCAGGCGTTTTCTGCATTATTTTATATTCACTTTTCTTTTCTTTTCTTTTCTTTTCATTCTTTTTTTTTTTTGTTCTATTGCCATCTGCATCACTTGTAGTTGATTATAAACAGATAGCCTTAAAATATTTAACATAAATGTTGATAATTGAATAAAGCCTTAGGCATCCAAATCTAGGATAAGAGGTAGAGGTGTTCCAAGATACTGCCTCAAGATCCATGCACCTTCAAAAAATTTATGCTTCATACCTTAGATAGTGTTTGATACAAAAAATGCTATCCATGGATTAGTATACAAGATAGAGTTTATTCAAGGAATAGCTAAGGAAATAATCAACTTTTTTTAATAATAGTTTTGCTCTCAAGGAATAGCTGCAAGTATTTCTTTATTTTCTAGGGAATAAGTTCAAAGGATAACCATGAATTATCCCCTCTTATTAACTTTTTTCGACTTATCCTTCGTAATTATAGCTTTTGAGAATAAAAAGATGTCCCCCTTATTTTCTATTTCAAATACCATCTTAAGGACTAAAGGTTTATACCTAAATTTAAGAAATCCTAGAGTCAAATAACTCTAAGCTGAAGAAAATCTTAAGATCTGATACTACTTATTACGATAACAGAAGATCTAATATCACTTATTATAATAGCATAAAAGATAAAATATAATTGAGAAAGATAAAAAAGTAAAATCAAATAAAAGAGCAAACGTATAAGAAGTATGTGATTCAATCATTAGTCTATGTCTATATAGAGGAAGGAGAAAAAAAAATACTACAAAAAAAGAATAAAGATCTTAAAAGGATTGTTTCTCGCCAAACTTTGAAATTAGTTGGATTTTTTTTTTCTGTGAGAAATTTTTTAAAAAAATTTCTAAACTGCATACATCTAATAGGATTCTCTCTTGAATTCTCATAAAACATTTTGAGTTATCCAAAATGCCCCAAGGTCAAAGTCCTCAGGGTCTGTGCCTAAGCTAAAGCAACCTTGAAAGCTAGAAGTTGTGCTTATATAGAAGAATATACAATGTTGTATATGAATTAGGATTTAGTTTTATAAGGATATGAAAATGTATCCTTTCTTATCTTTTAAATTTTAAATCTACATGAAATAGGACTGAAGTTATATTTGGATGTAAAAAAATTGTTTTTTTAGAATCGATAGTAATTTTAAAATAAATTAATTTTTGAGTCAAATTTCATTCTGCAAAACAAAAACATTATTGCTGCCCATCGTTTTAGGAGAGTTACTTCTCCAATGTGAATCAACCAACTTGAACCAAAAGTTAGGGAAAAGGGGAAAGAAAAGAAAAGAAACTTTCAATACATGTATGAACGTAGGCCAAAATGGCGTATGTAGGAGTTGATGAAAGCTTTTGTTCCAACCTATCATTTATAGAGGCTTCATTTTTCGTTCTTTGAGCCCTTTGGTGGACCACTGCAGGTACCTCAAGTCAATTTTTAACAAAGGCGAGTGGGTGCCGGACGGTGGAACCACTTTTTCCATTCCACTTTGGCCTCGCCAAGTCTCTGTCACCCAACTTTCTCCACCCTTCCCATTCTAAACAAACCAGTTACTGGTCGTACGTATTCAAGTGAAAAAAAAAAAAAAGGAAAGAAACTACGACTAGTGCAACAACTAACGAATGCGGTCCACGTATGAACACCATTCATACAATTTTAAAATTGACGGATTCCTCAAAAAAAAAAAAAATTTAAAATTGTAGGATTTGGCAAGCTTCTTAATGTAATCAATTGTCTCTTTTCTCTTTGGCGTATATTAAATAAAGATTTTGAAAGTATGTTCTTTTGATCAACAAACTTAGCTATAATTGAGCAGCTATTAAAATACATGTTTCATATTTGGAGGATATGTTTAGAATGTTTAAACTATTAAAATTTTTTTTTTAACTAAACTATAGATTAACTTCTATACTTAGGGGTTATGTCATTTTGATTCTTAAATTTTAAAAAATTATAAAAATAATTTTAAATTTCTATTTTGTATCGCTTTGATCCTTACCGTTAAATAGAAAAAATATCATTATTTTTATCCTATATGGTAGCATACATAGCAATACACATGCATTCAAATGGTAAAAATAAATTTAACGGTAGAGATCAAAGTAATATAAAACAGAAAGTTTATAATTATTTTTATAATTTTTTAAAGTTCAAGAATTAAAGTGATACAACCCATGTGTTAATTCTGTAGTTTAGCCTTATTTTTTTTAGCTTGATCGATTTTACGTTTATATTATAAATATTTAAATCAAAGTAAAAAATTATTTTTATAATTATATAAATTATATATATTTTTAGACAATATTGCACTTCTTTATTAATTAAAACTATAAGTTCATATATTATACAAACAAGTTTTTAAAGATATTATTGATATGGCATGCATGATAAACTTTCTTTCTCATAACATATTAAATATAATAAACTATAATTATTAATAATTTTTAATTATTAAAAATTTCATATCAAATATGATGATGTTGAATCATGCTCCTGGTGTTTCTATTACTGTTTAATTGATCAATTCTATGTGTCATCTTAAAAGAAAAAAAAAGAAAAAAAGGAGTACAACTCTTCTATCTTAAATCGGTGGCTGGCTGATTGAAAGCAAAACGGACAAGATCGCTTCGGCACAACCTTCAGGGATGTCACTTATCGAGGGCCAGCCATGGGTTCGGATTTATTGTTTTCAAACGAATTGTCAAGCCTGGCCGATTGGAAAAATTTATTCCTGACCCCATGCATGCCAAGCCCACTGGCATCAAGGGCATTAATAAAATCCAGTTGTTCTAGCTTTTTCTTGGCGTTTGTAAGAGAGAAATAGCCTCTCAATGCATTCGTTTTAAGATTAACCTCTAAAATTATTGCATAGGCTAGAGATTTCAGAAGAAGTTTAGCATAAACCGTACGTGCTTCATTTCTCAAAGAATGAAAATGCCAAGACCTCACCATAAGAGCAAGTAAATCGATTAGTTTATTAACTTATGGTTGTTTTTCTTCACTTATAGGCCTCACTTCTGCTGGACATTTAAAAGGACCCAAAGGATAAACATGAAAGATTTAGCAAGGGAAAAAGATTTAAAAAAAAAATTCTAATATATTTAGCTTTCATCTTTGGCGTTTGTTAAGATGAGGGTTCCCTTTTGGTAACAATAAAGGAAGAGTTAAGATATTAAGAACGTACCCGCTTTTTGGCAGTAGTTGAAGGACTACGTTCTTAGAAAAACTATGGTCCAATAAGTTATCGCCGTTGGCCAGTAAAATTTGAAAATTTAATCCATAGCATGATAAATGTGTTTGGCTTTTTAAAAATAATTTTTTAAAATAATTCTAAAAATCTGTTTGGTTCGTGATCCACATGGATTATATTTAAAAATCTAAATTATATTATGTTGATTTGTAGTATTTGATAATATATTTAGTTGATGTTTTTTAAAACTATTTTTTCAGAAGAAGAAAGTCAGTAGTGAATTACTGAAAAAAGATTACAGGAAGAAGAAAGAAGATGAATTCATGAGATTTGGACATTTCAAGTAAAATGAATAAAATCTGAAAAATATCTTATATGAATATGAAGAAAAACGTTACTTGATATTTTTAGATTCATTGAGATTTTTAGAATCATTAAAAAAATATTTTTAAAAATAATTTTTTATTTTTAAAAATAAAAAATTTAATTCAAATTCATTGCCAAACGAGCCCATAGGTGAATTCAAGCAACATTTTTTTAAAATTCATCTCACATTTTTTCAGATCCTTCCATTTTTGAAACGTTCCAAATTCATGGATTTACTTTTTTTTTTTTCTTTCTTTCTCAAAAAAAGTTTTTAAAAAATATCAATCAAATATATTTTTTTAATATTAAAAATTAACAGTACATAACTCAAAGTTTGGATACAATTCATATTTTTTAAAATAAATTTTTAAATTATGAACTAAACAGGGCCTTAAATTTTTTTTTTTTTTTTTTTTTGCTTTGCATCAAATCGTGATTCGACAGTCTAATTGTACCAAAAAAAAATTTAAGTAAAAATATCAAGAACTAGATTAATTATTGATTCTCTTTTTAAGAGATTATTATCGCTTCGAAGGATGCGAAGTGCTGCTCTGACCTCATACCTGAGGTTAGAAAAATAGAAATACAATGTGATGGTGATTAAATTAGTGCTCATATGCTCTTTAGAAAGATAATGACGTTCTTAATTAAGAATTTTTTAACGATCCCAACGGACCTCATTGAAAGCGTCCCAAATCTCCTCGGTGATTAATTGAATAAAAAAAGGTAAAGATCGGCTCCACCACGGCCTCCTCTCCGTACTTTTTTGCTTTTAACGTTGCTTTCTTTCTAAACCTTCCTTTTCTTTGAACCTCTCGGACCACACATACGATGGGCGATGGCCAAATGGATGGCGGTTGCGGTCACAGCCAAGTGAGATTAAGCTTGCTAAAGTTTTGATCAATACCAAGTCAATAAAGTTCATTAAAAAGTGAGATTAAGCTTGCATAATTATCTTAAATCTCAAATATTTCTTTTAAATAAATGTTATTTGATTGGGGTTAGTAGCTTAGTCTTTTGGTTTAGTGATTAAAACAGGGTGCATGTGGCAATGGAAATTGGTAATCCAATTTTAATTACCATTCATTGATATACATATCTTGCTTAAATATGTTATGAATTTTAAAAAAAAACCATGGTAAGAAATATTTTTAATTATTAAAGAAGGAAATATGCTTATGAACTCATAAGTAAAGAGTCTAAGGCCATAATAATGTAACAACAAAGTGATGATTGTTACATAATTTTGAGAGAAACAATCTTATTCAACTACTCTAAAAAGATTTTTATGCAAAAATTGATGTCGTTGATTCTATTCTTTTTCTTTCCGTCTTTATTCATATACAGCAAATATAAAATGATGTATCCATGGTGTAAGGATTGAACGTAAAATACAAATCAAATAAAGGATTGATTTTTTAAGTTTTCTTATGTATTAAAGGTCATGTTTAACTTCAAAAGTGTTAGCTTATTATTCCTAAACACAAACTCTCAATCAAAAATTGAGATAGGACTATTTTCTTGCACACCTTATTCATTCATTGATTCATTTATATTTATTTGTGAGTATAATTATTTACTTCATCTAATACATGTTAGAATAAATATTCTATGAGAAATGCTTTAAAAAGTGTCTTACTTAGGAAGGTCTTATTTGCACCTAAGAAAGACAGCATTGTATAAATTGAACATCATACTCACAATAATAACTTTTTAAATCTCAATGAAGGCATGATTTCAAACCTAGATCTTTGAAATTCGTGCATCCCGAACGGAGCTTCTCTGTTTTTGGGCGGTCTTTAAGATTCGTTCGTCCAGCTTCGTCTTCTCCGATCTCCGGTGAACCTGCGTCTTCTCTGGCGGTGTTTCCGTTTGGGCTGATCCTTTTGCTGTCCCCTCCTATCCAATGGCCTCCGATGGGGTGTCTGCTAGGAGGGCTTCCAGGAGTAAGAAGGTGGGTTCCGGGCATGGCATGGCGTCCTCTCCAGCTTCGGGCTCTGAAATCCCCTTGGGCTCGACGAAGACGGGAAGTCAGTGGAGCCGACCACCCTTGGGTCGCTATGGTTGGGATGCTCCTTCCCCTTCTCCGGCGGAGGTTGAGGAATTGATCTGGCTCTTCCCGGAGGTAATCCAAGTCCCGATCACCTCCCTGGAGTGCGAGGCCAGTACGTGGGGCGTGAAGGCGGTGCTGGCTCGCTCTCTCTCTAGGTGGGTGCCGCCGGAGGCTATTGTGCGTGAACTGCATCGTGCTGGGCTGCCGGGAGAAATCGAGGTGGTTCCCCTGGCTCACAGGCACTACCTCATCCGGCTCTCCGACCCTCTTCCAAAATCCGTATCCTTGAGCGGCCATGGGTGATCAACGGGCAGGTTCTTGCGGTGGTGGATTGGAAGCCGGAATTCATCCCAGCGGAAGATTCCTTGCTGCAGGCTCTGGTCTGGATCCGGCTTCCTCTGCTTCCCATGGAGTTTTGGGCGGATGACACCCTCTCTTCCATTCTCTCGGTGGCGGGGGAGTTTTTGTTCTCCGACGAGCCTACCAAAGCCCGGATGCGGGGAGGGTTTGCTCGGGCTTGCGTCCGAGTGGATCTGAGTCTTCCCCTCCGGCCAGGAGCCAGGATTCGTGGAATCGGCGCCCCTTCTGGCAGCAGTTTTCATTTGAGAACTTGGAGGGTATTTGCAACCGCTGTGCTTCTCTGCACCTCTCTAGTCCATGCAAGCTAGCGGGTGAGACGGCTTCTTCGTCATCTGCTCCATCGTTTGGTCCCTGGTTGGCAGCAGTTCGGCGTCGACGACAACCTCTGGCGCAGCCTCCGGTCCTAACGGCGGGAGATCGGTCGAGCCCTGCTTCCGCTTCTGTTTCCAAGGATGGTTGGTCAGTGCCGAAGAAGTTCACCCGGCGTCAGCTTCATCCTTCCGCTGGTTCCTCCTTGCCATCTCCTGGGATGGGGTTTGGGCGGGGTGAGTCGGCCGCAGCTGAGTCGGTTGCGACGGTGTCTCGGGAGCCTGGTTTGAAGCTTTCGGCAGCGTCTTCCTCTCTTGTTCCTATCCCTGTTTTGCTCGGTCAAGGCATCCAGGAAGACCCCAGGCAGTGCTCGAGCGTGCCGGTTGGCACTGTAGCACAGTCTCAGGATTCAAAGTTTCAGAGTTCAGAAGCAAATGGCATTCAGGTTATAATTCCTAAGGTGCAATCCACTTGGTCTGAAGGTGATAAAGCTATTAATTTTCCGAAATTGGGCCTCGTGGTCAGTACCAGTAAAGACCCCGTCTCGGGGCCTTCTAAGCGGGCCCGTCCAGTGAGTCATCATCTACCAGAATGTTATCCCGCTCTTCCAAAGCCAAAGGTAAGGCCACTCTTTCTGGTAGAGGTGGGGACAATGTAGCCTTCAAGTTTGCGGCTTCCTTGGTGGTTGGCCGGGAGTCATCGGCCCAGTTTGGCCCAGGGGCTAAGAAGGCTCGAGGTCGGGTAGGGGCCTCTTCGGGGTCAGCTTCTGAGTCTTCTAAGCCGACCCAATTAGAGTCTAGCTCTCACTTATCAGCTGTTCATCAGCTGAAGGAGGCTATTCATGTATCTGAATCGGCGGTCTTGATGGACTCAGTCCAGATACTTGATTGTGCGGATAAGGGATCCCTGAATTGTCCTAAGGTGATCCCAGGTGATACGGAGGTCCTGATGGAATCAAACCAGGCTGTTAACTGCAAAGGCCCGAGAGATTTGGACTGTTCCGTGGAGATGTCAGGGGTGATGGTTGGGGAGCCCTCCAATCCAGCCTTACCATGAAGATTCTCATATGGAATGTGCGAGGAGCATTGAAACCATCGTTTCGCTCCTCATTTGGGAGGCTTATGCAGCTTCACTCTTTTGACATTTGCATCTTGCTGGAAACTCGGCTTTCTGGGGCTAGTCTGGCCCGTTTTCGGAGACAGATCGCTCGAGCTTGGGTTTCGTATGCTGTTGAGTCCACTGGTCTTTCGGGGGGTATTGTTGCTTTATGGAGAAATGAGAATATCAGAGTTGATGCTTTTCACAGCTGTGGGCAGCAGGTTGCGCTGGTCATTTCTGAGGGAAGTGCCAGCCCCTGGCTCCTTTCGGGAGTTTATGCCAGTACTGATCTCCGGGAGCGTCGGGTGCTTTGGTCTGAGATTCAGTCTCTTCTTGACCAGGGATTCCCCTCCCTCATTGCTGGAGACTTTAATTGTATCTTGGGTGCCGCAGAAAAGAAAGGTGGCCGGGTTTCCCATGGCTCTGTGGGCCGAGCTGAGTTCAGGGACTTTATTTCTATCGCTGGTCTGTTGGATTTGGGTTATCAGGGTTCGCAGTTTACATGGTGCAACAACCGGCAGGGTTCAGCTAGAGTCTGGGAAAGATTGGACAGGGCCTTGGCCTCTTCTAGCTGGCTCCAGCTTTATCCCTCTGTTACTGTCACTCACTTACCTAGAATTGCCTCTGACCACTGTCCTCTCTTTATCTCTACTGATATCACCTCTCAGCGGCATAGGCAGTTCAGATTCGAGAAGTTTTGGACCTCATATCCTGCTGCTCGTTCCATCATCTCTCAGGTCTGGCAGTTACCAGTTAGAGGTAATGCCATTTATCGGCTCTCCAGACGGCTTGCCCTTGCTAGACGTCGCCTCTCTAGATGGCATAGACTGGAGGTTGGGGATATTGTCAACAGGTGGAGCAGGTTGAGTCTACTATCTCTTCTCTCCAGGCTAAAGAGGACCTGGAGGGTTCTCTTTCTTGTGAGGACCTATCGTCCCTGCGATCGAGTTTGGCGCTCCACCACTCTCTTCTGCTGCAGCAGGAGACCTTTTGGAGACAGCGGTCCCGTATTCAGTGGATTCAGGAGGGGGACTGTAATACAAGATTTTTTCATCAGGCCACTCAGAAACGCAGGGCGAGGAACCGCATTAGGCATATAACTGATAAGGAGGGTCAGCTCCAGGTGGATGATCATGTGATTCGTGCTCAGCTTCTTAACTTCTTTCATAGCAGGTGGACTGAGCAACCTGGTTCTGGAGTCCCTGTTCACCCTATTCTGCCTCTCAATACTGTATCTACTGCTGAGAACGACTCTCTGACTCGACCTTTCACTTCGGAGGATATTCGGCTGGCTTTGTGGGAACTTGGTGCTGATAAGGCCCCTGGGCCGGATGGCTTTCCTCGTTTTTCTTTCGTCAGTATTGGATATTCTGGGAGAGGACTTAGCTCAGGCAATCCAGCTTGTCTTTCATCGCAAATCTATCCCCTCTGATTGGAATCGTACTTTCATCACCTTGGTTCCTAAGAGGCCGACGCTTCCAGCCCTCAGCACTTCCGGCCCATCAGTTTATGCACTACCTTATATAAGGTTTGTGCTCGCCTCCTTGTTATGAGGTTGTGTTGGGTTATTCCTCGCCTTATCTCTCCGGAGCAGGGGCTTTCCTCAGAGGGCGTAGTATCACTGATAATGCTTTATTAGCTCAGGAGTTCATGCATGACCTTCGTCGGGCTTCTGGCAGTCAGGGGCTTATGGCCATTAAGCTTGATATGGAGAGAGCTTATGACAGAGTTAATTGGGATTTCTTGCGTCACTCTCTTCAGGTGTTTGGGTTCCACCAGCTGTTTATTGATTGGATCATGGCCTGCATTCAGCGTCCGTCATTCTCCATCCTCATCAATGGAGACCGGACTGATTACTTCCATTCTGAGGTTGGGCTGAGACAAGGTTGTCCCCTCTCCCCGTTTCTCTTTGTTATAGCGGCTGATTCTTTATCTCGGGCTCTTCGTCAGGCTCAGCAGGACAATGTTCTACACCCTTACCGGGCTGGTTCCCAAGGTCCCTCGATCTCTCATCTGCTTTTTGCTGATGACTGTATCTTCCTGGGCAGGGCTACTGTGGCCAATGCGGCCACGTTTGCTTCTATTCTTCACAATTACTGTTCTGCCTCTGGTCAGAAAGTTAATAATGCTAAGTCTGTTATTTGTTTTAGTCTGCGGGTGACTTCTTCTCGGAAGGGACTATCAAGCAGATCATGGGGATTTCTGTGCAGTCAGAGTGTCTCTCCTATCTGGGTATTCCTATTACTGGCATAAGGCCTAAGATCTCGGATTTTAGTAAGCTCAAGTCGAGGATTCGTGATCGGCTGAAGGGGTGGCAGGTTACTGGGCTATCTATGATGGCAAGGATCACTCTTATTCGATCAGTGCTCACATCTCTTCCTCTCTATCTCTTATCTAATGCTGCTGTCCCTTGACTTGTCTAAGGAGGATTGAGCGTTATTTCAGGGATTTTCTCTGGGGATCGTCCTAGGATGGTCATGGTGTTCATCTTTTAGCCTGGGATTGTGTCTGTCTCCCACTTTCTGAGGGAGGCCTTGGGATCCAGTCCTTGACTGCTCGGAGGGAGGCCTTGATTGCTAGGCATGCTACTCATTTTTTGCTTGATCCGCACTGTATGTGAAGTTCCTTTATGCGTGGCAAGTATGGGGATTGGACTCCCTCCACTAACCTGCAGTCTGTTCGGGGTCACTCTTTTTTCTGGAAAGAGGTTTGTACTCATGCTCCGGCCATCCTTCGTAGTATCTCCTGGATTCTTGGCAATGGTGCTTCTGTGGATGTTGCTTATGATTCCTGGATCGCTGACCTTCATTGTCTCGATGGCCTACTTTCGTCAGCACTGATATTCCTCTTGACATGCGAGTTAGTGATCTCACGGTGCCGGATCATTCTTCCTGGTCTATTCCTCTGTTATCCCACTTCTTTGGCGAGGAGCTTATGCGACGTATAGCTGCTATCCCTCTTTCTCCAGGTCACTCCCCCGACATCAGGGTTTGGAGGCGGTCTGGTATTCCGAGCGCTCCCATCAGGGACATCATCAAGATTTACCGTGTTTCATCCCGACCGTTGACAGATATGGCTTAGATTTGGCGTCTTCCCATTCATCCCAGGGTTTCTTTTTCTATGAAAGATTGCTCGGAATTGTCTTCCTACATGCTCGGTTCTTTCTAGACGTGGCCTGGGGATTCAGCCTACGTGTCCGATATGCGGTATTGAGGAGGAGGCGGTGGATCACCATCTTCACTTGTCTCAGAGCTCATCACATTTGGGAGATCGCTAGCGTCAAGCCTTGGGCTGTCGCTTCATCTTCTCTTTCTTTATCTTTCCTTGACTTGATCAGGCAGGATGTTAGGAGAGGTAGCAGCAAGCAGGGCGCGACGAGGGCTTACATTGCTTACCAGATCTGTTATCCCGGAACCGGATTGTCTTTACTCAGGAGCCTACTCCGTCTTTCAGGGTTGTTCGGACTGCCTTGTCCTTATCTACTGAGTACACGTCCCATCGTCTAGTTTGTAATTTTGATAGCCCTGGCCTCTGGGATTCCCATGCTGCCTCGGCAGCGCACCGAAGAACGGTCTTTATTCTTGGGAACCCCCCCTCCAGGGTTTATCAAAATCAACTTTGATGGGAGTGTTCGAGGCAGATCTGCCGGATCGGATTATGTCATTCGGGGTTCTGACGGAACTATGATTGCTGCTGGAGGATTTGGACATCTCGATTCGTCGGTGCCGCTTGCAGAGCTTTATGCTGCGTGGGCTGGAGTTTCCTGTGCTATCTGCAGTCTCGATGCCCGTCGTATTATCCTTGAGGGTGATGCCCTCACGGTGATTCGATGGATTCGCCAGGATCATTGCGCGCAGTCACCTACCAACCCTTTGATCTCTGATATTCGTTCTCTCCTACAGGGGTTCATAGCATACAGATCAGCCATATCTTCAGGGAAGCCAACTCAGCGGCTGACTGGATCACCGCTAGAGTGGCTGATCATTCTGGATTCTGATGCTGGAAGCCCGATGAATGGTGTCCTCCTGGTTTGAACTTACTTTTGTATTCTGATAGTGTGGGACTGAGTCACCCTAGAGTGGTGTGATTCCCGTTTGTACCAAAAAATAATAATAATAATAATAATAACTTTTAACTTTTAATGTTCATTGCAATACTCAAAATAAAATGCCTTCTTTTAAATTTCGAGAAAAGATCATGTACAATTATTTTGAGCTTATAATTAATGCAATATGAGGAGCTCATGGCTACACAACTTATTAATTTATTAACTTACTTTCACATGTTTATGTTTCTCTTCATTCATCAAGGCTATATATCAAGGAGAATTTTTTGCAAATAACCTTGAATTAAAATTTTCACTACTTAGAGTGGTGACAAAATTCTTTATGGAAAATCTTTGTATCCTTCACTTGTATATATTACATTTATATCATGCTTACTGCTTGTTCTAGGAGGATCTCATCCAAAATTAGAACATGCCAAATGCTTCAAAAATGTCATTGATTTAAATGCAAAGTGGTCCAACCAAATTGCTTCCTTGAATGTTGTTTTGTTAAGCAAATTTCTATTTTGTTGCTGACATGCTCACAAGGGACTTGTTGCAAGAAACCATTAAATAACTTGTTGCAAGAAACCATTAAATAAGAGTTCATTTAAATATGAGTGACTTTAAGTGAGAAGCCTTAAGGTGGTATTAGGACAAAGAAGGTTTTTTTTTTTTTTTTTTTTCCCTCATGTAACCACTGCATAACAAGCATAGAGGAGCTCAATATTTTGATACAACAAGGCTTAAACTTTAGAACAACACAATTTATCAAGTATTGTTCACAATTATTATATTTCTCAAATATATAAAATAAATATTATTTATGTATTAATTAATTCAAGAAGATTTGGAACTGAGAAGTCTCTAGAAAAAAAAAAAAATGAAAGCCTCATGGACTTTAAAGAAGTTCACAACTAAACAATTTTATTAATATTTTCTTTAATTAACAAAGGTAAAGTGAAAAGGAAAAAAAAAAAATTGGCTATAAATTGAATTATAAAAATTATGAAGCAGTCATAATTGGATCATTTAAATTGTAAGCCATGGGCCACATTTTAGAACTCAAGCATTTGGAATTCAAGAAGCTATCATAATCAATCTATATGCTGTACCTTTTAATATTTATTTTTAATTAATGTGACCGGAGCAGGCCCTCTACTAATTGTCAAGGGCCACATATTTAGAAAAGCTTTTCCCCACCACAGAAATATAATCAAACCTCAATCATATATTAGAAAGACTAAAGGATGATACACTCTAATGTCCTTGTAATTATTTTTCTTTTATGTCACTTAATTTCAAATTCAAGCCTAATATATAGCAAGGTAAGTGAGCTCAATTCAAAATAAAACTAGAAACTGGTAGATGGCCATTTCTTTCTTATAAATCTCTCTCTCTCTCTCTCTCTCTCTCAAACCGTCCATATAAATTTAAGAAGTTAAAATTATATATATATATATATATACAAACAAAATAAGCCGCATTTGCGGCGAATTTCATTTCGTTCGTCATTTCATCTCCTCTTAACCCGGGTTACTTCTTAACCCACCCCACCTAACCAATCCCAACCCATGAGCTTTTTTATTTATATCATCTCTATGGGCTCTTCACCCTGAGCTGTTGCTGGTTCTGGACCTTCTGGTACCTTCCCTTCTCTTTTACTCGGTCTCTCCTTCCCTAAGCTGGTAGGCTCCAGAAGAGGAGACGATGGAAGGGACCCTCCCCCACTCCTCCGTCTCTTGTAGCAATCTCTCGCTCTCCCACACCCCGATCCTGCCGCTCGCTACAATCGCTCTTTACGGCCTCTTCTGAGAACGCGCGCTAAGAACAACGCATCTTCCTCCAGAAGAGAGAGAGAGCGAGCGAGTGCGTGCCAAGTGTTTGATAAACTGTACTGCTTCTCTACTCCACCAACCACCTCTTGAACTTCCAGATCCCAAATCTATCTATCAGCAGCAGCAGCAGCCATGAAAAGGATGAGCAGCTCAGATTCTCTGATCCGCATCTGTCCGACTGGTACATTTCGAATTCTTTCTCTCATCTTTTTTTTTTTTTTTTTGAGTTGTTCTGAAGTTAAAAGGAGAATAATTCGAACTCTAAAATTTAGATTAATTTACGTGTGTTTTGTTTGGAATGATTTATTAGGAGAAGAGAAGGGGATGTATGGGAGAGGATTCCAGCGCATGATCGACGGGATGGACGAGGAGGAGTGCGCCGCCGAGGAGGAGCTGTGCCCCGGCGGCGGCGGGCAGGGCAGGGCTGTGGCGAAGCGACGCCTGAGCGTGGATCAAGTTAGAGCTTTGGAGAAGAATTTCGAGGTCGAGAACAGGTTGGAGCCAGAGAGAAAAGTGAGGCTGGCCCAAGAACTCGGCCTCCAGCCCCGGCAGGTCGCTGTCTGGTTCCAGAACCGTCGCGCCCGATGGAAGACGAAGCAGCTGGAGCGCGACTACGGCTCCCTCAAGGCCAGTTATGAGGCTCTTCGCGTCGACGTCGATGCCCTCCACCGGGACAAAGAGGTCCTCCTCGCCGAGGTCAGTATTAAAAATTAATTTATATGGAAAATTAAAAGGACAACTACTGATCGAATCTTTTCGTTGGTATAATCGAACGATGGATTATAGATCAAGATGTAAAAGAGAAGTTAGCAGAGGAGGAGAGCGTGAGCTTCTCCTCCGTAAGAGAGGAGCCGGTGGCGTCGGAATCGGAGAACAAAGCGGAGGAGCCACCAGCTCCGGTGTACAAAGACGGATCGTCGGACAGCGACTCGAGCGCAGTCGTAAACGACGACAACAGTCCGCACGATCACAGGATGTCGTCGTCGACTGCCTCTGGGATGTTTCCGGCAGCCATCGGATTCGAGAACTCCACATCCTTCCCATGCTCGGCGCCATCGTTATTGAGTTCCGACTCGAGGCAACAAAAGGGAGGAGGAGGACTCTTCTTTCAGCACCAGCTGTTAAAGCTGGAAGACAATGGATTTCTCGGTGGGGAGGAGCCATGCAGTAGCTACTTCTCAGATGACCAGGCGGCCACTCTCGGTTGGTACTACTCCGAGCACTGGACCTGAGGGGCGGCGGTGGCGGTGGCGGCGGTGGAGAATAAGAGTACCAAGAGTAAAAGAGGAGGAGGTGGGCGTTTAGAATTTTTGTAAGATTGGAAATGTATGTAGCTTTTGGGATGGGTACTGTAGCAGTGGTGGTGTACAAAGACCTTTTCCGAGTTGCAGAGGGGGAGAGAGAAAAAGGGCAACAAAAAGGGGAGGAGGAGGAAGCAGAGGAAAAAGAGAGAGAGAAAGCCTCATCTCTTTTCATCTCAAATAAAAGAAGAATCCTTTTAATATTTAGCAGCGATGCTGTGGGATGGATTTTTGCTGGATCGGTGGGAGTTCACGTGGCTGTGATATGAGTAACGTCTTTGGTACTTTTTTTTTTTTTTCTTCCCCCCCTTTGTCGTTGATATAATATTAAGGCTAAAGCTTGTGCTGGTCTTGTCCGGTTCAATACCGAATCATGTCGTAGAATTCGCTGGCACGCTGTGGTGGTGGTGGCGGTGGCGGTCGTGGCGGCGGCGGCGGCCAATGGGAACTTGCTTGCACTTGTTGTTGCTCTTTGTCACTGCAAAAATATTGGCTCGCATGATGATGACTGTGTTCTAAGATATGGTCGCCAGGTGTTCATCTTTCTATCTTTATGGTTAAACTAGGGATGTCATTGGTCTCAATCATGGGCCTTTTTCCGGCGTTCGAACTATCTATTTTTAGTCCCGAATTGGTTATCAAAAAAAAAAAAAAAAGTCGAGTTATCAAAAAAAAAAAAAAAGTGCTTGCTAGAAAAATGCATATGATTTGATCACTGTTTATAGCTGGTTATACGAAAAATGATTCATGCATCGAAAATGTGGCCTAAAAGAGTTTAAATTTGGTTTTTAGGTGATCAATTAAGGGAACGGATTATTTCTACCCAAAAAATGCTTTCAATTGTTAAAAAAGAATCAATATTTTAATCATAAATTGTGTGTTAAATTGCAATATGAAATTCAAGCATAGAATTATTCTCATCCTTTGGACAGGTACAGCAGCACCTTTTAGATATATAACAGTAGCATAACATTTATAAGTCCTTTGAAGTTCTCTTCCAGGACTCATGTCTCGTTCAATGCTTGCTCCAGCGAGAGATTCTAGATTCAAAATAAAAGGAGGTACAGTTCATGTTCTAGCTTAATATATATAATGAATTTGAGTTACAATTTTTCAAACTTTTTTTTAAAAAAAAAATCCAACGTTGAATTTCTTTGAGCAAGAAAAAGAAATAAAAAGAGGAAAAAATAAAAATAAAAAAGAAATAAACGACAGAGACAATTCGTTTCAAGGAAAAATCGAAATACCTTCGTTACATGGAATTTATTTTATTATTTTTTGTGACGAGAGGACCACAAATCGCAGGGCCGGTACGGAGAGAACACGAGCATTATTGTGACGTGTCACGCCCAAGGTGGGAAGTACACAAAAACCATCCATTAACGCATCGTCGTAGCGTGGAGGTGGTCCGGAGAAGATATTCGCACCCGTTATTAATTCTAGAAACTTTAGTGATTCGCTGGCATTGGGAACTTCGAAAGGGCCTTTAGAGGAAAAAAATTAAAAAAAAAAAATTTTGTGCCCATAGCAACAATTTTCGAGAAATCACAACAAATTAAGATATGGACAAAATTGAGTTCAAATTACTCTCGAAAATACTTAAAGAACTACGAGCTGTTTTTTAAATCGGTATTTTTTATACTAATTTTACATAATGGATGAAAAATTTTTACTAAAGTGATATTAAAAAAATAATTTTTTAAATAATATTTTTTTATTCACCATAATAAAATAAAAAACTTTCAAGAAGCATTATTTCAAATGATGCTAGACGCTTTTAAAAAATATTATGTTTTTATATAGATCGAGACTTTACGTAAATTAAGAAAAAAATGCTTTCTAAAAACACTATTTGAGATGCTTTTAGGAAGCCTAACTTTGAGATGATGCTTTTAAAAAGCATCATTTTAAATGATATTTTTATCTTATCATAATGAATAAAAAAAATGCCATTTGACCTATAAAAACTTTTTTCTTACGTTCATTATATAAAATCGGTGTCAAAAATACTTGTTAGAAAAAATAGCTCTAAGAGCTACACTAATTCTCTTTTTGACCACGAATGTGTTCTTTAAAGGTATATATATGAGTTTAAAACGTTATAAATAATATTAAAGATATTTAAATATATAAAAATTAGTATAAAAAATTGTCTATAAGATTTGAGTTGCACATTGAATCATTCTCGGGAGAGATTATGATTAGTTTAAGAGAAGATTATATAAATGTTTGACATTCTCGATGTAAAGTTACTAGATTATATAAATAATTTGATGTCAAACGAGAAAAAAATAATAATTTAGTGAGCTTAACTTGCTAATAAATTTATTGAGCCAGCTAGCTTAGGAGAAAGGGAGGAATTGTATAAATAGTCTTATATGGAATGAAAAAAATGGATCGACTTGGTAATAAAATGGACTCGAGTTGTTACATTAAGGTTTTTCATTCTTAATTTTATTTTTCTATAAAAATAGAATGGAATGGCCGGATGGTCCCCCCATTGCATTGAGACTTTTTTTTTTTTTTGGGGTATACTTTTTAACTTGATATTGTTAGCTGAACACGTCGTCCAACCATGGTTGGACCGAATCCACGCTCCCAGCTCAGCTGTCCCTCCCAGCCTCAGAGGAAAATTTATCCTACAACTGCGATGCGGTGACAACTCCTCGCTCGTCACCTTGAATACTAAATTAGCGGAATCCGTCGCTCGGTGAGAGAACGCCGAATCTTTTCTTGTCCTAAAGTGAGACAGATATGGCAGTTAATTAATTATTATTATAGATTAAATTATATGGACTTTTAATATTTTTTCTTCTTAAATACTCTTCAGATGGCCTTTCAGTATAAATATGCTCTATGGGCTTTTACGGCTTATCAGATATGAGCTTCTACGATTTATCAGATCTGACTGTCTAAGAACTAGATTATTTTTATAGACGACATTATATCTTTCCATAAAATCAGATAGAAAATTAGATCCCTAGCATCGAATTATGCCCGTGGATTCCATTTAGGTGGTCTTGACTCTCTTGGCCTCTCAGTACAAATATGCTCTATGGGCTTCTACGGCTTATCAGATATGGGCTTCTACGGCTTATTAGATCTGACTGTCTAGGAACTAGATTATTTTTATAGACGACATTATATCTTTCCACAAAATCAGATAGAAAATTAGATCCCTAGCATCGAATTATGCCCGTGGATTCCATTTAGGTGGTCTTGACTCTCTTGGCCTCTGGTGTTCCCCTGCTGCTTTGGCAGCGAACTGATATACGATTTTCATATCTTGGGACTTCCCTCCTCCCGGATTTATCAAAATCAACTTTGATGGTAGTATCCGCGGTAGATTAGCGGGATCTGCTTTTGTTATCTGCAGGACGAAGGGTGACCTATTGGCGGCTGGAGGGTTTAGTAGTCTGTACTCCTCTGTCCCTATGACAGAGTTCTATGCTACTTGGGTCAGCATCTCCTATGTCGTCCGGTCTCTTCATGCTCACAACTTTATTATAGATGGTGACTCTATGACGGTTATCCATGGCTGCGGAGGGATCATAGCTCCCTTGCTCCTGCTATTCCGCTCTTAGATGATATCTGGACTATATTGAGGGAGGCCCATGGAATCCAGATTCGTCATACTTATCGGAAAGCTAATTCGGCGGCCGATTGGGTGGCATCATCAGTGGCTCACCATTCTGATTTTTGGAGGTTGAGGCAGGATGATCCCCGCCCTTTTATTTTTCAGTAAATCTTATATTCTGATGTTCAAGGCTAACTTGTACTCGTGTTGTATGATTGTTCGATTAAAAAAAAAAGAAAAAAAAAGAACGCAGAATCTAGTCAGCTCCATGTCTACTTTAAAATACCCCTGGGACCATAGGCTTTTAGAATTTGAAATTTTATCTCGTGTTAACCACATGGCCAATTATCTTTCGTACTAATATTGTGTTTCATTTATTGCTAGCGATTATGAATGATAATATAAATTATTTATAAAATAAATTATTATTTAATAGATTATCAGTAATATTGATTATGTATTTAGTATACATGTAATGCAATAGTAATATTAATTATTATGTTTGATATGATAAACAATTATTAGTCATATAATATTAAAATTTTAAAATATTTTTAAATTAAATTTATTAAAAATTTATATTATTATCTATTTGATTTTAAAAAAATATATTTATAAATAATAATGTTTAAAAATTGTATTTATAAATAATATTCAATCAGTGAGAATGTTGGAGGCTATCAAAAAAATTTCGCTGTCTATCGTGGGGCCGCTGGGTGACAGAAATATACAGTCTAACTTCGCGAAAAAGTGTGGCCCAGAATCTTCGACATAGAGGTTCCAGCGACGTCGATAGAAGAGGATGCAAATAGAGAACGATCAAAAAAAAAAAATTTATCAAAAAATAATTTATCATATTACCATATTTCTCCGATAATATATCATTTTTTGAGATAATTTAAATTATCACTATAAGATAGATTATCATTCAAATATGTAATAAATAGAGCTATCTAATGATAATCTAAATAGATTATCTATTACCAAACGCCCCTAAGAGCAATGATTGGAATAATTACAGTTATGAGTTAAAAAGAAAGGAAAAAAAACCATCTTTTCTTCTTCTTCTTCTTTCTTCTTCTAGTTTATGGAATTCTTTAATTAAGAGATTCTTCTTTGACAGCCATTCCCACATTTGTTTAAACGTATGAATGACACGCCCACACATCAAGGCTTTTAAACATCAAACGCTGGAGAATTTCTAAATAAACGAAGTTATTCATATATTAAACCATGATGTATCATAAATGAAATGTTAAAATGGTTAGCAAAAAAAAAAAAAGAGAATATATTTGGGCTTCTATTTAACTTTCAGTAATTAGGATATATTTATTTATCGCAACCAAAAAGAATGTATTTATACTGTATAAGCTAATATCTTAATGTATATTAGATCAAATCTAGTAAATTAATAAAAGTTAATGCTGAATATCTATCACATGGGTGAGTGGATGATGAAAATATAAAGCGATAATTTGGCCAAAATGATCGGCATCATGCTGAACGGGTGTTTAACAATTTCGGTTTTTGTATCCTTCTTATTGATTGTGATTTTTTGTTTGTTCCAATTCAATGCGATGACTACCCATTCAAGTTAGCCATGGATTTCCAAGGCCTTGCGCTATCACATTACCTTCCATTCATTGTATGCTTGAACGGATTGGATGATTTTAAGTTCTATTTGGGACAATTGCTAAGGATTGAAACAGCTTAGACCAATGATTTGTCTCAAATAGAACCCTAGTCTTGTTATAAAATAAATATATATTGATGGTCTTATATTTGCGGGCATTGCATCATCAGCTTGGGTCTGTTTGGATGGAAGGGAATGAATGAAAGGGAAAGGAAAAGAAAAGAAAAAGTCATAAGTCATCTTGTTTGGAAGGAAGATAAAATTCCGTCCTTTCACCCTCAACGAGGGTAAATCTGTTAACCCCAAATCGGGGGTTAAGCTGGGGAAGGGCAAAATGATCAAGTATACTTTTGTGGAAGACCAAAATATTTCTTTATTTTCTATTCTTCATTCTTTCATTCTCACGGTTATTCCCTATTCTGATCTATCCAAACAAAAAAAAAAAATAAATAAAGGAGAACAATCCTTACTTTTTCTTTCATCCTTTTCAAACAAGAGAAGAAGAACAATCATTTCTTTCCCTTCCTTCTCCTTCCTTTCCCTCCAAACATCCAAACATAAGTAATTAAAGAATGGAAATCACCAAACTGTGGATGAATGTAAAAAGGACTAGAAGATGACTTGGTCCAAAATAAGATTAAACTCGGTAAGTGTCCAACCTGACCTATATTTGGACCTTGGGTGCCCACATAGGATTTTCTGGACCATAGTTTGTCGTTTCAAATTGCCTACCTGCTAGACAAGCAATTCCTTAGAACTTGGGAAATGGGGAAGTAGTCTTCTGAATTGTTTATTATGTCGTGCAATATGTTATAAAGGATCTTTCTTAGAGTTTGTGGTGTGAAATGTTTGCAAGATAGGGACCATGCATGCATTGGCCTGATCAAAGGATTAGGTGTTCCATGATTCACTCCTTAAAATAAGGAGATTTTTTCGATTGCTTCTCGCAGTGACTCATTTTTCCGGTTGATTGCATTGTTTGGTTGGTTTGCACTCCATCTCTTCTCCCGTGGGTTCATAAAATAAGCCATATGAGTGGCAAGACTACATGAGTCCAATTGATGGGTGTGCCTGCAAGCAGCGGACAAAGGTCCACTTGCTCCGGAATAAGCAATTTTTCAGCAATTTATTTTCCTCAACAACCTCATTAATTGAACCCTTAGGGAGGGATTAGATGTACTACAAAAAAAAAATAATATTTTATTTTCTTCATGAAAAGATATCTTATGATTTTATTAATAAGTCTTGATTTTATAAAATTGAGTCTTTGTCTCACGTAACAAGAATCGTAAATGTAATTAGGATGTGTTTAATTTACGAATAGAGATGCTAAACAGGCTGAATGACTTGTGACATGGCTTGATCCAGCTACTATCGCAAGCATGCCAGTTCATAAGCCGTACTGGCTCGATAGTCCGTAGCATACCAATGGACCACTTGTGACCTATTTATATATTTTAATATTTTTATTTTCTATAACATTCATAAACAGTTAATTTAAGAAATACTTTTATCCATTTAATTTAGTTTATTTATTTTTTAAAAAGTAAGTTAATTTTTTTTCTTTTTTTAAATGTCTAACTCATTGGGTCAAGTTTGAGCCAGCATAGATGGTGGCTTGGCATAGCATGACTTGGAACTACATTCTTGAGGGTTATACTAAGCGTCTTCTAGCACAATACGATGACTTATCGATCTAATTCTTACGAGCTATGTTAGCATGAGTTGATTCATTTAGCACTTCTATTTATGAAGAGGTTTTATTCTATTACAGTGGTTGGTCTATGTTGAAAGAATATTTTAAAGAAAAAAATTCATGATGCAGGATCTCATTCTAAAAATCAAAAAAAAAAAAAGACTAAAAAGATTTTTTTTTAAAGCTTCATAGTGTCGTATAAATATTTAAGAAATTTTATTAAGACTTTAAAGAAAAGTACATAGATAGGAGGAAGAAGTATAAAAAAAAAAAAAAGAAAGCAAGCAAGCTCCTGCTTTAAAATAATAATAATAATAATAATAATAATATATAAAGGAAGAACAATTACTGAATGCTTTTTTTTTTTTCCACTCTAATCTTTCCTAGAGATTTAACAACTCTGGCCCTCGGAAGCAACAACCTCCAAGAAGACAAATTTGGACCTTTCGAATAATGTCTGAATTCTAACAGGAGTTATTCAACATCATCCTCCTGTTCCTTCCATAAGCAAACTCGACATCTAGCTCCTACCAGCATGCATATGTGCTCCATTCTTTTCCAGCTCCTAAGTCTTGTTAACACCTTCCTCCTTCGGTTTCCAATGATCAGATCAGCTTGCTTTTTATCTTCTGAAAATCCTGAGCAAATGCTGGAATGCTTCCAAAACACCACCTTACAGCTAGGAAACAAATGATCCACTATTTCCTCAATGCTGAGCACAGAATATCTGCCTGGAAAAATAATTCCAGTTCCAATTCCGCTCCCTCAAATTCTCCACAGTTAACAATTGTTTGCTGGTAACCACCAAAACAAGCAATGGTCCTTTCAAACAGCTGAAAAGGGGAATAGAGTTGAGAAAAAACTCAGAAGTCTTTTGCAGAGAAGACCCAAAGCTTATGCCATCCAGGTTACCGTGCCCTTTGGCATCATTCAGTAGGATCCGAGCCAGATCTCATCAGCTTTATTTATTTATTTATTTATTTATTTTGTCTCCTATATTATTTTGCAATGCTTCAAGTTCTATTGATCTAATTAATTTATAACAAATTAAAATTATATATCTTTAAAAATTCAAAAAAATTAAATAAAATTTAATTGATAATAGATTAGTTAGAATTTACTCTGAATCATGTCATTGATGGTGAATGGCTTCACATTATAATAAAACGGTATGTTTCTTATACCTACTAACTTTTACATATTTAGATTAGTTCTGATACTATTTGTAATGCTTCAAGTCCATCTACGGATCCAATTAATCTATAAGCGGATCAAAATTTTGTAGTCTTAAAATTTGAACGGAAGTTAATTGATAACAAGTTATAATCACTTCAAATTTTTTTTTATCATTTGATGCCAATTAAAATAATGATGAATAAAAAATAAGGATGACCGTATGCTCAAACAAGTAAAGAAGAATGTGAGGGGTGGTGTTGGAGACTTTTTAGCTAAGACGCTTCCTTGTAAATTAGCGAGGCAAAGATGAGATGATGGTCAAAGATAACCTTGTTCTATCTGAAGAAACAAAGCAAGGTGGAGAAAATAGTTAAAGAAAATGGATACTCATCCTTACCAAAGATTCAGATGGAGAGTGATGGAAGGGTCCCCTTGCCTTCTTATAATAAGTTTTTCTTTATATTAAGTTTTTGTTTTCGATAACAAGGCTGCAGTATAACTTATCTAGATCATATGCCACATGCTTGATCCGTTGGACATATGTGCAATCTTTCTAATCAAACGACTGCTAATATATGGATCCCGTGTTGGAAACGTAGTGGGGCACACAAAAAAGATTTGAAACCACTTGTTAAACAATATTTTTGGTAACGCTCTGGGAGTGAAAGAAGTTTCTATAATATCATTTCTATTAGCTTTCCTTACTCACTCAATAACTCACTACAATATGTCCTATTTATATATATAGAAAGTGACTATTGATCTTCCCTCATAAATACATCATAATGAACCTTTTAGACTTGATTTTTAGTTTTACAACATGACTCTTCAGATTTCAATGTGACTCTTTATTTTCTGCAACTATAGTTAATTTTTTCAGAATTTATTATGACCTCTCGGTTTCATCACCACAATTAAGTTTACCATTTTCAACACCCCCCTTTAAACTTAATTGTCTTGTTCATCATATCTTCAATATTGATTTAGACCGCAACCCGGAGGAAAATCTCTTCTTGCAAATGTCCTTCTCATTGATGTATGAAGTGGATATCTTGTACAATTACAATAATAAGCTTTGAGCTCTTCATAGGCTTCGTGCAAATCTTGCATTGCTATCTTGACATCTTCAATTTCCTTGTATGACGCAACCACAACTATTACCTTTCATCCTCTATTTTGCTCAATTGGTGTTGAAGTTTCTATTCTTCAACCTCTGAAGACTGCTCTTGTCTTCTTTTCTTTTGCAAAGTCTTGTTATCTTAGACTTGCATATTTCTCAACGGATTTCTTTGATCCGGAGACTTAACACTTTGATGGAGGATATGAACTTCTTCACTCCAGGCTCTTGGGCTATCTTGCTTTCTTTGATACTACTTGCTTTCTTTGACACCACTTGGTTGGGATCGACCAAGCTCTGATACCACTTGTTGGAAACGTAGTGGGGCACACAAAAAGCTTTGAATCCACTTGTTAAACAATATTTTTGGTAGCGCTCCAGAATGCTCAAAGAGAAATGCTGGGAGTGAGAGAAATTTCATCATTTCTATTAGCTTTCCTCATTTACTCATAACTCACTACAATAAAGTGACTATTGATCTTCCCTCATAAATATATCATAATGAGCCTTTTAGACCTTCCATATGATTTTTAGTTTTACAACATGACTCTTCAGATTTCAATGTGACTCTTCATTTTCTGCAACTATAGTTAATTTTTTAAAATTTATTATGACCTCTCGATTTCATCACCATAATTAAGTTTATCATTTCCAACATCCCGTACGTCTCTAAGTCATGGTGTCGGTTGCTTTATTGTGAGTAGCGTCTAACGTGGAGCAGACCACCATGCCCCTCGCCGAAGGCTTGCTAGAGGCCGATGGTTTATAGATCGTTAAACAAGTCAATTCTCACTTCCTAGTTGATGCTCGATCACACTATTCTAACTCTTAGGTAGTGTTTAATAGAAAAAATATTATTATGAATAAATATATGGGATAGAGTTTATTCTCTGACTATTCCTAGAAATATTCCTTGATTATCTCATTGATCATATCAAATGCAAAAAGGTAAATCCATAGAATAACTTTTTTTACTCTTATTTGAAGGGACAACCAGCTATTCCTACATTTTCTAGGAAATAAATTGAGATGATAACCCATGGTTAACCATGATTAACCATGGATTATCCCTTTAATTAACTTTATTCCAAGCTATCCCTTATAATTCTGGCTTTTGGGAATAAAAGGAGATAACCTGGATATCCCCTCTTATTTCCTATTTCAAATACTACCTTAATCAAAGTCCAATGAGAGTTTCGGGATAAAAATTTTAGGTAGTGTTTAGACGTTAAATAGTTATTACAGAAGAGAAATACAAATTTCTCAAAATAATTTATTTTTTTATTTTTTTAAATTTTTATTTGGTTTAAAATTTAATATTTCATCTTATTCTAGTATATTAATACAGTATTATTTCAAATTAAATGATGTTTGGATGACATAGAATAAGCCTGTATTCCATTAGGAATAGATTAAGATTTTTTTAGAAATTCTAAAAATACTCCTAACCAAATGATAAGAAAAAATAGATTATTGATTAATTTATTAATATTACTTAAATAAATTATTTTTTATTAATTAATTTATTATTATGATTTATTAAAAGTTTGTATATTATGTTCATATATTAGTAACGATTATCAAAAGAAAAGTGAATTATATTATTATCATTTTGCGATGAATATATTATATACATATATTAGTAATGGTTAACCAAGGCTACATCTTTTTTTTATTTTAATATTATAAATTTTTTCAATAAAAAAGATAATAATTAATTTTTTTTCAATCATTACCTTTGGAATACGGTATATGAGAATAGGGCTATTCCATGCGGAGCATGGAATACGAATTCTAGAATATAGATCGAAATATCAATTCCTAAGGGGTTCATCAATTTTTTTTTTTGTCTGTTTGAAGAAATAGCATGGAATAAGATTCTATTTCAATTAGAAATAAAGTGATGACGCCAAGTCACCTTCTTCAAACGTCAGGAAAGACGGACGTCCTTCTCCTTGGACCCCTGCAAGAAAAGTCCCCGAAGACCGGTTGTTCCGGTAGGAACCCTCCGACGCTCAAGTCAGCCACTTGAGATCAGACAAGAACCGCTCAGCGGAAAGGAGCTGAGGCAGTTAGGGTTTTGCTAGGGGGAAAAAAGCTAGAAAATCAGAGTTCGGATCCCTACTTACAGTGCGGGCATGTGCTTTTATACCTGTCCGAATATCCCAACTTACTTCTGGAGATCGCCGTCGTACCATCGCTGTGCATGCCGGAGGCATCCCGCGCTACCTATCAACATGATATCACACGTGTCTAACAGCTGCGATTGTATTCGGTGCGCGCCGTTGCTTGATATGACCATGCACAATCGCAAGTGGTAGCGAATCGTACGCCGTAACGGAGCACGTCACGCACAGGAATATGCAGTGCGCCATACGCCGTTATGAGGCATGGTCCTCTGCAACGGGGTGCAATCACGGGCGTACGAAGAATCACGTGGGTGTGCCATGTGGCCCGGAACTGTCATTCGGTTCGATGGTTGAACTACGTGCTAATCGTTGATGATGCTCACGTACCTCGAGACCGCTAGAGATGATGATCCCACCCCGAGACTGGAAGGGGTCCCGGGGGTGGGATGATGCTGGTGCACCCCGAGACCGGAGGGGGTCTCGTGGTCGAGAGAAGATGATCCCACCCCGAGACCGGAAGGGGTCCCGGGGGTGGGATGATGCCGGTGCACCCCGAGACCGGAGGGGGTCTCGGGGTCGAGAGATGATGATCCCACCCCGAGACCGGAAGGGGTCCGGGGGTGGGATGATGCTGGTGCACCCCGAGACCGGAGGGGGTCTCGGGGTCGAGAGATGATGATCCCACCTCGAGACCGAAAGGGGTCCCGGGGTGGGATGATGCTGGTGCACCCCGAGACCGAGGGGGTCTCGGAGTCGAGAGATGATGATCCCATCCCGAGACCGGAAGGGGTCCTGAAGGTGGGATGATGCCGGTGCACCCCGAGACCGGAGGGGGTCTCAGGGTCGAGATGATGATCCCACCCCGAGATCGGAAGAGGTCCCGGGGGTGGGATGATGTCGGTGCACCTCGAGACCGGAGGGGGTCTCGGGGTCGAAAGATGATGATCCCACCCTGAGACCGGAAGGGATCCCGGGGGTGGGATGATGCCAGTGCACCCCGAGACCGGGGGGGTCTCGGGGTCGAGAGATGATGATCCCACCTCGAGATCAGAAGGGGTCCCGGGGTGGGATGATGTTGGTGCACCCCGAGATCGGAGGGGGTCTCGGGGTCGAGAGATGATGATCCCACCCCGAGACCGGAAGGGGTCCCGGGGGTGGGATGATGCTGGTGCACCCAAGACCGGAGGGGGTCTCAGGGTCGAGAGATGATGATCCTACCCCGAGACCGGAAGGGGTCCCGGGGGTAGGATGATGCTGGTGCACCCCGAGACCGGAGGGGGTCTCAGGGTCGAGAGATGATGATCCCACCCCGAGACCGAAGGGGTCCCGGGGGTGGGATGATGCCGGTGCACCTCGAGACCGGAGGGGGTCTCGGGGTCGAAAGATGATGATCCCACCCGAGACCGGAAGGGATCCCGGGGTGGGATGATGCCGGTGCACCCCGAGACCGGGGGGTCTAAGGGTCGAGAGATGATGATCCCATCCCGAGACCGGAAGGGGTCCCGGGGGTGGGATAATATTGGTGCACCCCGAGACCGGAGGGGGTCTCGGGGTCGAGAGATGATGATCCACCCCGAGACCGGAAGGGGTCCCGGGGGTGGGATGATGCTAGTGCACCCCGAGACCGGAGGGGGTCTCGGGGTCGAGAGATGATGATCCCACCTCGAGACTGGAAGGGGTCCCGGGGGTGGGATGATGCCGGTGCACCCCGAGACCGGAGGGGGTCTCGGGGTCGAGAGATGATGATCCCACCCCGAGACCGGAAGGGGTCCCAGGGGCGGATGATGCCGGTGCACCCCGAGACTGGAGGGGGTCTCAGGGTCGAAAGATGATGATCCCACCCCGAGATCGGAAGGGATCCGGGGGTGGGATGATGCCGGTGCACCCCGAGACCGAGGGGATCTCGGGGTCGAGAGATGATGATCCCACTCCGAGACCGGAAGGGGTCCCGGGGGTGGGATGATGCCGGTGCACCCCAAGACCGAGGGGGGTCTCGGGGTAGAGATGATGATCCCACCCCGAGACCGGAAGGGGTCCCGGGGTGGGATGATGCTTGTGCACCCCGAGACCGAAGGGGGTCTCGGGGTCGAGAGATGATGATCCCACCCCGAGACCAGAAGGGGTTCCGGGGGTGGGATGATGCTGGTGCACCCCGAGACCGGAGGGGGTCTCGGGGTCGAGAGATGATGATCCCACCCAAGACCGGAAGGGGTCCCGGGGGTGGGATGATGCTGGTGCACCCGAGACCGGAGGGGGTCTCGGGGTCGGGAGATGGTGATCTCCGTTAGCTGCTGTTACCTTTCATTCTGACGACGCGGGATCAGTCATATCAGATGCCCCCTCATCCCTAGGCGAAGCGGGTCCCACCGTTGAGGCGCAAGGGGTGTTCTCCACGTGGCTGATCCCCATCCACATCTATTATGAGGATGGCCTGGGGAATGTGAGAAGGCAGCCACCTCCGTACACTGTGCCCGCCATGATCGACCTCGAGAGAAAACTGGCCCTTCGAAATCTGCGTGAAAAGCAGCATCATCATTACCTCTTATAACGGCGACGTCAGCGGGGTCCAATCATTGGCCGGAGGCGTGCCGCACCACGCGCTGGGCGTCCCTCGAGGCGAGCCAGCCTATGGTAGGGGGCCATGTGGCTGACGAGATGAGGGGGGACGATTTGAAAACCCAAAAACCCAAACGAGGGATTGAATCTGGCCATATCGCTTCCGCTGTCATCGTCTTCCTTTATGCCTGTGCTCTGATCTCCCTGCAACCTGAGAGCTTGTGCTTGGTTTTCTTTCTTCCAGGTCAGTTCTTTGCCCATTCCAGACTTCTGTCCCTTTGCTCATGAGCTCGCCATCTTGGACCTCGGAGGATGGTTCGGAGAACCGTCCTCCCTCTGAGAGGTACTGTACCTCTCCTGCACCTTCTCCTTCTCCCCCACTTGAGTGGTCCACCGATTCAGAGGACCGCGTCCCCCTGGCCCGGCGATGGGTCGCTGGTGGAGCCCCATCAAGGGGCCACCGGTCGGAGGCCGGCACCTCCTCGAGGGTGGAGGGGTCCCCGGAGGGGATTGCCTCCACGATGACATGCCTGGATTTGGCAAAAATCCGGGCTCGTTATCAGATTCCCCGGGACGTTGAGCTTTTTCTGCCAACTCCCGATAATAGGGTCATCTCCTCCCGACCCGATCGGGTGGCCCTCTATGAGATTTTCCTAAAGGCAGGTCTCCATCCACCTTTTCCGCCCTTCTTCATCAACCTTCTCGACTACTACTCCTTGACCCCATCTCAACTGGTCCCGAACTCCTACCGCGTTGTCAGCGCCTTTGTCATTCTCTGCATCGTCTCGGTATCACCCCTTGAATCACTCTTTTCGGTCCTTCTACATCCTTTGGGCCCAGATGGGTTGGTGGCTATTCCAGCCCCGATCCAATCAGGTCCTCAAACTTTTTCTTCCTCCTCAATCAAGGGATGGAAAACTCGATTCTTTTTCGCAAATATTGATCAAGTTAGGCCCCGGTGGGGAGATCCGACCTCCGAGGGAAAGCGAACTCCGCCATTCATCCTAGGGATCGGGAAGCGCCGGGTCAATTGCTGACTACCGAAATCCCCCGGTACACCTTGCTCTTGACAGAGGATAATCTCGAGTCGGTGGGTCTTATCTCCCACCGGGGTAAGCCATCTCCATCTTTAGCCAAAAATTTTGCTTCTTTTTTTTTTAAAACTTCGACTGATATTGCGCAGCTATGAAGATACCGGCAGCGAAACTCCTGAGGGCCGCTTGTAAAAAGAGGGCCCGGGAAGGGCCACCTGGAGGCCAACGAGCTCCAGCTCCAAAATGCCCGATGGCTCGGGCCTCCCAACTACCAGCACCGCAAGATTCCCCGGCTGCTCCAGAAGTCAATCTCACGGTCGACACTCCGCCAGAGATGGCGGCGACCGCGAGAGTCCCAATTGAGGAGCCAGTCGTGAAGGGGCCCACAGTGGCTGAAGAGCTTCCTGCCCTGGAGAACCGACCCCGCCAGAGGCTGCCATGGATTGGGGCGAGGGGCCATCAGGTGCCGTGAGTCCACCCCCGAGAGGTCGCCTAGGAACAGCCCACACACCGAGCCAGGGATTGCCGAGACGGCCGAACGGAGTGGGGTCAAGCCCGGGCTACCCCGAGACTCCTTAAACGATGGTCGCTGGGCTGAGCGGGTCCTTGCCCCGGTCTTTGTTCCTGAGATCCTGGAGGACCTTAGCCACCAAAAGGCGAGCACATTCTTCTAGGATTCCTATGCGGCTGTCATCAGGGTAAGCGGTCTTTTCGCCCTTTGCCTTCATATCCTTTTCTTTTTGCTAACCTGGAGCTTACGCATGCAGCTCGCACACTCCCTGAGGGCCGCCAGGGATGCAATTCATGGTGGGAAGGCCCTCCTGGGAGGCCCAGAAAGAGGCTGAGGACGCTCAGTGCCGCGCGGAGGCGGCCGAAGAGGCGCTGGAGTTGGCCAGAAGTAACTGGGCAAGTGAAATAAAGGCCGCTGAGAACCGGGCGGAGGCCGACACCAACCGTGTGCGCGGCACTCCACCAAATGACAGAGGCCGAGAATGCTGTGATGGCCAGAGATCTACACATCTCTGAGCTAACTTTAGCCCTCCAGGAGGCCGAGGGTCGAGCGGTTGCGGCGGAAGAAGAGGCGCGGGCGGCAAAGGAGGAAGCCAGCCAATCTGGAGAGGAGGCGAGCCACGCCCGGGAGGCCGAGAGGGTTGCAGCGGCAGCCCTCGCCGCGAAGAAGGCTCGGGCCGCAGAGGCGGAAGTTGCCATCGTAGCTAGGACCGCTGGGATCATAGAAGAGTACAAGGCGTCCGAGCGCTTTACAGATGATTTGGCAGAAGCCTCGGGTAGTGTTCCTCGAAGGGTTCCAGCATGGGAAGGAGAAGGTGGCCAGGGATTTGAACATCCCCCAGGCCCTGGAAGTTGAGCTAGAACGTTTATCAGATTTGGCCCCCTCCGATGATGAGCCCGCGCCAGCAGAGCCGTGAGCTTGTACTTGTTTGTTTTATTTTTTCTTTTTTTTTTTTGCAAGTCCGACGATGTCGGCATTTTGTAATCCCTTCCCATCAATGAGAATATTCTTCAAAAGTCTATTTGTGACTTACCCTGAATTCGTTGGTTGACAACACGCGGCACCATGGTCCCATTAGTCCGATAGCGCCAGGGGATAACTCTCAACTCAGCTATTCCGCCTTGGCCGTCTAGGACCGAAGATTGGGGCCAGGGAGGATAGGTTTCTTGGAGTCGAAACGCCGATAGTTGGAGGTTAGGTAGGCGGGTTCCTCAAGAACATCGGCGCAACGCTTTACCAGGGGTGTGCTGGGCCTTGCGCTAAGTAGGCATGTGGCTTTTGGCGCCTACGGCAGTTGGTCTTTATCTGACCGGCGGGACTTTGTGCCG
>UESW01004014.1:168913-193239 GCA_900491605.1 Calamus simplicifolius
GCTTTAGGTGTCGACGGGTGTCGGGCTTCATGCCTGGCTGGCCCAGGGCTTTAGGTGCCGACGGGTGTCGGGCTTCATGCCTGACTGGCCCAGGTCTTTAGGTGCCGACGGGTGTCGGGCTTCATGCCTGGCTGGCCCAGGGCTTTTTGTGCCGATCGGGGTCGGGCTTTATGCCTGGCTGGCCCAGGGCTTTGGGTGCCGACCGGGGTTGGGCTTTATGCCTGGCTGGCCGAGGACTTTTTGTGCCGACCAAGGTTGGGCTTTATGCCTGGCTGGTCAGGGCTTTGGGTGCCGACAGGTGTCGGGCTTCATGCCTGGCTGGTGCAGGGCTTTAGATGCCGATGGGTGTCGGGCTTCATGCCTGGCTGGTGCAGGGCTTTAGGTGCCGACGGGTGTCGGGCTTCATGCCTGGCTGGTGCAGGGCTTTAGGTGCCGATGGGTGTCGGGCTTCATGCCTTGCTGGTCCAGGGCTTTAGGTGCCGACGGGTGTCGGGCTTCATGCATGGCTGGCCCAGGGCTTTAGGTGCCGACGGGTGTCGGGCTTCATGCCTGGCTGGCCCAGGACTTTTTGTGCCGACCGGGGTCGGGCTTTATGCCTGGCTGGCCCAGGGCTTTTTGTGCCGACCGGGTCGGGCTTCATGCCTGGCTGGTGCAGGGCTTTAGGTGCCGACGGGTATCGGGCTTCATGCCTGGCTGGCCCAGGGCTTTTTGTGCCGACCGGGGTCGGGCTTTATGCCTGGATGGCCCAGGGCTTTTGTGCCGATCGGGGTCGGGCTTTATGCCTGGCTGGCCCAGGGCTTTTGTGCCGACCGGGGTCGGGCTTTATGTCTGGCTGGCCAGGGCTTTAGATGCCGACAGGTGTCGGGCTTCATGCCTGGCTGGTGCAGGGGTTTAGGTGCCGACGGTGTCGGGCTTCATGCCTGGCTGGTGCAGGGCTTTAGGTGCTGACGGGTGTCGGGCTTCATGCCTGGCTGGCCCAGGACTTTTGATGCCGACGGGTGTCGGGCTTCATGCCTGGCTGGTGCAGGGCTTTAGGTGCCGACGGGTGTCGGGCTTCATGCCTGGCTGGACCAGGGCTTTAGGTACCGACGGGTGTCGGGCTTCATGCCTGGCTGGCCCAAGGCTTTTTGTGCCGGCCGGGGTTGGGCTTTATGCCTGGCTGGCCTAGGGCTTTTGTGCCGACCGGGGTCGGGCTTTATGCCTGGCTGGCCCAGGACTTTTTGTGCCGACCGGAGTCGGGCTTTATACCTGGCTGGCCTAGGGCTTTAGATGCCGACGGGTGTCGGGCTTCATGCCTGGCTGGTGCAGGACTTTAGGTGCCGACGGGTGTCGGGCTTCATGCCTGGCTGATGCAGGGCTTTAGATGCCGATGGATGTCGGGCTTCATGCCTGGCTGGTGCAGGGCTTTAGGTACCGATGGGTGTCGAGCTTCATGCCTGGCTAGCCCAGGGCTTTAGGTACCGACGGGTGTCGGGTTTCATACCTGGCTGGTGCAGGGCTTTAGGTGCCGACGGGTGTCGGGCTTCATTCCTGGCTGGTGCAGGGCTTTAGGTGCCGACGGGTGTCGGGCTTCATGCCTGGATGGCCCAGGGCTTTAGGTGCCGATGGGTGTCAGGCTTCATGCCTGGCTGGTGCAGGGCTTTAGGTGAAAAAATCTCAGGAGCTAAAATCGAAATTTGTTAATATAAAATGAGGGGTGAAAACCCACGTGAATCATGATATTTGATGTGAGAGAAGGAATTCATTACTGATAGTACCGGCGAAGGTTATCTGCATTCCCTGTCCTAGGGAGTGGCTTCCCATCGAGTTCCTCAATCTTGTAAGCTCCGTGGCAGAGTGTCTCGGCGATTCGATAAGGTCCTTCCCAATTTGGAGCTAGTTTGCCTCCCTCTGCCAGCTTCGAGACCTCAGCCCGTCGAAGGACCAGGTCTCCTGGCAGGAACGTCCTGGGGCGCACATGGGCGTTATAACATTTAGCGGCCCGTTGCCGATAGACCGCCATTCGAAATCGCGCTCGGTCTCGTACTTCCTCCATCAGGTCGAGGTTGGCTCGCAGCTGGTCTGGGTTACCTTCCTCACTATATGATTCCACCCGAGGGCTCGGTGAGCCAACCTCCACCGGGATAACTGCTTCGGAATACTGGCTGCGAGAGCGAGGGGGCCTCCGCGAGTGGACCGGCCCCGCGGCGCTGCCCCCCAGCGCGACCGGCTGAAACACCCTTCGTCTGGGTCGTCACCATGGCTTCAAGAGCTTGAAGAGAGGGAAAAGTAAGCTGATGGTTCGATGTCTCTTTTTCTTCCCCCCTTCCTGGCGTGCCAATCTGATGATGCCAAGTCACCTTCTTCAAACATCGGGGAAGACAGACGTCCTTCTCCTCGGACCCCTGCAAGAAAAGTCCCCGGAGATCGGTTGTTCCGGTAGGGACCCTCCGACGCTCAAGTCAGCCACTTGGGATCAGACAAGAACCGCTCAGCGGAAAGGAGCTGAGGCAGTTAGGGTTTTGCTAGGGGGAAGAAAGCTAGAAAACCAGAGTTCGGATCCCTACTTACAGTGCGGGCATGTATTTTATACCTGTCCGAATATCCCATCTTACTGTTCCGGGAGATCGCCGTCGTACCATTGCTATGCGTGCTGGAGGCATCCCGCGCTACTGTCAATATGATATCACACGTGTCTAACAGCTGCGATTGTATTTGGTGCGCGCCATTGCTTGATATGACCGCGCACAGTCGCAAGTGGTAGCGAATCATACGCCATAACGGAGCATGGTCACGCACAGGAATATGCAGTGCGCCATACGCCGTTATGAGGCATGGCCCTCCGCAACGGGTGCAATCACGGGCGTACGGAGAATCACATGGGCATGCCATGTGGCCCGGAACTATCATTCGGTTCGACGGTTGAACTGTGTGCTAATCGCTGATGATGCTCACGTACCCCGAGACCGTGAGAGATGATGATCCCACCCCGAGACCGGAAGAGGTCCGGGGTGGGATGATGCTGGTGCACCCCAAGACCGGAGGGGGTCTCGGGGTCGAGAGAAGATGATCCCACCCTGAGACCGGAAGGGGTCCCGGGGGTGGGATGATGCCGGTGCACCCCGAGACCGGAGGGGGTCTCGGGGTCGAGAGATGATGATCCCATGCCGAGACCGGAAGGGGTCCAGGGGGTGGGATGATGCTGGTGCACCCCGAGACCGAAGGGGTTTCGGGGTCGAGAGATGATGATCCCACCCCGAGACCGGAAGGGGTTCCGGTGGTGGGATGATGCTGGTGCACCCCGAGATCGGAGGGGGTCTCGGGGTCGAGAGATGATGATCCCTCCCGAGACCGAAAGGGGTCCCGGAGGTGGGATGATGCCGGTGCACCCCGAGACCGGAGGGGGTCTCGGGGTCGAGAGATGATGATCCCACCCCGAGACCGGAAGGGGTCCCGGGGGTGGGATGATGCCGGTGCACCCCGAGACCGGAGGGGGTCTCGGGGTTGAAAGATGATGATCCCACCCCGAGACCGGAAGGGATCCCGGGGGTGGGATGATGCCGGTGCACCCGAGACGGGGGGTCTCGGGGTCGAGAGATGATGATCCCATCCCGAGACCGAAGGGGTCCCGAGGGTGGGATGATGCTGGTACACCACGAGACTGGAGAGGGTCTCGGGGTCGAGAGATGATGTCCCACCCCGAGACCGGAAGGGGTCCCAGGGGTGGGATGATGCCGGTGCACCCCGAGACCGGGGGGGTCTCGGGGTCGAGATATGATGATCCCACCCTAGACCGGAAGGGGTCCTGGGGTGGGATGATGCCGGTGCACCCCGAGACCGGATGGGGTCTCGGGGTCGAAAGATGATGATCCCACCCCGAGACCGGAATGGATCTCGGGGGTGGGATGATGCTGGTGCACCCCGAGACCGGGGGGGGTCTCGGGGTCGAGAGATGATGATCCCACCCCGAAACCGGAAGGGGTCCCGGGGGTGGGATGATGCTGGTGCATCCCGGACCGGAGGGGGTCTCGGGGTCGAGAGATGATGATCCCACCCCGAGACCGGAAGGGGTCCCGTGGGTGGATGATGCTGGTGCACCCCGAGACCAGAGGGGGTCTCGGGGTCGAGAGAAGATGATCCCACCCCGAGACCGGAAGGGGTCCCGGGGGTGGGATGATGCCGGTGCACCCCGAGACCGGAGGGGGTCTCGGGGTCGAAAGATGATGATCCCACCCCGAGACCGGAAGGGATCCCGGGGGTGGGATGATGCCGGTGCACCCCGAGACCGAGGGGGGTCTTGGGGTCGAGAGATGATGATCCCATCCCGAGACCAGAAGGGGTCCCGGGGGTGGGATGATGCTGGTGCACCCCGAGACCGGAGGGGGTCTCGGGGTCGAGAGATGATGATCCCACCCGAGACCGGAAGGGGTCCCGAGGGTGGGATGATGCTGGTGCACCCCGCGACCGGAGGGGGTCTCGGGGTCTAGAGATGATGATCCCACCCCGAGACCGGAAGGGGTCCCGGGGGTGGGATGATATCGGTGCACCCCGAGACCGGGGGGGGGTCTCGGGTTCGAGAGATGATGATCCCACCCCGAGACCGGAAGGGGTCCCGGGGGTGGGATGATGCCGGTGCACCCCGAGACCGGAGGGGGTCTCGGGGTCGAAGATGATGATCCCACCCGAGACCGGAAGGGATCACGGGGGTGGGATGATGCCGGTGCACCCCGAGACCGGGGGGAGTCTCGGGGTCGAGAGATGATGATCCCACCCCGAGACCGGAAGGGGTCCCGGGGTGGGATGATGCTGGTGCACCCGAGACCGAAGGGGGTCTCGGGGTCGAGAGATGATAATCCCATCCCGAGACCGGAAGGGGTCCTGGGGGTGGGATAATGCTGGTGCACCCCTAGACCGGAGGGGGTCTTGGGGTCGAGAGATGATGATCCTACCCCGAGACCGGAAGGGGTCCCGGGGGTGGGATGATGCTGGTGCACCCCGAGACCGGAGGGGGTCTCGGGTCAGAAGATGGTGATCTTCGTTAGCTGTTGTTACCTTTCATTCTGATGATGCGGGATCAGTCATATCATAAAGCATTCAAACACTACCTTAGGGATTTGTTCCAACATTGCCAACAACATTTCAAAATAGAGTATCAAACCTATAAGAAACTTTAGTTTATTGCCCCCTAGGAAACTTCTCTGCTTTCAAAACACCCCACGTTAATGGTGAAGCGGTGCCGTTCGTTTGTAGGTAAAGGTAAAGGTCTGCACGACTGTGAGAGCAGGCCTAACTGAAAAGTATTACATAGACTCTTTTGCTTCTTTATATCTAAAAATTCTCTAGAATACATAATCAATATAATATTAAATATTTTCATATCTAAGCAATTGCATTTAAATCGATTTCTATCTACGGTAGTATTCTATAGTCAACATATATTATAGGTTCGATTCATTCATGTATCATTTACCATAATCTAAAATTTTATCTAAAAAACTAATGAGAATATATAAGTGCTCAAGATCGTTCTAATAGATATAAAACTTAAAAATTATTGGAGCGCTAGCAATGCATCTTGTGCATCCTTGACCGGTTAGAAGTGAGGTCCGCTCTCACACTCTTTCCAAAGGATTGGTCCAAATTAAAGATTGAAGGGTGTGGCTTCGATCAACATTTCTCGCTTCTACGTATATCGATCATAGTCCAACAATCACCATCTAATACTTGTAGATATATGGGATGACAAATTCAAACCCTGCCTATACGTACGTGAATAGACGACCTCTAGGCTACCAGCTAGCACAACCATTGCATGTCCACATGTTTTAGATGATGAATATTGATGTGACACTGAGGTTAATTTGGAATGGAGCGTAGACACGAATAGACGTTAAAGGAATTGGTTGCCCAAGCGTAGACTAGAACGCCCCATGGAAGTCAAAAATTTCAGCTGAGCAAAATGGTAACCCTTGGCTTCTTATCTGGTTAACGCCATGAAAGCCAGGATGGAAGAGAGAAACCAAATAGCCCTGCATCAATCAATTCGCTGTTTTGACGTTTTTAGCATCTTCCACTCCTTCCGCTGTGCTTTCCAATTCGCTGCCCGCCCAGTAAAAATGTTATTGCCTCGTTCATGAGTTACGATGGCCTTGATTGGTAGGCTGTTGTAACGATCGAAGGAAAAAATCAAGTCACAAAAAGAAAAGGAGTACATAAAAAAGACACTGACATGTGGTGATCAATTTTGTCACTAATCAGACCATGCATGCGAGGCCAATTTGAGTACGAGTGAAGATCGATAATCAATCTTCGGAGAAGGTCAAGCTCAGTCTCTTGCTGTAGATGGATCATGCAGCAACAAATGGTTGGAAAAAAGTGAGAGGTACGTGATATGGATAATAAATAAAAAATAATTAAAAAGTAATATGTATATATACGGCCCCCAGAGCCTGGGCGGCCCCCAGTCCTGGGCGGTCCCCAGAACCTGGGCGGCCCCTGGATCCAGGCGGCCCCCGGATCCAGGGCGGCCCCCGGTCCTAGGCGGCCTCCGGTCCTGGGCGGCCCCCAATCCTAGACGGCCCTCAGTCCTGGGCGGCCTCCAGAGGCTGGGCGGCCCCCGGATCCAGGCGGCCCCCAGAGCCTGGGAGGCCCCCGGTCCTGGGCGGCCTCCAGTCCTGGGCGGCCCCCAGAGCCTGGGCGGCCCCCAATCCTGGGCGGCCCCCAGTCCTGGACGGCCCCCGATCCTGGGCGGTCCCCAGTCCTGGGCGACCCCCAGTCCTGGGCGGCCCCCAGAGCCTGGGCGGCCCCCAATCCTGGACGGCCCCCGATCCTGGGCGTCCCCAGTCCTGGGCGGCCCCCAGTCCTGGACGGCCCTCGATCCTGGGCGGTCCCCAGTCCTGGGCGGCCCCCAGAGCCTAGGCGGCCCCAATCCTGGGCGGCCCCCAAAGCCTGGGCGGCCCCCAGAGCCTGGGCGGCCCCCAGTCCTGGACGGCCCCCAGAGGCTGGGCGGCCCCGGATCCAGGCGGTCCCCAGCCCTGGGCGGCCCCCAGAGCCTAGGCGGTCCCCAACCCTGGGGGAGAGGGGGCTCACAAACCGAGAAATGTAAAACATCATAACACTTTAAATGATGCGAATAAGACAAGCACTGAAAAGCTGCCGTTTATCCAGAAAGAGACATTGAACCTCTTTTTTAGAGCCAGATACCTTTCTCTGACTCTGATATCCCCACTAACCCTGACATTCCCTCGGGATAATCAAGACATCATGAAAATCCTTATCTTCGTGAATAAGTTTCTTAATATCCTTATTATTAATTATCACCGAATGACCACGTAATAAGAGAGATAAAAGATGAATACTTATCCAACACGTGGACTCCTGAAAAAAATAAAATAATGATAAAATGAAGAAAAGAAGAGGATAAAGAGGAGGGAGGAGGAAGGAAGAGGGGGGATTTTTCCTTCAGAAAAAAAAGAGATCTCGTAGCTAGAGAAAAATCTGGTGATCCAGCATCAACAGATTGGCGCGCCAGGTAGGGGGCACGTCGTGAGAGCAGTGAGACAAACCTGTTCTACGACTCTACGAATATGAGCTCCAGATCTCTGGAAGAAGATCCCACTGATTGGTCTGGGGGGCATCTTTCGCCTCCCAATCATGATTTCACAGCTCTTGGGGCTTCCCAGTCGGCGAAACCGAACTCTCCGTCTCCTTCTCCACCGTCGCCGGCTCCGGCTATTCCTCAAGATTCATTGCTGATCCTTACCCAGCAAGTTCAAACTCTCGTTGGGATGGTCCAACAGCTGCAAGAACAACATTCTCGAGGGGCTCGACTACGGCCCGAGCCACCTCCATTACCTAGGTCGACTACCCCTGTTAGCCGACAATCAGCTCGAGGAAGATCTCCTCCGACGAAACCTCTCCGCCCTTATTCTCCAGGAAGACGGCGCTCCCAAAGCTCCCATGACGGTTCGCGTTCTTTGTCCCGTTCCCCTGGCAGCCCACCTTCGGGGCGACGACGAGGGAAGGAACCGTATGGGGGCGTGGCCGGTGGCGTCATCAGTCTCCTTCCTGTTCCCCTGAACCTGCCAGAGGACGAACGACTGATAGAGTGGAAGAGCGGCTAGAAGAGCAAGATCGTAGGCTGGAGGAGCTCAGTCAAAGGATTAATAATCAGCCGGGGTCGGATTACGATACCCGCCCCCTCTCACCCGAAGGGTGATGGAGGAACCCATTCCAAGGAGGTTCCGATTTCCTCAGCTGGACCCTTATGACGGTACTACAGATCCTTTAGATCACCTGGAGAGCTATAAGGCTATCATGCAGGTCCAAGGGGCGATGGATGCTCTTTTATGCGTCGCCTTTCCGGCCACCCTCCGTAAGGCGGCCCGTGTCTGGTATTCTCGCCTGCCCCCGCGTAGTGTTGACTCCTTTCGATAACTGGAGAGATCTTTTCTGGCTCATTTCGACGCCTGTCGAAAGATCCCTCGAGTAGCAGATAGCTTATTCTCAGTGCAACAACAAGAAGGAGAATCCTTGAAAGACTTTATAACCCGCTTCAAAGTGGCGGCCCTGGAAGTTTACCATCTTGAAGATGCCGTAGCCACTCTGGCTTTAAAACGGGGGCTCCGATCCTCCCGTTTTACTTACTCCTTGGACAAAAGGCCTCCTTTTTCTTATGCTGATCTCCTGGGCCGTGCTCAGAAGTATATCCGCGCCGACGAAGCTGACTCATCTAGGAGAGGTACCCAGGAGAGAACTAACAAAAGGTCCACTCGCCCAGAGTTGAGCGGACCCCCTTCTAAAAAGCCTGAGCTCTCGCGCCGGCCGGTCGATCGTCGCAAGAGCCAAGCTCCCAGAGAGGACCATCTTACACCCCTCTTAGCACCCCGGACTTACATCCTTATGGAAATTGAGAACGAGCCTTATCTACGGCGTCCGCCCCCGATGAAGAAGGGCACCGCCCGCGATAGGAGCCGCTATTGCCGTTTCCATAGGGATTATGGCCATGACACCGAAGAATGTCGGAATTTGAAGCAGGCCATCGAAGAGCTAATTCAGAGGGGACATCTTGGGCAATATGTTCAGAAGAAAGAAGCTCCCCTACCAGCTTTGATGGGACCTCCTCCCGCTCAAGCTGGCATTGATAACACCCCAACAGAAAGAATGGTGGGTATGATTTCCCGCGGAAAAGCTTCATCTTCTAAAAGAGCAAGAGTAGGCGAAGAGTTAGATGATGTAATCCCCTCTGGGGGAAATATAGCGGGAAATAGTGTTGTTAAAGATGACAGCGTCGTCGTTTCGATGACGATTGCCAAACATCCTGTAAAAAGAATCTTAGTTGACAGTGGGAGCTCCGCTAATGTGCTTACTTATGATGCTTTTCTTCGAATGAGTTTATCTCTGGATTCTCTTCGGCCTGTAGCCGTCCCTTTAGTTGGTTTCACTGGAGACTCCATCCGGGTAGAGGGCGAAATTGCTTTGCCAGCTACTGCGGGATCACCACCTTGCCAAAGCACGGTTATGCTGGATTTTCTGGTAGTTCGGGTCCCCCTGGCTTACAATGCCATTCTCGGTCGTCCCGGCTTGAATATGTTAGATGCAGTTATATCTACTAAGCGCTTATTGGTGCAATTTCCTATCAAGCAAGGGTCGGTATGATGAACGGAGAGGAAGGCTCGGTCAGACCCTGCTATCATTTAGCCCCTAGTCCTCAGATGGTTAATATTCCTCCGGTTGCCGAGTCATTTGACCCCAGGGAGGTCGAGCGGAGAGGAGAGCCAGCGGAGCTTTTGATATCGTACCCCCTGGGAGACGATCCCGCTAAGATCGTGCAGATCGGTGAGCTCCTCTTCCCGAAGTCCGGGATCAACTCCTAACTTTCTTGTCAATGAATGCAGATGTCTTCGCCTGGACAATAACAGATATGGTCGGGATTCCTCCGGAGGTGATTACTCATCAGCTTAATGTTAACCCAAGCTGCCGCCCTGTCCGCCAGAAGAAAAGGAGTTTTGCTCCTGAACGACAGAAGGTCATCGACGAGGAGGTAGACAAATTGCTCATGGCCGGTCATATTCGAGAAGCACGATATCCTGATTGGCTAGACAACGTGGTTATGGTCCGGAAAGCTAGCGGAGGATGGAGAATATGCATCGACTACACAGATCTAAACAAGGCTTGTCCTAAGGACAGTTTTCCATTGCCCGGATCGACCAACTGGTGGATTCAACTTCTGGACATGAACTTCTCAGTTTTATGGATGCTTTCTCAGGGTATAATCAGATAAAATTAGATCCCTTGGACGAAGAGCATACCTCTTTTATCACTGAGAAGGGCATTTATTGTTATAAGGTAATGCCCTTCGGGTTGAAGAATGCGGGAGCTACCTATCAAAGGCTGATGAACAAAGTTTTTAAAGACCAACTTGGCCGCAATATGGAAGTATATGTGGATGACATGTTAACAAAAAGCACCTGCGTCTCAGACCATATCGCCGACTTGCAGGAAACTTTCCACAACCTCCGGCTCCATCAAATAAAGCTCAACCCGCGCAAATGTGCATTTGGAGTTATAGCCGGAAAATTCTTGGGCTTCTTAGTCACCCGGCGTGGGATTGAAGCAACCCGGAGAAAATTCAAGCCATTCTCAGTATGAGACGGCCTATGTGCAAAAAAGAGGTGCAACAACTCACCGGAAGGATAGCAGCATTGAGCCGATTTTTATCCAGATCAGCCGAGAGATGTTTACCTTTTTTCAAAGTCTTACGTAAAGCAGATGGCTTCGAGTGGACAACTCTGCGGCGGCCCTACAGTCCAAAGGACACCCCCAGGCCGGCATGGTTTGCCCCTGAGGAGGTTCAAGTCCATGACTCAAGCGGCCCCAAACTGTGAGTGGACAACTCCGCGGCCCTACAGTCCAAAGGACACCCCCAGGCCGGCATGGTTCGCCCCTGAGGAGGTTCAAGTCCATGACTCAAGCGGCCCCAAACTAAAATAAATACTAAATGACCCCACGGTCTCAAGAGCTTTATGCTTCTATGAACACAGGATTAACTCCCCTATAGGAGTCCCTAGACTGCTTTATTGGCATTCTAAGAATTATATCCTAATACAACATACCGGAAAACTACTCGATGACTATGATTTTCAGCCAACTCATAGAATGAAATACTAAAAACACCAAATAAATAAAGGAGAGCGTTTCTCGTTTAAAGTCAATCTATTAGGGAACTTTATAAAGTCTCCTCAAATAAAACAGATGATCATAACAAAAAGAGGTCCGTTAAAGGGACCAAGTTAAGGACGAAAAAGCTAAAATTAAAGTCAAAAACAAATTTAGACATCCCCAATCAGTTCCTGAATGCTCTTTCTCTATATTGAGGTCGGAGGCCGGCTCCTCGGCAAAAGGCTTTTCTACAACAAGATTGGCCGCCACTACCTCACCCGCCGTGTCCTCAACCTCCGCGTCAGGGATTTCTTCGTCCACGGCTCGGAAGCGTTCAAGGTCCTTTAAATTAAAGTGTCGGGCTAGCCTCTGCTTACACATCTCGAAGCCCTGAACGAAGGCATCCAGAGCGGCCTCCTGGAACTCCGATTCAAAGTCCGGGGAGCCCTTGTAGTTCTTAATAGCATCCCGAACCTTGGCTTCAGCTATGACCGCCTTCTCTTGAGCTTTGGCTTCAGCCGCAGCCACCCTCTCTTGAGCTTTGGCCTCGGCCATAGCTACCTTTTCCCGGGCCTCGGCCTCAATCTCAGCTATCTTTTCCCGGGCCTTGGCCTCAACTGCAGCTATCTTCTCCCGAGCCTCCGTCACCGCTGTTGTAGCTTTATCAAGAGAATTCTTGGCGTCTTTTTCAGCTAAAACCAGCTTCTCTATGGCATCACGAGCCGTGGCCTCCGCATTATCGGCTCGGTTCTCAGTATGCTCTAGCCTAAGAGTGGTCTCTTTTAACCTCTCTTCCGTTGGCAACAACTTCGCCCGAACCTCAGACAATTGGGCGTCTAGGTTTTGCAACTCCATTTCCGCCTTTCCCCGCCAGGTCCGATAATCCTCACGAATAACCCGGAGATCGTGTAGTGCTTTTGATTCTCGGACCTTCGTCTCCGCTAATTCTTTGTCTAAGCTCGCGCTCCGAGACTTGGCCTTGTTTAAATCTTCGCGCAAGACAAAAAGGCCGTTCGACATCTGCAAAACGCGTTCAGTAAATACCTGAATCCGATAACCACAGGAGAGGAAGATTAAAACCTTACCTGAAGCGCAGCTGTGAACATGGTGTCGAAGGACTCTTCTTGCGTTACCTGCCTCATTTTGTCTTGGAACCTGGGCAGGATCGCGAGCTTAAGAATTGTCTCCGACAAACAACTTTTGTACCCAGCGCCCTGATTAGGCGGTTGAGGAGGCGGAGGTAGATTTCCTAAAGCTTCTGAAGGAGCGGGGGCAGGAGCGCCCACTTCCTTTGATAAAGAAGGACCCGACAAATTAACTTCAACAGCTTCCGCACTCCCTACAGATCCCCCGGGACTCTTATTGGGGAGAGGGATGACTTCCGGAAGCTCTCTTTCGACAGGATTTCCTATCGGAATCCCCGTCGGAGGACTCATCTCCCCCTCACTATCTTCTATTAAGGTCGCTTCAGGAATCATCGCCGGAGGCTGAACCTGGCGATCCGATTCGGACTGACGGGATTTTTTAGGTTCGCTTCCCGCCGCGTCATGCTCACCCCTCTCTCTCTTTCGAAGGTTTGATACCAAGAAGTCTCGAGAGAACTTCATTGCTGCAATATAGTAAACATAGGGTCAGTCAAAAAGACACCAAACATGATAGCTAAGAGTACAAAGAAGAAGGAGAGGTGAATTCTTTGAGGCTCACCGGGCGCTGCAGCCAGCGACACTGGCACGAAAGCAAGCTCCCGGAGATTATCCTCCGATAACAATTCTTTACTGGGGGGTATAACGGTAGAGATAAGAGTGTTGAAGAGTTCGCGGTCTCTCTCATCAACGCTCGCATTCTGGTTAGAACTGGTGTCCGGGATACCCCAATCTACACCCAACCCCTCCAAATGTACATAGAAAAACCTAGATTTCCACCCTTTAATCTTAGAAGGGAGATTAAGCTTAAGGACCCTTTTAGGCCTCGATGCAAAACTCCACCATCCATCCCTAACTGGGTTCCGAATCCTATATAGTGCTCTAAATAAGGAAAGTCGAGCAGAAGCTCCATGAAAAGAACAAAGCACCAAAAAGGAAAATATAACGCGGATAGAATTGGGAGTGAGCTGTGCAGGGATAAGGCGATATCGGTTCAACAGATTCACAAAAAAGGGGTGTAGGGGCAGTCGCAGGCCCCCCTTAAAGAACTCTTCATACAAAGCGACCTTACCTGGTCGCGCTAAGGTAACCCTATCCTCAGAAAGGGGAACGGAGAGCCGAATATTATCAGGAATTCCAAACTGGGCCCTAAGGTTCCTAAGGTCCTGGGAGGATATGGTGGAAGCAACGTCCGCCGGTCTAGCCAGTTTAGAAATAACCACGGGAGGTCCTACCTCACGGCTGGTGGACGAAGAAGAGACCCTAGGAGATGGAGACAACAACCTAGACACGGGCGGCGTAGACCCGGCAGCGGGTTGGTCCCCGCGGATGACTACCCCTCCCGGAGCCCGTCGACGTGCTTGAAGGATCTCCTCTCGGGAGGGCTCAACCATGGGGCCCTTACCTTTCCTATCTATGGGGGAATCCATAAAGAAAGAAAGGGAAAAGGAAGAAATCAACTGACCTGGGCTTGAGGAAGTAAAAAACGCAAGAAGACACACGAAATTAAGGATAAAGGAAAAGGGATGGCTCCCTCTTTTCTTTATAAGTATCAGACGCAACGCCTCGAGCGCCACAAGAACACGTGGTGGTCCCCAGTGGAGCCGGACAAATGAAAAGACGCTATCCTCTTAGAGATAGGCGCCTCCCCCTCCCTTTTTCGAAACGTCGCTTATCAAGTACTGGACGTTTTGAAATTCGAATTTTTCCGCCCTCCTCCCTTGCACGTGCACAATACACTTAAATACAAGGAAGAAGGGCGAGGGGGCATATGATATGGATAATAAATAAAAATAGTTAAAAAAATATATATATATACGGCCCCCAGAGCCTGGGCGGCCCCCAATCCTGGGCGGCCCCCAGTCCTGGGCGGCCCCTGGGCTGGGCGGCCCCCGGTCCTGGCGGCCCCCAGAGCCTGGGCGGCCCCCGGTCCTGGGCGGCCCCCAGTCCTGGGCGGCCCCCAGAGCCTGGGCGCCCCCAGGCGGCCCCCAGTCCTGGGCGGCCCCCAGAGCCTGGGCGGCCCCCGGATCCAGGCAGTCCCCAGCCCTGGGCGGCCCCCAGAGCCTAGGCGGTCCCCAACCTGGGGGAGAGGGGGCTCACAAACCGAGAATGTAAACATCATAACACTTTAATGATGCGAATAAGACAAGCACTGAAAAGCTGCCGTTTATCCAGAAAGAGACATTGAACCTCTTTTTAGAGCCAGATACCTTTCTCTGACTCTGATATCCCCACTAACCCTGACATTCCCTCGGGATAATCAAGACATCATGAAAATCCTTATCTTCGTGAATAAGTTTCTTAATATCCTTATTATTAATTATCACCGAATGACCACGTAATAAGAGAGATAAAAGATGAATACTTATCCAACACGTGGACTCCTAAAAAAAAATAAAATAATGATAAATGATGAAGAAAAGAGAGGATAAAGAGGAGGGAGGAGGAAGGAAGAGGGGGGATTTTTCCTTCAGAAAAAAAAAGAGATCTCGTAGCTAGAGAAAAATCTGGTGATCCAGCATCAACAGTACGTACGGACACTCCTACCTTATATCCAATGCATCTATTTTCGCTTTGCTTCCTCGTTTGCTACGTTATTCTTGGATAGGTCCGACTAATCATGCTAGTAATTAATCACATCTATCGATAATTACTAGAGATCGATGCCAAATAAGCTGATTTAAATCGACTGATTCAGCTTGGCACGAAGTGGGTGGCCGATCGATAGCTACAAGACCCCTTTAATCTGGGCCCGTAAGCTATGTAATTAAGGCTCCACTGCTCTTCACTCTGGTAAGCCGTGCTAGCATAGCCTGCGATAGAACCGCCATAGCGTGCCAGCTCCTGCAGCGGATCCAACCATAACACGATTACAATGCCATGGCCTCCACTTGGAGATGCTTCTATGAAATCAGAGCGCACTGATAGCCCTTGTGTGAGGTCCTCCTTAAAAGATTTTACATCGGGTAAAAAAAAAAAATGGATGAGTGATTTATATGTAGTAAAGCAAAAAGGATAAGATACCAATTGGATCCCTTTTGGACTGTGATGACCCAAGTTGATGTGGACCTTATCCGTCTTGCTTTTGTAAAGAATCGGGCTCATGGGTGCTGCAGGTCCGGAGCTCGAGTCGTTATAATATAGTATCAGAGCCATGTACCAGCCAAAAATACATGATCTAAATGCCACACAGAGCAAACTGCTACATCCATGAGGAATGGAAGCCATCTTTTGACCTGTGGGGGCCATCTCTAGATCCCTGCCTATCTGGTGGTTGTCTCTGATGATGAGAACGTCGCCTCTTTAAGGGGTAGATTGTGAGGCCCTCCTTAAAGATCCCATATCGGTAGAGAAAAAATGGATAAGTGATTTATATATAGTAAAGCAAGAAGGACAATGTACCAATTGGATCCTTTTGTGCTGTTGTGACCCAAATTGGTATGAACCTTATCCATCTTGCTTTCTTATAACGAAGCGATCTCGTAGGTGCTCAGGGCCCGGATCGTTACACCTTGTCTACTAGCAGCATGGTCAGTCCGAAAACGATCCAGAAAGGATCCAAACTGTTTTAATGTCCAGAATGTGATCGCAGGCTGTCATCATATTTGACATAGCAACTGAAAGCTAATTGAAAGAGAGAGAGAGAGGCTCCATGAGTTTGGTTCCTCTCTGACCAAATTGTGGGGCCTGCGGTGCGACTTAGGGACTGATGCATAAGATAGGGTCTGAAGTGTTAAAATACCAATAACAAAAATGGTTTACATGGACTTGATCACTCTACACTATAAAAAAAAATAAAAATATAGCAATACCCAAATACATCGCAAATGCGTCGCTATAACTTGTTTAGCAACACATTAGCAACGTAATTAAGGCATCGCTAAAATGGTCGATGCAATCTCAATTTATTGCAGTTGCATCGCTTAACAGTGACTCTCTGCGACGCACTAAATGTATCGTAATATATTGCGACGCAACAAAATGCGTCGCAATATTGCGACTCATACTAAATGCGTCGCTAATTGAAAAATAATTTTTTTAAAAAATAGTTGCGACGGACAATCTCGTCGCAATTTAGTCGCTAATTAATAAATTTATTTTTAAAAAAAATTTTAAAAAATAATTTTTTTATTTTTTTTTAAATTAATTATGATGAAAAATAGCATCGCTATTTAATGAATTTATATTTTAAAAAATTAAATTAAATTAATTTTTTAATTTTTTTTAAAAAATTGCGACGCATACTAATGCGTCGCTACATTAAAAATAAATTTTTTAAAAATATTTGCGACGTAAAATCTTGTCACAATGCGTCGCTAACTAGTTAATTTAATATTTTTAAAAAATTAAAATAATATAATTATTAATTTTTTTAAATTAATTGCAATGAAAAATAGCGTCACTAATTAATTAATTTATTTTTTAAAAAAATCAAAATAAATTAATTTTTAATTTTTAAAGGAAATTAATATATTAATTTAAAAAAATTAAATATTGCAAATTAAACTTGCTAATACAATATAATTGCTAATACAATTGACCAAAACAACCATTACAAAATTTTTAAAATAGATAAAAATTTATTTTATATTATTTATTTTTTTTCATATACAAAATAGAAAAATAAAAAAATACATCAAGTTGTGAAAAAAAATACATCATATGTCTGCAGGCGGCTGTGGAGGCTGCGGAGGCTGGATGAACCCTGCGACATGTGACGAACTAAATCTTGCAACTGACGCATCTGCTCTCTCATCTCTGAGAGCTCCTCCCGAACCTCCTCGCGAACTTTCTCCTTGATAGATCTCCAGATGTCGTCTAATGTTCGGAAGGAATATCGCCAGAACCACGTGAACTGGAGCCTGATGGGGAAAATATCTGGAAGCTCTGGTGCCCAAACCATAGACCCTACGGTCTCGCGGCTGGGCACCAACAGCCTCCAAAAATACACGTCGACTCTCTTCTGGTGAGAGTTCGACGGGCGGCCCCATCAGTAGAGTCCGATGGTTGCGATCGATCCAAGCCCTGATCCTGATCGGCGACGATTGATCTCGGACCGTTGCGATTGATCCGTTTGGCGACGATCCGACGATTGCGATCAATCCAAGCTGTGATCCCGATTGACGAGGATCGATCCGTTCGGCGACGATCCAACGGTTGCGATCGATCCAAGCCCTGATCCCGATCGGTGACGATCGATCTCGGACCATTGCAATCGATCATTCGAAGATGATCCGACGGTTTGCGATCGATCTAAGACGTGATCCCGATCGGCGTGGATTGATTACAGACCGTGCGATCGATCCGATCGGCGATGATCCGATGGTTGCAATCGATCCAAGCTGTGATCTCAATCGGCGATGATCGATCTCGGACTGTTGTGATCGATCCGTTCGGCGACGATCCGACGGTTGCGATCGATCCAAGACGTGATCCCGATTGGCAAGGATCGATCTTAGACAGTTGTGATCGATCCGATCGGCACGATCCGACAATTGCGATCGATCCAAGCCCTGATCCCGATCGGCGAGGATCGATCTCGGACCGTTGCGATCGACCCGATCGGCGAAGATCCGACGGGTGCGATCGATCCAAACCCTGATCCCGATCGGCAACGATCGATCTCGAACCATTGCGATCGATCCGTTCGAAGATGATCCGATGGTTGCGATCGATCCAAGCCGTGATCCCAATCGGTGATGATCGATCTCGGACCGTTGCGATCGATCCGATCGGCGACGATCCAATGGTTGCGATCGATCCAAGCCCTGATCCCGATCGGCGACGATCAATCCGTTCGGCGACGATCCGACGGTTGCGATAGATCCAAGATGTGATCCCGATCGGCGACAATCGATCTCGAACCGTTGCTATCCATCCGATCGGCGACGATCCGACGGTTGCGATCGATCCAAGCCATGATCCTGATCGGCGACAATCGATCTCGGACCGTTGCGATCGATCCGTTCGGCGATGATCCAACGGTTACGATCAATCCAAGCCGTGATCTCAATCGATGAGGATTGATCTCGGCCGTTGCGATTGATCCGATCGGCGACAATCCGACGGTTGCGATCGATCCAAGCCCTGATCTTGATCGACGAGGATCGATTTTGAACCGTTGCGATTGATCTGATTGGTGATGATCCGACGGTTACGATCGATCCAAGCCTTGATCCCGATCGGCGACGATCGATCTCGGACCGTTGCGATCGATCTGTTCGGCTATGATCCAACGGTCGCGATCAATCCAAGTCATGATCCCGATCGGCGACGATCAATCTCGGACCATTGCGATCGATCCGATCGGCGGCGATTCGACGGTTGCGATCAATCCAAGCCCTGATCCCGATCGGCGACGATCGATCTAGAACCGTTGCGATCGATCCGTTCAGCGACGATCCGATGGTTGCAATCGATCCAAGACGGGATCCCGATCAGCGATGATCGATCTCAGACCGTTGCTATCCATCCGATCGGCGACGATCCGACGGTTGCGATCGATCCAAGCCCTGATCAATCTCGGACCGTTGCAATCCATCCGATAGGTGACGATCCAACGGTTGCGATCGACTCAAACCGTGATCCTGATCGGCGAGATCAATCTCGAACCATTGTGATCGATCCGATCGGTAACGATCAGATGGTTGTGATTTATTATTTAATTTTTGATTTATTGCATCGCTAATGTGTCGCTATTTAACATAATTAATTTTTTTAAAAATATTACGACGCATCGAAATCGTCGCAATATTTTTATTCATAATTATTTTTAATTTTTTAAAAATTTTATTTTTTAAAAATATTGCGATGCAATACTGGTGTCGCTAAAAAAAAAATATTTTTATGAATTTTTGTTTTATTGCGTCGCTATTGAGTCGCTATTTAATATAATTAATTTTTTTAAAAACATTGCGGCGCACTGAATTGCATCGCAATATTTTTTTTTATAATTATATTATATAAAAATTAATTTATTTATAATAATTGCGATGCAATGCCTGCGTCGCTAAATTAAAATTATTTTTTTAATTTCTAGTTTAGTGTGTCACTATTGTGTCGCTATTTAACATAATTATTTTTTAAAAAAACTTTGCGACGCACTATGTTGTGTCGCAATATTTTTATTTCATAATTATATTTTATAAAAATTAAATTTAAAAATATTACGACGCATTACTTGCGTCGCTAAATTAATATTTTAATTTTTATGATTATCTGGTTTATTGAGTCGCGAATGCATCGCAATTTTTGTTGTCGCGGCGGCGTCGCAATGTTGTCGTAATTTAGCGACGCAATGATGCGTCGCTATTTCAAGATTTTCTTGTAGTGCTAATGCTAAACAAAGATAATAAGAGCCATGATGAGATATCAAAATCTCGCAAGAAGAGAGTTAGCTATAGGTTGCAGATGTATTTGATTATCTCACTAGAACTATCACTGAAACGAGAGGAAGAATGGAAGATCGATCTATATATGCAGCCCACCAAGGAGGCCGGTGACCTCCCATACATTATCGATCGATCTTCTCTTTGCCTTCCTGAAACCAGTACTTGTGCAAGCTCGTGGCAACACGAATCTCCGTCCGAGAAGAGAAGACAGCAGGAGGGTAAGTAAACAGCGGCCTACCCTGGAAGGGTGAAGCTGGGTCCCAAAGAAAAAGTTGTCCTTCGTTGGAATAAAGACGGAATAAAGGTTGGACAGAGAAAAGGTTTAGCTGAGGCCCACGAAGCGAGATGAACCCAGCTTTTCCACGGGCAGTGGAGACCTCACCAACCTGGAAGGTGACGACGATAAGAGGATGTGGGCTCCATGCAAAGACCACCACCCTCGTCGTAAAGTGAAGAAAGTGAAGAGCCAGTAGGAGGAGGAGGAGGACAAAGCTGGCCAACGGATGGCGACGAGAGAAATTAAGGGTGGCGCGGGAAAGCAGCCGCGGCTTGTGGAGTGTGGACCCGCGCGTCCCAGGACTCGGCCAACGCGGCTCCACCGCAACGTCTCTTTCTGCAAGTCGTCCATGCACGACTTCAGACTCTACCTGTTTCATCCGTGGCTCCATGGCAGAAGAAGCTTTGGATGAATTTTTTTTTTTTTTTTTTGCGGTGTCAAATTACGTTACAGTATTGGATATGATTAGATGATGTGCCAGAATTAATTTGGCGTGTTCAAGGAATATGGGTGATGTTGGAAATTTCAATTTATTACTTGTAATAATATTTTTTTTTTGATTATATAGTTTTCTATCCATTATAAATAAAATATTTAATTAAGTTATAATATATATTATGGATAAAATACAGATTACCATCATATGTATTAAGTATTATTAAATTGTACCCATATAGTTTACTATCTTACACATAACATATATTTTAAATTTTATTAAATTATACCCATATGGTTGGACATGTTATATTTAATTACTATGTGTTTTAAGTTCTATCAAATTAAACTTGTATTATTTGAAATATTGTATTAACTATCCATATGTTTTAAACCAATTCAAACTTTACTTAATGTGCTCAAACTTTCACATAGGTATAATTTGATGGTGTTTAAAATAGGTATATAGTTAAGTATAATATATCAAACCATACGACATAATTTGATAAAATTTAAATATATGATAATTAATTTTAATATTTTAAAATACATAGGTATAATTTAATAATGCTTAAATCATACTATAGTAATTTGTATTTTATTTTAATTTTATATAGTTAAAAATACTATTGGTAATGCTTTCTTTTGAGGTAGAATAATTTATTAGCCAGATGCAAATAATTGATAATAGTCAATTTTCATGATACAACAAACTACTACATGTTCTTCTTGAAATGCACTTTACTAAAGAAGAATCAAAATAATGTAATAAAGGAGAATCAATATGCAAGTTTGCATTAGAGTATTTAGTCCTGCATCAACTATGTATTGCTTGTGTTAATCTTAGATCTTTATATATGTCTAAATAATATCTTTCAATAAATCTTTTTAAATAAGGATGTACTTATAAGGTTGTTGTAAATAATATTAGAATAGATTCAACTAAGTTTATGTGGATTAGAGACTAGCATGGATGGGCTCTTTTAAAAGTAACCGTAGGTTGATCAAGGTATTTATAATTTTGATTGGATTGATTGGACTTAAATTTGAATCCTTAACCAAAAAGCACTTGAAGTTAAATGAAAGGAGTATGCAAAAGCTTATGTTGGCAAGTATATGCTGGATAGATTGTGACTACTTATACAAAATTAATTATTTTAGATAATATTTTTTAGCTACCTAGATTGGATATTTAGTTCAAGATATTTAAATAATATCTTTCAAATAATCTTTTTAGATGAAAACCTAACTTGTTGCAATCAAGTTAGAATTAAGTGATTAAATACAAATACGATGAAAATCAGTAAAATAATTTAATGAAATATTTTTTATTTGCATTAAACTTTTGTTCTCAAATGCCTGAAAGATGCATTTGAATTTATTTTCGATTCAGCAAAGTGATGTAACTTTTAACAGAGTCTCTATACCCATTTTTGATTCACGTACTCAATGCCCAGGGCAAGTCAAGGTGCAACCTAAAATCAAACCCTATTGATTGAGATAATTTGAAATTTTGTCTTGATGCCAACATGCGGTGACATAAAATAAATAACTGGCAGGAAACGGGGAAGACATTGCGTGGTGATATTATTGTACATAATGTTATTGTCAAATGGATAGCTTCTGGGGGCTCACAAAGATAGAAGACTTGCAAGGATGGTCACCAAAACTGATTACCTAACCTTGCTGAATCTAGTTGGCAAGTTGATCGAATCCCTTAGAAGCTGAGAGCACTAGTTGAAGGCATTAATGTCATGCTCAATGGGATGCCAACTTAGGAACTGGTATAAATATTTGCTGGGTTAAATTCCCACCTAGCCATTTAGCATTTGTGTTTTGTTATGGCGGCTGCTGCTGCTGCTGCTCTCTCTCTCTCTCTCTCTCACAGAGAGTGAAAGGGAGTACGAAAATTCTAACCATTTTTTCTATCAAAAAAGAAAAATTAAAAGAATCACATGAAGGTAGTAAACAAGAAACTAAAATTATTTATATGACAGCTTGAAGGTACCTATGACTGTCTCAAATCTTGCGTAAAATAATATTAGAAACTGGCAACTATTGACAAAGTCTACGTACATTTAAGATTAAAAGTCTACATTTAAGATTAAATGTGAACTTTCTGTTAGGGTTTAGACCTTGATGAATAGCAATGGAATTCCCCGTTGAATAAGAACTAGAACTAAGGATTTCTAATCCTGTTAGGTTTAGACCTTGATGAATAGCAATGGGATTCCCCGTTCAACAAGAACTAGAATTAAGGATTTCTAATCCTGTTAGGTTTAGTTCTTGAAAAGGAGGAAGATGGAGAGGAGAAAGAAAGGGCTGCCGCCCTATGATGAGAGAAGGGAATTTTTGGGAGAAAAGAATATGTTCTCTATATCATCCAAACCCTAGAGACTATAGTTTAAATACATCCACGAAGTGGGCCAGGCCCAGACTCAACAAAAAACTCCCATGGACTAAACCAATGAGATTAAACTAATCCCCAAGCCCGTGTACACCCGTGACTTGATTTAATCTCAACCCTTGGACTCAAACCCAGCCCAATACAAGTTAGCCCACCTGGGCCTTGATAGCACCACACCAGGCCCAACAATCTCCACCTTGGTGCTTTCAAGGCCTCAGCACGTCCACTGTGTCCATCAGCTTTAACAACGAAATACACTTTTGAAAACTGTCCCGTGGAAGAACCTTAGTCAGTGCATCTGCTGGATTTTCTTTGGTGTGTACCTTCACCAGCTCCACCTCACCATCTTCCACCAGCTCTCTGATCCTGTGGTATCTGAGGTCAATGTGCTTCGTCCTGGCATGATAGACTGCATTCTGCGCAAGCATCAGAGCACTCTGGCTGTCACTATGCACCTGGACAACCTTCTGATCAAGTCCCATCTCCAGCATCAAGCCCTTCAGCCAAAGAGCTTCCTTTGCTGCCTCTGTGATACCTATGTATTCTGCCTCCGTGGTAGATAAGGCTGTGATGGGCTGCAGACATGATCTCCACGATACTGGACCACCAAAACAGGCTGAACACAAAGCCTGTTGTGGATCTCCTAGTGTCCACATCTCCACCAAAGTCTGCATCCACATACCCATAAACTGCCCACGAGCCTCCTTGGATAAGTTGGATCTCTCAGCATCTTCTTGCTGTCCATAGCAAATACCAACCCCAACTGTACCTACCAAGTACCTGAAGATTCCCTTCAGTGCTCGCCAGTGCTCCCTACCAGGCTGCGCCATGAACCTGCTCACCTGGCTCACTGCATGGGCTATGTCTGGCCTACAACATACCATGGCATACATAAGGCTCCCAACACCAGAAGCATATGGTACCTTCTCCATCTCCTGAGCCTCCACCTCAGTCTGTGGTGACATGGTCTTCGATAAGAAAAAATGTGCTGCCAAAGGTAGTGCTGTCGGTTTGGCATCCTTCATCCCATATCGCTCCAGAATCTTTTTAATGTAGCCACCCTGACTCAGATGCAGCACACCTTTGGATCTATCTCTGATGATTTCCATCCCTAGGATCTTCCTGGCTGGCCCCAGATCCTTCATCTCAAACTCCCGAGACAAAGCTATCTTCAGTTCCTGTACAGCCTTCTCACTCTTGCATGCTATCAGCATGTCATCTACATACAAGAGTAAGTACATCCTAGACCCATCATCCAGAGATTTAACATACACACAAGAATCATACTCACACCTGGAAAGTCCAATGCTCCTAACATAAGTGTCAAATCTCTTGTACCACTGCCTCGGCGACTGCTTCAGCCCATACAGAGATTTCTTCAGCAAACAGACTTTCCCATCTGATCTTGGTTCTCTAAACCCTGGTGGCTGCTCCATGTAGATGCTCTCCTCCAAATGACCATGGAGGAATGCTGTCTTCACATCCATCTGCTCCAGCTCCAAGTCCTGAGCTGCTACAATACTCAATAATAGTCT
>UESW01004014.1:196265-337292 GCA_900491605.1 Calamus simplicifolius
TCTGTCACTAACTTGGGCGTCGAAGGGTCCCACCGGAGAACCCTCTCCGGTCTTGGGACTTCTTTGCAGGCGATCCGGTGAAGAAGAAGAGCCTCCGTTCCCGACGTCCAGGAGGGGTGATCGAGCGTCATCAGATTGGCGCGCCAGGTAAGGGGGCGCTAAGAAAAAGTAGCGAACGATCTTCCGAAGCTACATCCGTCGTCCCCTTTTTTCTCCCAGAAGCCATGGTGGTGACGCGAGCTCGGGATGCCTCTATCAGCTGTCCGGCTAGGCTCATCCCAGAAGCTGGACAGCAGGAGGCCAATCCCCCTGCTGCCAGCCTTCCTGTTGCCAGCCCGCCGCCGGACGCCGCTGTCCAGACGGCGGAGCAGCTGGCAACCCTCTCCCAGCAAGTTCAGAACCTCACTGCTATGGTCCACGGACTCCAGCAGCAGCAGTCCGTGGCCACCCAGCACCAGACTGCTCCCCCCGCCAGCCAGATGTCGGCGAGGGGAGGCTCCCCCCGGCGAGGGACCGGCCGACGTCGAGCTTCCCCCAGGAAGCCTCGCCGCGAGCCCCCAAGCGGCCACGGTCCCCCGGCCACGGCCCCAGCGAGCTTCCTCCCAAGCCACATCATCACGGGGAACCCAGGCGGAAGTCCCGACTCCCATCTCCATCTTCTGCTTCCTCTTCTTCTTCTTCCTCCGAGCCATCCCGGAGGGCTCCGACGATCAACCGCCAGGCGAGGAACGCCTGGAGGAGTACAACCGGCGCCTCGACGAGCTCGCCAGGAAGATAAACCACCAGCCGGAGGAAGAGTTTGACACTCGTCCTCCTTACACCCGCCGCATCCTGGAGGAACCGGTTCCCTCCAGGTTCTGCTTCCCCCAGGTGGACCCATACGACGGTACGACCGACCCTCTCGACCACCTCGAGAGCTACAAGGCCATGATGCAAGTCCAGGGCGCCTCAGACGCCCTTCTCTGCAAGGCCTTCCCTGCGACCCTGCGGAAGGCCGCCCGTGCGTGGCATTCACGCCTGTCCCCCCACAGCATAGACTCCTTCCGGGAGCTGGAGAGGGCATTCCTGGCCCACTTTGACGCCTGCCGCCGGATCCCAAGGGTGGCGGACAGCCTCTTCTCCGTCCGCCAGAAGGAAGGAGAGCCCCTGCGGGACTTTGTGTCCCGGTTCAAAACCGCCGCCCTCGAGGTCTACCATCTCGATGATGCGGTGGCCACCCTGGCGCTGAACCGGGGACTTCTTCCGTCCCGCTTCACCTTCTCCCTGGACAAGAAGCCCCCGAGCTCCTACTCCGACCTCCTCCTCCGGGCCCAAAAGTACATCCGGGCAGATGAAGCCGACCTCACCCGCTGGGAGTCTTCGAAGGGCTCCAGCCACAAATCCGCTCGCCCTGAGCCGAGCGGACCTCCTCGCCATCGCCGATCCGACCCCCCTCGCCGGTCCGACAACTGGCGCCGGAGCCCTGTCCCCGACGAGGGTAAGCTCACCCCTCTCCTTGCCCCTCGATCCCACATCCTGATGGAGATTGAGGGCGAGCCCTACCTCCAACGTCCTCCCCCGATGAAGAAGGGTGTGTCCCGCAACAGAAGCCGCTACTGTCGATTCCACCGGGACTACGGCCACGACACCGACAACTGCTACAGTTTGAAACGGGCTATCGAAGAGCTCATCCAATGGGGCTACCTCGGCAAGTACGTCCAGAAGACGCCGCAGCCACTGCCGGCCATCATGGGGCCTCCACCAGCTCAAGCCACTGTCGACAACACTCCCACGGAGCGGACCGTCAGGATGCTGTCTTGGGGGTCGGCCTCTGCGTCCAAGCGGCCGAGGGGGGAGGATGCTCTAAATAATGTAATGCCCCGGGGGAGACTGCTGTAATGGAAAATGTAAACAATGAAGGCGTAGTCGTCGCTATGACGATCGCCAAACACCCTGTAAAAAGGATTTTAGTTGATAGTGGCAGCTCAGCTGACATCCTTACTTACGACGCCTTTGTTCGAATGGGTTTGTCTGTTGACTCCCTTCAGCCCGTGGCGACCCCGCTAGTTGGATTCACCAGAGATTCTGTGAGGGTCGAGGGCGAAATATCCTTGCCTGACGGCCGGAACCCCGCCATGCCAAAGCACCGTGATCATGAAATTCCTGGTTGTAAGGGCCCTTTGGCATACAACGCCATTCTTGGGCATCCCGGCCTGAATCTTTTGGATGCGGTTATCTCCACCCGACGTCTATTGGTGCAGTTCCCCACCAGCGAGGGAGTTGGAGAAATGCGTGGGAGATAAGCCCGGTCTTACCTTGCTACCATGCGGCGTTGAGCCCTCTGGAGGCCGACCCGGCCCTGGAGGCGTCTGACCCTAGAGATTCCGCCAAAGGAGGGGAGCCTGCCGAGCACCTCCTGACTTTCCCTCTCAACGATGACCCAGCAAGGACCGTCCGTGTGGGCGGACTCCTTCCCTTGGAGGACCGGGAGCGCCTCTTAGCTTTCCTGCGGGCTAACTTAGACGTATTCGCCTGGTCAGCGTCCGACATGCCTGGTATTTCTCCGGAAGTCATCACCCACAAACTTAACATCGACCTGCGCCACCATCCAATCCGTCAAAAGAAGAGAAGCTTTGCTCCCGACCGATAAAGGTCGATTGATGAAGAAGTCCACAAGTTGATCAGCGCCGGCCACATCCGGGAGGCGCATTACCCAAGCTGGCTGGCCAAAGTAGTCATGGTGCGCAAGGCAAACAGGAGCTGGAGGATATGCATAGACTTCACTGACCTCAACAAGGCGTGCCCAAAGGACAGCTTCCCCTTGCCAAGAATTGACCAGCTGGTCGATTCCACCTCTGGTCACGAGCTTCTCAGCTTCATGGACGCCTTCTCCGGATACAACCAGATAAGGATGGACCCCAGCGACGAGGAGTACACCTCCTTCGTGACAGAGAAAGGCATTTACTGTTACAAGGTGATGCCTTTCGGCCTCAAGAATGCGGGAGCAACCTATCAGCGGCTGATGAACAAGGTGTTCCATGACCAGCTCGGCCAGAACATGGAAGTCTATGTGGACGACATGCTGACGAAGAGCACCCGTGCCGCCGACCACATCTCTGACCTGGAAGAAACTTTTAACAACCTCCGTCGCTTCCAAGTCAAGCTGAACCCTAAGAAGTGCGCTTTTGGGGTCACAGCAGGTAAATTCCTGGGCTTTATGGTGACCCAGCGCGGAATCGAGGCGAACCCAGAGAAGATCAGCGCCATACTTGACATGAGGCCGCCGTCCAACAAAAAGGAAGTGCAACGGCTAACTGGAAGGGTAGCGGCGCTGAGTCGTTTCCTCTCTAGATCGGCAGAGAGGTGCTTGCCTTTCTTCAAGGCCCTGCGGAAGGTGAACGGTTTCACATGGACGGACGACTGCTAGGAAGCTTTCGACAGCTTAAAGGCGTTCCTGTCCTCCCCACCGCTCCTCTCCAAGCCGGGAGACTGGGAGAGTCTCTTCCTTTACCTAGCCGCCTCCTCGGAAGCCGTCAGCTCAGTCCTGGTGTGCCTGGATGCCGACGGAACCCAGAGGCCAGTCTACTACGTGAGCAAGGTCCTGCATGACGCCGAGGTCAGGTATTCCAAAACAGAGAAAGTCATTTTCGCCTTGATAGTTTTCGCCCGGCGTCTTCGCCCGTATTTCCAAGCCCATCCCATCGTGGTGCTCACGGACCAACCTCTCCGAGCCATCCTGGCCCGTCCGGATACTTCGGGTCGACTCGCCAAATGGGCCATCAAACTGGGGGAGTTCGACATCTCTTTCCAAGCACGACCGGCCTTGAAGTCCCAGGTCCTGGCCGACTTCCTGGTCGAGTGCACTTGGACGGAAAAGGATCCCAAGGAGGTCCCCAGGAAGCAGCCCAAGCCCGAGCCGAGGGATGATGGAAAGACCTGGATCCTCCACATGGACGGCGCATCGAATTCTCAAGGAAGTGGAGCCGGCCTCATTCTTGCCGGGCCGGAAGGAGAAAGAGCCGAATGCGCCCTGAGATTTCTTTTTGAAGCCACCAACAACCAGGCGGAGTACGAAGCCCTCCTGGCCGGGTTAAGATTAGCCCAGGAGGTTGGAGCAAAGCACCTCAGAGCCTACACGGACTCACAACTCGTCTCCGGGCAAATCAACGGAGAGTATGAGGTGCGCGACCCCGTTATGGCACAATATCTGAAAAAGGTTCAACTCTTGACCTCCTCGCTGCCTTACTTTAGCATCAGCTACATCCCCCGGAGCGAAAACGCAAAGGCGGACATCCTCTCTCGACTGGCTACCTCCGCCGACGGCCTGACAAGGGACGCCTACATCGAATATCTAGAAAGGCCCAGTGTAGAGGGCGGGGAGGAGGTCCTCCCGCTCACCCCGGAACCTACATGGATGGACGCCTATGTCCGCTACCTCACCGACGGCACCCTCCCTGACGACCGCAACGAAGCCAAATTGCTCAAGTGGAGGGCCTCCAAGTTCATCCTCCTCGACGGACGCCTATACAGAAGGTCATTTTCCTACCCGTTGCTTAAGTGCGTAGGCCCCGCCGACGCCGACTACATCCTCAGAGAAATCCACGAGGGCATTTGCGGGAATCATCTGGGGGGCAGATCCTTGGCCCAGAAGGCTCTCCGTCAGGGGTACTTCTGGCTCACTATGAAGGAGGACGCGGCCAAGCTAGTTCAAAGGTGCGACGGCTGCCAGCGCCACGCGCACATCCAGCATCAGCCACCTGCCCCGCTGAGCCCACTCTCGGCTCCGTGGCCCTTCGCCCAGTGGGGGATGGACATCCTTGGACCGTTCCCCCCAGCTTCAGGACAGCGGAGATTCTTGCTTGTCGCCATCGACTATTTCACCAAGTGGGTCGAGGTCGAGGCGTTGGCCAAAATCACAGAGAGCAAAGTTAAGACTTTCTTCTGGAAGTCGATCATATGCCGCTTTGGCTTTCCTCACACCCTCGTCACGGACAACGGTCGCCAGTTCAACAACGAGGCGTTCAAGACCTTCTGCGAGGAGCTGGGCATTCGTCACCGATTCACCTCCGTCGGCCACCCCCAGACCAACGGGGAGGCTGAGGTCATGAACCGCACCATCCTCAGAGGGCTTAGGACTCGCCTAGATGGCTCCAAAGGGCGTTGGGTAGAAGAGCTTCCCAGTGTGATATGGGCCTACCACACAACGCCCAGAACCCCGACGGGCGAAACTCCTTTCAGCCTCTCCTTCGGATCCGAGGCCGTCATCCCCATCGAGATCGGATTGCCCAGTCCACGGGTGGAGTCCTTCAGTGAGGAAGACAACCCCGCGCTGATTCGGACCAATCTAGACTTCATCGACGAGGCGCATGACAGGGCGAGACTGCGCATCGCGACCTTTTTCCAGCGAGCGGCTAAGTACTATAACGCCCGAGTTCGTCCCAAGGTTTTTCGCCGCGGAGACTTGGTGCTTCGAAAGGCCGAGGTATCAAAGCCTACCGAGGGGGGCAAGCTATCCCCCAACTGGGAAGGCCCCTACCGTGTCGCCGAGGCGCTCCATCGGGGGGCATACAAACTGAAAGAGCTTGACGGGAAGTCCATTCCACGTACCTGGAATGCGGACAACCTCCGCCGATATTGTCAATGATGTACCCCCAGGGGCATAAGCAATAAAGAAAAAGGTCCTTTCTGGCGACACAGTTTGTCTTCCCTTGCGCAAGTCTCTCAAGAGGGGCTCACTGGCATCGCGGCCCACGGGACACCACTCGGCTCCGGCACGGCGGTGCCCCCGAGTTGGTTAAGACCCTAAAGGCTCCGTACCCGGCTGAGTCACCACTTGGGCAGAACACAAACCCCCAGGCTGGTTCAAAAGGAGCTCACTGGCATCGCGGCCCACGGGATACCACTCGGCTCCGGCACAGTGGTGCCCCCGAGTTGGTTAAGACCCTAAAGGCTCCATACCCGGCTGAGTCGCCACTTGGGCGGAACACAAACCCCCAGGCTGGTTCAAAAGGAGCTCACTGGCATCGCGGCCCACAGGACACCACTCGGCCCCGGCACGGCGGTGCCCTCGAGTTGGTTAAGACCCTAAAGGCTCCATACCCGGCTGAGTCGCCACTTGGGCGGAACACAAACCCCCAGGCTGGTTCAAAAGGAGCTCACTGGCATCGCGGTCCACGGGACACCACTCGGCTCCGGCACGGCGGTGCCCCCGAGTTGGTTAAGACCCTAAAGGCTCCGTACCCGGCTGAGTCGCCACTTGGGCGGAACACAAACCCCCAAGCTGGTTCAAAAGGAGCTCACTGGCATCGTGGCCCACGGGACACCACTCAGCCCCGGCACGGCGGTGCCCCCGAGTTGGTTAAGACCCTAAAGGCTCCGTACCCGGCTGAGTCGCCACTTGGGCGGAACACAAACCTCCAGGCAGCGCAAGGTACAAAGGTAAAAGTCCTACACTCCTTTCGCTTAGCCGATGCAGGGCACGCAAGCTCAAGGAGTGTGGGGGCATTTGATGGGGCCAGTTGACCCCATGAGAAACGAAATTTTTGGACGGCCCCAAAGGCCCGGACTCAAACTCCAGCGACGGCCTCCAACGTCGGCTTCCAGCGCCGGCCCCCAGCGCTAGCCAAAGGCCGACGGACTCAGCGTCGGCTTCCAGCGCTGGCCTCCAGCGTCGGCCTCCAGCGCTAGCCAAAGGCCGATGGCTCAGCGTCAGCTCCAGCGCCGGCTTCTAGCGTCGGCCTCCAGCGTCGGCTTCCAGCGCTAGCCAAAGGCCGACGGCCCACCGTCAGCTCCAGCGCTGGCTTCCAACATCGGCCTCCAGCGTCGGCTTCCAGCGCTGGCCAAAGGCCGACAGGCTCCAGCGCCAGCCCCTAAGACCGGCACATCAAAGGCCGACACCCGCCAAAGGCCGGCCTCTCCAAGTTGGCCGGCCCCGGCACATTGCTGGCCGGCCATGGCCTCTCTAAGCTAGCCGGCCCCGGCGTCTCCACGCCAGGCGGCCCCTACTTCTTCAGGCAACTCAGCCCCGGCGTTCCCTGTCCCGCTGAGTCGGCCAAGGCCATCCCAGGCCGGCCCGACTCGGCCCCGGCTCTCCAATCCCGCCGAGTCAGCCAAGGCCATCCCCGGACGGCCCGACTCGGCCCCAGCGTCCCCTGTCCCGCCAAGTCGGCCAAGGCCATCCCCGGCCGGCCCGACTCGGCCCCGGCGTCTCCAGTCCAGCCGAGTCGGCCAAGGCCGTCCCGGATGGCCCTACTCGACCCGGCGTTCCCTGTCCCGTCGAGTAGGCCAAGGCCATCCCAGGCCGGCCCGACTCGGCCCCGGCGTCTCCAGTCCCGCCGAGTCGGCCAAGGCCATCCCAGGCCGGCCCGACTCGGCCCCGGCGTCTCCAGTTCCGCCGAGTCGGCCAAGGCCATCCCAGGCCGGCCCGACTCGGCCCCGGCATCTCCAGTCCCGCGGAGTCGGCCAAGGCTATCCCAGGCCGGCCCGACTCGGCCCCGGCGTCTCCAGTCCCGCCGAGTCGGCCAAGGCTATCCCAGGCCGGCCCGACTCGGCCCCGGCGTTCCCTGTCCCACCGAGTCGGCCAAGGCCATCCCAGGCCGGCCCGACTCGGCCCCGGCGTCTCCAGTCCCGCCGAGTTGGCCAAGGCCATCCCAGGCCGGCTCGACTTGGCCCCGGCGTCTCCAGTTCCGCCGAGTCGGCCAAGGCCATCCCAGGCCGACCCGACTCGGCCCCGGCATCTTCAGTCCCGTCGAGTCGGCCAAGGCCATCCCAGGCCGGCCCGACTCGGCCCCGACGTTCCCTGTCCCGCCAAGTCGGCCAAGGCCATCCCAGGCCGGCCCGACTCGGCCCCGGCGTCTCCAGTCCCGCCGAGTCGGCCAAGGCCATCCCAGGCCGGCCCGACTCGGCCTCGGCATCTCCAGTTCCGCCGAGTCGGCCAAGGCCATCCCAGGTCGGCCCGACTCGGCCCCAGTGTCTCCAGTCCCGCCGAGTCGGCCAAGGCCATCCCAGGCCGGCCCAACTCAGCCCCGGCGACTATTGTCCCGCCGAGTCGGCCAAAGCCATCCCCGGACGGCCCGACTCGATCCCGGCATCCCCTGTCCCGTCGAGTCGGCCAAGGCCATCCCCGGCCGGCCCGACTCGGCCCCGGCGTCTCCAGTCCAGCCGAGTCAGCCAAGGCCGTCCCCGGCTGGCCCTACTCGGCCCCGGCGTTCCCTGTCCCGCCGAGTCGGTCAAGGCCATCCCAGGCCAGCCCGACTCGGCCCATCGTCTTCAGGCCCGCCGATTCGACCCCACTCCGGCACGGCCTTGCCCGCGAGATAGGCCCCAGCCATCTCAGGTCGATCCAGTTCGGCCCCAACAAGACGGGACCCCCGATTCCCGCCAGATCAGCCCCAGCAATTCAAAAATCCGTTCCTCTGACGCGCGCCGCCCGACAGCGCCCGACGCGCGCCGCCCGACAGCGCTGATGCGCACCGCAGCGCCAACATGCGCCGCCTGATAGCGCCAGATCCGACAATCCAACGGCTCCGCCGGCTGATGGGACGTGGACCCACGTGATCGCGCCAGCGTCACCCCCTATAAAAGGATAAACTACGTCGGGAATCGGGTAAGGCATTATAACGCTCATTTTACACACTCGATGCCCTAACTTTCAAAGAAACTATCTGATCCTTCTGAGACCTCTCCCTCCTCAAGAGCTCTCTCGAGCTCCTCCTCTGCTGTGACCTTTGTCACTAACTTGGGCGTCGGAGGGTCCTACCGGAGAACCCTCTCCGGTCTTGGGACTTCTTTGCAGGCAATCCGGTGAAGAAGAAGAGCCTCCGTTCCCGACGTCCAGGAGGTGTGATCGAGCGTCATCAACTTCCATCCTTCAACAAGAAGATCTGGATAAAAACAGGCTATACATAACCTTATCAAATACTTCTGGAGCATGACAATTTCTTAAATCAAAGTTACTTATATAGAAGTTTCATATGATTGTGTTATAATCTTTAAAAAATTTTGAACTTTATGGATGCTAGTTTTGTGGAACAAATGGAACCATGAAATACCAGTAATCAAGTTGTCTCCAGTCCTTGCCAGGAGCAGTATATGTTCCATTCCTATGTTACTAGGCCAGGAGCAGTATATGTTCCATTCCTATGCTATAGAAAAAATAAGAGAGAAAGCAAACAGGTACCAGCAGTGACATTTGATAGCCCAAGCAATGGAGAAGGCTGAGCTAATTAGGCCAGTCATTACATGGACTGAATCATTCTCATTTATAACTCTAAACCCTGCAAAGCTGTGTTTGTAAGTATGGATGTAAGAATTTTTGCTAGCAAATATTTTATTTCACATCAATTATATACTGAAAAGATCTTAAATATTTATACAGTATCAAGGAAGTTGAATAATATTTTCTTAAACTAATTTGTTTTGGGTAAGATCGTAAGTTATGACAAATAGTATTAAAGTGAATTCAGTCCATGCCCATATGAACTAAAGGACACTACAAATGTATTATATATATTTTTTAATTAGATTTGATTAGATTTAAATGTAGGTTTAGACATGAGCCTTTAGCCTCTTTAACCTAGCGAGAATGCCAAGTTATCTACTATATAGATTTTAGGTACTTATATAAAATCAGAGAATCCAAATAAAGATTTTATGACATCTCTTTCAGTGAGGTTCTGGCTTGCAATAATGGGGATCAAGTGATCTTTAGTTGATCCCCCCTCACGCCCCTCCACCCTCCTCTTTGTTTTCTTTCTTCTCCACATCTCCTCTCACCTTGGATCGAGCTCACCGGAGGGAAAGAAAGCGAGGGGAAAGGAGAGTGAGAGTGAAAAAAAGACTACAAGAATGAGGCTTCGCATGAATGTTCAAGCTCTACTGAGTTAATATAGAAGAAGTTTTGTGTTAGTCCTCAAGGTCCGTCAGCTTCACATAAACAAGACTTTTTTGCCGAGACTGTCAAGTGTCAAGGGCTTACCGGCATCTTATAAACAGGGCTCTACATGAGTCTGTTATCAAGAAGTGCCGACTTCACTTGCAGACGGAGCCTGCATGTAGTTGCCAAGGACCGCCGACTTCATGAAATGGGCCTGCACATTAAGTCGTAAAAGGGGTTCAATATGAAGAACCATGGAGACTACATGACATGATCAAGAAAAAATGAAAACGTAAATGCCAAATCCAAGCACAAAATTAACATAGCTAACTATCAACACTTCTCCTGCTAGGATGGTACACACATGAACGTCACAACTATGTCTTCCATATAATGCATCTCTTAAACTATAGTTTTGCCACAGCTATGATGGGAAACCCTCACCAGTTGATGTTTCAAAAGCAAGCTCGTCCCTGAAGCCATGTGGTTCATCTCTAAGAAGCAAGGCCTCTGATCGCATGTAATTCTGCTGCAAGGTATTTCATCTCCAATCTTTTCTTTTGGAGACTCTGCAGCACAAAATAGTGCAATTCTAATCAGTGAAGCCAGACATTCTTTTGTTCTATGGTTAACTCCACTGCCACTTTCACCATCAGTCAGCAATATAGGATCCACCATCTCTTCAAGGCTTTTTCTTTGAGGCCTTGGCAGCAGCGAAAGTTTGAAGGCTTAACACATCATTGAATATACTATCTGTTGGTCTCTTTCCCGTAATCATCTCAAACAAAATGATCCCATAGCTATAAATGTCGCCATGAATGGATGCTGGACAGAATGGTGAAGAAGAATATGAGATCTTGAATGCAGTATCAAATTGATGTCATAAGATTGACAGAACAAGTTTGCTTGCAACGATGACAGATCAAGATATGTTCAGACTTTGGGTTATCAGTTATTCTTAAATAATGAGATAGGAAGTCCTAATTTCAATTCTTAAACCTATCTAGATTAATGTAGTGACATTGGGCCCAGAAATTATCAAAAGCTCTCTAATTTTCACTTAGTCTTTTTTTTTTTTAATTATTGGCCAGGTGATTTGCAAACTATTCCTTGGCAATTGACCTATTCATACTGCTTAATACTTGACATATTTTCTAACTAATTATTCAAGACTTAATTATGGTACACTAATCAAATTAGTGAATTGATGATGCAATCATATCTGATGGTGGTTTTGCTACTATTTAGTCACTGTTATTAACCTTCATGTTTCTTTCAATTTTTGCAGTACTGGTGCAAGATATTTTAATCAATTTACGTATCTTTGAAATTTTAATTGGTTTACTATTGCTTTGGAACTCATTGCAAACTTTTGCTGATTGTCAACATTTTTGAAAATATATATCTTTTTTAATACTTGGCAAGTCCTAAATTTTCAAGTTCCCTGAACCCCCAACTCTAAATCATTCCTGAGAGGATAGTTGTGATTAAGCCAGAAATAGGAAAAAAAATAGAAGTATGATTTTTCTAAAAGTCTTTAAATTATCAAAAGTTTGGATTGGGCTGCTATCTTGAGGAATATAGCAAATAGTTCCTTTGATCAAAGTTGAGCTACATTGTCCAGTTCCCCTGACCACACTCAAGCTAGCACTACAACAATTCTCAGAATAGGCGACACTAAAAAAAAAGTCATTTTTTGACGCTAAAAAGCGTCAAAAAAATCATCCTGACGCTTCTTGAGGCATCAAAAAAGTAGGAGTAGAAAAGAAAATTTTCGACGCTTTTAAAAAGCATCGGAAAATTTGGCGACGCTTTAAAGTGTCAGCAAGAGTCGCTGGTTCGACGCTTTAAAGCATCAAAAAAATAAATTTTAAAAAAAAAATAAAATAACAAACAAAAATTTAAATTAAACCTATATAATGCAATTAAGATAAAATCATATTACATACATAAAATTTATATTAAACCTGTATAATACAATTAAGATAAAATTTATATTAAACCTGTTATATTTTTAAAAAAACAAACATAAAATTAAAATTGAGCCAACACTTCAAAATTTTAAAATCAAAGTTTGTACAAATTTATATTAAACATGTACAATGCAATCATAACAAACATAAAATCACATTGCATACATTCTTCGCATCCAAATTAAAATTTTAAATATAAATTTCATTACAATCAACTAAGAGATGGTTTGTTACAATTTAAAATTTAAAAAAATTAAAAAATACATGAAATAGAAAATATAAAATAAAAAAAGTTGAGGTCAATGATCTACAGAGGAAGGTCGTCACCCTGTCCGTGAGGATCTGATGCTCCAAGAGCCTATAAAAAAAATTAAAAATGTTTAATTTGCGAAACTATCGATGACAATATTTATATAAATAATTGATTTAAAATAAGAATATATATTTAATAATATATGTATTTACCTGATGTGGATGTAACATCTATACGATAAATGTAAGCCACTCAATATGCTCTCTTATGGAATCCATCGCTGCTCTGTCGATGGCACGGTTCTGTTGCATCTCCTTCATCGCTGCTCTGTTGATGGCATAGCTCTATCACATCTCCTCTATCTTCTGCTCAAGTCTATAAACGCGTGCATCATGAACACCATCTGCAGCATCACATGTATATCTACTCATCCCAGATAACTAAGTGGGGTTACTCAACTCCGTAACCCCTCACTCGAACATAGCACTTCGGCACCATCATATCTGTAAACATCTCGTTCTCGATGTGACTACTCTGCGTAGATGCTGTAGAGTCATCGACATGCTCAATAATAAGAGCTATAGCTCTTTTCTGTATAAATTTAGAAAAATTAGTTAGATCTTACTTACTAACAAAATCAAATTAAAATCGTTGCATGAAATAAATTATAATAAATAATTACATATAAGTCCCTCAACTAATCTCTGATAAAAGTGCCATCATGGTGAATATGAGTCATCCGATAAAACTTCACTTCACCGGATTCTCGCCCATGCTCATCCATCTACAAGAAAAATTATAATTTGTAAATAATTTAAGTATTACGATACATACGTGTACCGCAATACACATATTTCATCATATAATTTTACTATAGTAAACACAAGTAAAAAGACTGATTTACATATTTTTAAAATGCTAAACATAAAAGCAATGGAAAAAGAAACCTTAGTTAACTCCCAAGTCTCTGCACTCACAGTTTTTGAATAACATTGTAAAAACAACATAAGCCAAGGCACATCTTAATGCAAGTATCCAATGCTTCAGCAGCTAGTGTAAAAAGATTAAGGCCTTCAATCTGACCCATCTACCAATCCCCCCCCTCCCTTCTTCATGTTACATAGGAATATGACACCATGATGCACATAAACATGGAACCATTTCATTTGAATAATAAGGTTGTCATTTTAAATGTTCCTCTGTTTGCTCTGCAAGCACCTACAAGCATCATCTCATGGATTAAGTGAGCTTTTATAACAGATCACCATCATTCCTTCTTTAAAATGTGCATTCATGGCTATCATCAGTAATCTGTAACCGGGCCAATATAACACTATCATTTTCTTCTTCTTCTTCTTCTATCTAGATATTTGATATTTAACTGTTACCAAGTCAAAAGGAATCTATCATTTCTCAAATTACCATTTTCTGGGCATTGAATATGTTACTATACAAAACTTGTTTAATGTCTTAATGTCAACACTGGTTGGCAGGGGCATTGAATATGTTACAATATCTTCTAGTTTAATGAGGTCTGACTCCTAATTAATTAGACTCAATTTTGACTTCTAGTTTAGTCAATCGAGTCTACTTAGGGCTATTAATTCGGTATTAATTTTGACGCTAAGATGATATATATAAAGAGAGACGAGATGAGTGCAGTGAAAGTACATCCATGATAATCTATTTACTGAATAACTTATTTGACTCTCTGCAAGTTTGTCAACAAGAGCCCACTCACTGGATGATCCTGGCTTTTCGTTGGCTATATCTAACTTTGTCTATCAACTCAAGACGGCAGCAGCTGCCATCCTTTTGTCAGCTAAATAAACACCTAGTCCAATGTCAACCAAGTCACATTAATCTTAATCCTTTGTGTCAGACCTTTTAACCTGATTGGCAAACAATGATAGCATATAAAAACATTAGAAATAGTTCTTTTATTATGATAGTGGCATTCATTAACTCATCCCATCCCAGCATGTAGAATAGAAATGCCCCAGAATGTACTAATTAAAATACTGATATGTTTATATATCCTGAATATCCTACAAGGAAAACCTTGGTCAGATGCTCATAGTTTTGATTTGCTTGTCTATTGATATAATATGAAAAGACCATCAGAAACTTTCTCGGACTCAACTGAAGTAGCAGTTGGCGCAAACTTTCTCGGACTAAACTCCTTATTACAATCAAAGTTGCAGAAGAAATTGTTCCAGCTTTACCTTCTGGGTAAGTTAATAGGTTAGCTGATCTTACTTAGTCTTTTAACCATTGACCCTGTCCGCTATGATCTTCTGGAAGCCTCTTTTCGCCTCCATGTCAGACAAAAGTAAGGTGATTATTATAGGATGCTTCTGATTTTAATCCTTGAGGGGCCATGCCATTTGTAAGTTCCCAGATGTATCAAGTTTACATATCCTGGCATCTTGTTTTAACTGTCGAACTGCGTTAGGATGCTTTCAAGTGCAAATTTTACTTCCATGACTGTCAAAAAGAAATTCCTGCAAATGGATGAGTATTAGGATAACCCACCGTTTACTGGTGTGACCAGCTCGATCCTGAAATCGTTGTCTACTTGTAAATAAATCAACATTATATATTTAGCTGCATTTCTGAGCCAGAGATTCAAATAATGTACTTGAATAAAAGACATCTGAAATTATGAAGACTGACTTCAGTAACTGTGGTGCATTTGGTTCTCAAACTATATAATTCAGACCCTTAATAGAATATATATTCTCAACCAAAATTACTGGGGGTCATGGTTTAAATTTGTGTGACAGATTTGGGACGCCACACGGTGTAAAAGGATCCGGAACATGGATGGCCATCGGACTAGAGCTGGAGTCTTAGCCTGGAGTTCATGCATTTTATCTTCAGGAAGCCGAGATAAAGTTATTCTTCAACACGATCTTCGTGTCTCAAATGATTTCATTAGCAAACTCATAGGCCACAGATCTGAGGTAAGTCTTTTGAGACTTGTTTGATAATACAGGCATGTGAATGCGCATAAATGCAAGTCAGTATTTTCATGTCTTTCTCATAGTCTATATGCATACTTCTATTGAATTAAGCTACAATTCTTAACATGTTGGTAGCATATGCTCAAATCTATGTAGCAATATAGGCATCTAGCTTGCTTGTCTTTTATTGTTCACTCAATATGACAAAATATGGCTTATACACAGTATCAGAACTGCAAATGGGCACATGGAAAAGAGAGAAGAAATAAATTTTCATCTCAAATTGCCTATCTAGTCATAATTGTTCAGCCATTTTCCTTTCCCTTCTTTAATCTTAAAGAAACTATGATATGCTGTACCAGGTCTGTAGCCTAAAATGGTCCCATGACGACCGTCAATTTGCATCTGGTGGAAATGACAACCAAGTCAGCTGCTAGTCAATAATATTTCTCTGTTTCATTACCAATATTTTTATGTTTATTATGTTAAGGTTTGATATCCAACTTTGTGACTTCACAGAAGCCAACAAGAGTAGACATTCTATCACTCTAGTTCACCTGGAACCCACTGTTTGATCTTTTGAACCTTATTTAGTCTTTTTTCTTTCTTGCACACAAATTGTCAGAAAAATAAATAAAAGGTTTAAGTGAAGACTGAGCTGTTTCAAAGTCCATAAAAGAATCTGCCTCCATCTTACATGGTGGAAGGTGGGATCATGAATAAGAAGTAATGATGAAATAGCAATAATACCTTAGGTTAAGGTCATTGTTATGCTAATGCTTGCAATCAACTTGATGGAAAGGGCAAGACATTACAAGTTCTGAAGCTCCTCCAATTATTGTCCATGCGCTCCAGTCAAACAATTCAATAACTCTTGATACATTTTGCTCAGGTGCGCTATAAGATGTCCTCAAGAGAATTAATTTGTTTAGCTCAAGACAATTATGATAACAAATGAAGGCGGTTGTCCTAAAGCTGCACATGATTATGTTTCTTTCAAGCTTTCAGAATATCATGAGCATGGTTTAATTTGTGATAATACATTTCCTGTTACAATGAAGAGCATGCATCCATACGACAACAACATGCAACCAAATGGCAGCAAAAATGTTGATTGCTTTGATAGAAACTTTACAGATGAATTGTGATTGTGACTTCAGTAAGGATATCTTATGTTATTTGTCACTTTTTTTTTGGCTATAATTGAAGTCCTCGGGTAGCAACAAATCATTGTCTATGTGGTGACCAGTGGACTTAGAGCAGCAATCGAAAACTAATCAACTATAATCCTTAGTTTGAGTTTATGACATTGTTGGCCTAAATGAGGGAGGTGAATTGGGTTCTTTAAAATTTAAGCCTACTTTTCAAAATAATGCTCAAATGTATGCTGTGAAAAATATGAGTGCAGTGCGAAATAAACTTAAGCAGAATATAGAGATAGAGAGGAGAGAAAAGAGACAATCACAAGCAACACCAAGATTTATAGTGGTTCGGTGTTAGCTACACCTACATCCACTCCCAAGGATCTCTTGGGTATCACTATAATTTCTTGATTACAGCGGAGTTGTTTTATAAGCTAACAACCGAAACTTGTTGTTTTTCCGGATCACAACGAACCCAGCTGATTTTCACAGGCTCACCAGCATAAAACCTTTTCATAAGCCAACCTGGCTTGCACAGGGACTAATTGCCCCTTGATTCAATCACTGATTGAATCAACTTACAAAAGATATAGAAAGTTGAGATACAACAAGAATAAAGCTCCAAAATAGCAAATAAAGCAATATAATCAAATGAAAATAGAAGGAGCCTAGTTTGAAAATTTCTAAGTTGAGCTCTTCTTCTTTTGATCTTCTTCAAGATGAAACTTGAAGCTTTTGAAGGATTTTTTTGACTTGAAGCTCAAATCAGAACTAGGGCTCTTTCTCTTCTTTTCCCTTTTGATTTGATGAAATCCCTCAAAATTTGCTTTGGATTCTTGGGATTTCTTTTGACCTCTATTTTCTCTCTAGGCTTTTGAAATTTAACTTTTTCTCTTTCTTTTCTTCTTTTACTCCCTTTTTCTTTTCTTGTTTTTGAATCAACCCTGGGCTCTTATTTATAGACTTCTTCCAAATCCACTTAGAATCCATTTTTAAGGTGGAAACTATCCGTTGTCAGGAGTTGGAAGAATGTTTGGATGAATACAGAAAGAGCCGTTGAAGACTATTGAAGATTGTCAGGTTCTGGAGCCGTCTCTGAAAGTTCTGGAGTTAGCTCTTGACAGGGTCGAGTCGACTCGAACAGGTCACGAGTCGGCTCGAGCACGAGATGTCCAAAAAATGAATTTTTTGCTGTTGAGAGGTCACTCTTACTTTCTGGGGGTCGATTCGAGATCACCATGAGTCGACTCAAGCTGCTTCGGGAGTCGACTCGAGCTAGATGCCAACTTTTCTACTCTCTGTGAAATTATGTGAGTCAACTCGAGCTGTTGTAGAAGTCGACTCGAGCTTGATGCAGAATTGTTGTTTCTTTGTCTTTTGATCGAGTCGGCTCATCCACTATGGAATTCGGCTCGAGACCGTGCCAAAGTTGACCCCTCAACTGTGAGAGTCAACTCTAAGTGCTGAATATGACACCTAAAGGCAAACTCAATTTTAGACTTAATTTTTTTTATGATTTTGACTGATTAAATACTTAAATCTCTAAACACTTAATCAAAATCATTAGTAACATAAGATATATACTCATGCAATTTTTGTTATTCATCAAAATCAATATATGGGTCAAGATACATTAGTTTGAGTAAGGCTTTACTCCTATTTAGCACACAAACAATCCTCTTACGAGGTGATCTAGTTGATGATGGAGTTGCCAAGTCAATCATTACTCAACGAACTTCTCATAAACATTTTGCAAGCAACCCATAGGCATTTTTCTACAAATTTATATGCTATTATTCCATGAACCTGTGCCATTTATGCCATGTTTGGATGCTAAAAACCAAGAGATGCAATGGAGAACCTTTTATGCTCCTGATAATATTTTACTCAGAAGAGTATGCATCATAGTACAAGTGCATTGCATATCATGTTTAAGTCTCTATTTTATATGCTACACCTTTAATATTTTAATTCAAAACTTCATACCCAAATATATTCTATTACTTGCATAAGTATCCATATCAACAAAGGTAAATAAGAAACCTGATAATTTAGCTTATTAAGCTCCTAAGTACTTTTACTGAATAACACATTATAAGCCGAAACATAGCCCAAAGCAGAGAAACTTAGGGACTAACCTGGTGGCCTCTTGATTGCCGGCAACAAAGACCAATGGCATCCGAAAGTCAACCAAGCTTCGGTGAACTCTTCCCACCTTCCAATCAGAACAATTGAAGATCTAAGCCTTGAAAGTAACCCGGCAAAAGAAGAATAGGGAATTAGATCTAGGGACAAAGAATTTCATTGTTGTTTGAGATTAATTTGATATACCTCATTGCCGGTGTTGATCCCAACTCCAGTGAGATCCGGCAGGCTCCAGCAAGGATCTGTCCAACCAACTAACAAGGAAATAGAAAGAGACGAGGATGATGAACAAAATCCACTAAAGCATATAGCCTTTTAATAAATGAAAAGAAAAGAGAAACCCCAATTCATCAAAACATAAACCCTAAGAGAGGTTGAAGACGACGGCGAGATCAGTAGCAGAGGTCGGCGGCAGCAGAGGAGATCAGGTTGAAGCTCTTTGACAGTGAGGAGTTGGGGTCTTTGAAGACGGGGTCAAGAAAACCGGCAGCGGCGTCGATGGTGATGAGAAGGAAGAGGAGTGCGTGGTAGGGCAAGGGATATGCTATGGCAAAGAAGAAGTTGGGAGCGATAGGGTTGAAGAGGAGTTCGACACCGATGCGAAAAAGCATCATTAAAAAAGCGACATTATGTTCATTAATTTGCCATGCTTCCACATAGCATCGGCAGATTTCGGGGTTGCAACCCCACATTTTTGTTGTAGTATAGTGTGTCCTCCAATACCATCATGAGGATCTACAGAAAGAAACCATATTAACCAAAGTCCAACATTAGCAACCATGTCATCATCTAGAAAAACATTACTTGGCTTTAAATCATAGTGGATTACTGGGGATCAACTTTGGTGGTGAAGATATTCTATTGCAGAAGCTATGTTAATTGCTATGGTCAATCATTTAACAAGTTTCAATGTCCTTAATTAAAAAAATTTCTCCTTTGGTGTCGGATGCAATCACTTTTTTAGACTCCCATTGGGCTCAAAGTCGTAAACTATAGCTTTGAAATCATTTCCATTAGAATCCATACTCGAGCATGAGGTGATGACTTTAACCAGATTGCGAATTAGGTACCAACATTCCTTTATAGACAGAACCATAGTATCCTGAACCAACTATACTGGAAGAAGAGAAGCCTTGAGTAGCTTCATGGAGTTGTGCATAAGAAATCTTTTCATAGCAGCTCTTTAGACAAGTCGATAAGGGAAGGTGTTCTATGAAAGAAAAATTTTGTAGAACAATCATAAGATTATTTATGCTTTATTGCATGAAAAATTGAATAGTAAAAAATATATGTACATAAAATTAATATGACGAAAGTGAGAATGTTAAGATGAATGTATGATAATATAAGAAAAGATAGAATAAAAAATAAAATCATTTGTAAAAATATAGAGATAGTTCTAATCAAGAATAAATTAAGGAAATGATGACTTAAATGGTTTGAACATGTGCACCATAACTTAAAGATGCACCTATATAAAAAAATGACTTAATACATTAAAAAAAAAAAAGTAGAGATAGATCGAAAATCATATGAAAGAAAGTTAAAAAAATTAAAATTTTTACTTCTTACAAAAAAAAATATGGCTTAAAATAGAACTAAATAAAGAAAAAGAATTATATAGCTAACTTTCATTGAGTTGGGGTTAAGGTTTTGTTTTTGTCGTTGTTATGTTGTTATTAAGAATGCTACCACACAACCTACCGTGATCACTACCCAAGCTGCTGAAGACTTTCTGACTTCTTTCTGGCATCTTCGCTTTGGGCACGCTGGCAGTTTTAACTCTGGGATGCCACCACGTAGATTTTTGTTTCCAAAGAATAAAACTTACCGTGATCCCTACCCAAGCTGCTGAAGACTTCTGACTTCTTTCTGGCATCTTCGCTTTGGGCACGCTGGCAGCTTTAACTCTGGGATGCCACCACATAGATTTTTATTTCCAAAGAATAAAACTCCAGCTGAATTCATGAAGATTTCCTCTGTTTGGTACTTCCCAGAACTCTCAGGTACACTAAATTCTCCAGCATCGGCCTCCAGCATCCTCTCCAGCGCCGGCCACCAAGGCCAGCACATCAAAGGCCACACCTGCCAGGGCCGGCCTCTCCAAGCTAGCCGGCTCCGGCGTCTCTAGTGTCGCCGAGTCGGCCAAGGCCGTCCCCGGCCGGCCCAACTCATCCCCGGCATCTCCAGTGTTGCCGAGTCGGCCAAGGCCATCCCCGGCCGGCCGACTCGGCCGCGGCATCCCCAGTATCGCCGAGTCGGCCAAGGCCGTCCCCGGCCGACCCGACTCGGCCCCGGCGTCTCCAGTATCGCCGAGTCGACCAAGGCCGTCCCCGGCCGGCCCGACTCGGCCCCGGCGTCTCCAAGCTAGCCGGCCTGGCACATTCCTAGCCGGTCCCGACGTCTCCAAGCTAGCCGGCCCCAGCACATTCCTAGCCGGCGCCGGCGTCTCCAGTCCCGCCGAGTCGGCCAAGGCCGTTCCCGGCCGGCCCGACTCGGCCCCATCGCCTCCAATCTTGCCGAACCGGACAAGGCCGTCCCCGGCCGGCCCGACTCGGCCCCGGCACCCCCTGTCCCACCGAGTCGGCCAAGGCCGTCCCCGGCCGGCCCGACTCGGCCCCGGCGCCCCCTGTCCCGCCGAGTCGGCCAAGGCCGTCCCGGCCGGCCCGACTCGGCCCGGCATCTTCAGTCCCGCCGAGTCGGCCAAGGCCGTCCCCGGCCGGCCCGACTCGGCCCCAGCGCCCCCTGTCTTGCTGAGCCGGCCAAAGCCGTCCCCGGCCGGCCCGACTCGGCCCCGGCGTCTCCTGTCCAGCCGAGTCGGCCAAGGACGTCCCCGGCTGGCCCGACTCGGCCCCGGCGTCTCCAGTCCCGCCGAGTCGGCCAAGGCCGTCCCCGGCCGACCTGACTCGGCCCCAGCGCCCCTGTCTTGCCGAGCCGGCCAAGGCCATCCCCGGCCGGCCCAAATCGGCCCGGCATCCCCTGTCCCGCCGAGTCGGCCAAGGCCATCCCCGGCCAGCCCGACTCGGCCCCGTCGTCTCCAGTCCCGCCGAGTCGGCCAAGGCCGTCCCGGCTAGCCCGACTCGGCCCCGTCGTCTCCAAGTCCGCTGATTTGGTCCCGCCCTGGCACTGCCTTGCCGGCTGGATGGGCTCCGACCATCTCAGGTCGACCCAGCTCGGCCCTGACAAGACGGGACCCCCCGGTTCCCGCCAGATCAGCCCTAGCGGTTCAAAAAAACCACCTCTATGATGCGCGCCGCCCTACAACGTCAGACGCGCGATGTGCGCCGCCAAACAGCCCAGCTGCTGATGGAACGTAACCCACCAACCAGCCCAGATTCACGCAACGGCTCAGCAGACCTTCTGACTTCACGAAAACCCACGTGATGGTGCCAGCGTCAACCCTTATAAAAGGGTAAATTACGTCGAGAACCAGGTAACACACCTTTTACACAATCGATGCTCTAACTCTCAAAGGAACTACCTAATCCTTCTGAGATCTCTCCATCCTCAAGAGCTCTCTCGAGCTCCTTCTCTACTGTGACCTCTGTCACTAACTTGGGCGTCGGAGGGTCCCACCAGAGAACCCTCTCCGGTCTCGAAACTTCTTTGCAGGCAACTCGGTGAAGAAGAAGAGCCTCCGTTCCCGACGTCCAGAAGGGGTGATCGAGCATCATCAGTAATAATATTATTTTTTGATTATATAGTTTTCTATCCATTATAAATAAAATATTTAATTAAGTTATAATATATATTATGGATAAAATACAGATTACCATCATATGTATTAAGTATTATTAAATTGTACCCATATAGTTTACTATCTTACACTTAACTATCATATATTTTAAATTTATTAAATTATATCCATATGGTTGGACATGTTATATTTAATTACTATGTGTTTTAAGTTCTATCAAATTAAACTTGTATTGTTTGAAATATTGTATTAACTATCCATATATTTTAAACCAATTCAAACTTTACTTAATGTGCTCAAACTTTCACATAGGTATAATTTGATGGTGTTTAAAATAGGTATATAGTTAAGTATAATATATCAAACCATTCGAACGTAATTTGATAAAATTTAAAATATATGATAATTAATTTTAATATTTTAAAATACATAGGTATAATTTAATAATGCTTAAATCATACTATAGTAATTTGTATTTTATTTTAATTTTATAGTTAAAAATATACTATTGGTAATGCTTTCTTTTGAGGTAGAATAATTTATTGGCTAGATGCAAATAATTGATAATAGTCAATTTTCATGATACAACAAACTACTACATGTTCTTCTTGAAATGCACTTTACTAAAGAAGAATCAAGATATAATGTAATAAAGGAGAATCAATATGCAAGTTTGCATTAGAGTATTTAGTCCTGCATCAACTATGTATTGCATGTGTTAATCTTAGATCTTTATATATGTCTAAATAATATCTTTCAATTAATCTTTTTAAATAAGGATGTACTTATAAGGTTGTTGTAAATAATATTAGAATAGATTCAACTAAGTTTATGTGGATTAGAGACTAGCATAAATGGGCTCTTTTAAAAGTAACCATAGGTTGATCAAGGTATTTATAATTTTGATTGGATTGATTGGACTTACATTTGAATCCTTAACCACTTGAAGTTAAATGAAAGGAGTATACAAAAGCTTATGTTGGCAAGTATATGCTGGATAGATTGTGACTACTTATACAAAATTAATTATTTTAGATAATATTTTTAGCTACCTAGAATTGGATATTTAGTTCAAGATATTTAAATAATATCTTTCAAATAATCTTTTTAGATGAAAAACTAACTTGTTACAATCAAGTTAGATCTAAGTGATTAAATACAAATACGATGAAAATCAGTAAAATAATTTAATGAAATATTTTTTTATTTGCATTAAACTTTTGTTCTCAAATGCCTGAAAGATGCATTTGAATTTATTTTCGATTCAGCAAAGTGATGTAACTTTTAACAGAGTCTCTATACCCATTTTTGATTCACGTACTCAATGCCCAGGGCAAGTCAAGGTGCAACCTAAAATCAAACCCTATTGATTGAGATAATTTGAAATTTTGTCTTGATGCCAACATGCGGTGACATAAAATAAATAACTGGCAGGAAACGGGGAAGACATTGCGTGCTGATATTATTGTACATTAATGTTATTGTCAAATGGAAAGCTTCTGGGGGCTCACAAAGATAGAAGACTTGCAAGGATGGTCACCAAAACTGATTACCTAACCTTGCTGAATCTAGTTGGCAAGTTGATCGAATCCCTTAGAAGCTGAGAGCACTAGTTGAAGGCATTAATGTCATGCTCAATGGGATGCCAACTTAGGAAGTGGTATAAATATTTGCTGGGTTAAATTCCCGCCTAGCCATTTAGCATTTTGTGTTTTGTTATGGCGGCTGCTGCTGCTGCTGCTCTCTCTCTCTCTCTCTCTCTCTCTCTCTCACAGAGAGTGAAAGGGAGTACGAAAATCCTAACCATTTTTTCTATCAAAAAAAGAAAAATTAAAAGAATCACATGAAGGTAATAAACAAGAAACTAAAAATTATTTATATGACAGCTTGAAGGTAGAGGTGGGCACTGGGTCGTGCCGCCCATGGCACGGCACGGCCCAGGCCCTGATGGGCCGTGCCAGGCACGGCTCGGCACTGCTACAGTACCGGACCGTGCCGGGCCCAGAAAATTTTTCTGTTGGCCCAGCACGGCACGGCCCATGACGGCCTGGGTCGGCCCGTCGTGCCGTGCCTGGCACGGCCCAGGTGGGCCTGAGCCGTGCCGGCCCAGGTGGGTCGTGCCAGGCACGGCCCAGGTGGGCCTGGGTTGTGCTTGGCACGGCCCACCTGGGGCCTGGCCCATGCACAACTCAAATAAAAAAATTTATAAAAATATAATTTTTTTTGATAAATTAAAAAATTATTAGAAATAAAAAAATTTATTAATATAAAGCCACCATAATGGTGGGGGGTTTGGCACAGACCCTTACCAGTTTATTAATTTAAAATTAAAATGGTACAGAAGGGAGGGGGGCTAGGCCTGATCTCTAGAACATAATACAATAAGTAAGAAGAAAAAATAGAAAGATCGCAACCGTCGGATCATCGCCGATCGGATGGATCGCAACCGTCGGATCGATCATCGCCGATCGGGATCATGGCTTGGATCGATCGTAACTGTCGGATCGTCTTCGATGGGATAGATCGCAACCATTGGATTGATCATCCCCGATCGGAATCATGGCTTGAATCGATCGCAACCGTCGGATCGTCTCCGATCGGATCGATCGCAACGGTTCGATCGATCATCACCAATCGGGATCATGGCTTGGATTGATCGCAACCGTCGGATCGATCATCGCCGATCGGGATTATGGCTTGGATCGATCACAACCGTCGGATTGATCATCGCCGATCGGATCATGGCTTGGATCGATCAAAGACATCGGATCATCTCTGATCGGATTGATCACAATGGTACGATCGATCATCGCCGATCAGGATCATAGCTTGGATCGATCGCAATCGTCGGATCGTCTCCGATTGGATAGATCGCAACCGTTCGATCAATAATAGCAGATCAGGATCATGGCATGGATCGATCGCAACCGTCGGATCGTCTCTGATCAGATCGATCATCGCCGATCGGGATCATGGCTTGGATCGATCGCAATCGTCGGATCGTCGCCGATCGAATGGATCACAACCATCGGATCGATCATCGCCGATCAGGATCATGGCATGGATTGATCGCAACCGTCGGATCATCTCCGATCGGATCGATCGCAACCGTCGGATCGATCATCCCTGATTGGGATCATGGCTTAGATCGATCACAGACGTCGGATCATCTTCGATCAGATGGATCGCAACAGTCTGATCGATCATTGTCGATCGGGATCATGGCTTGGATCGGTCGCAACCATCGGATCGTCTCCGATCGGATGGATCGCAACTGTTGGATTGATCATCACCGATCAGGATCATGGCTTGGATCGATCATAACCGTCGGATCGTCTCCGATCGGATTGATCGCAACCGTCGGATTGATCATCGCCGACCGGGATCATGGCTTGGATCGATCCAGACGTCGAATCATCTCTGATCGGATGGATCGCAACCGTCGGATTGATCATCACCGATCGGGATCATGGCTTGGATCGATCGCAGACATCGGATCATCATCGCAACCGTCGGATTAATCATCGCCGATCATGATCATGGCTTGGATCGATCGCAGACATCGGATCGTCTCCGATCGGATTGATCGCAACAGTCCGATCGATCATTGTCGATCGGGATCATGACTTGTATCGATCGCAACCATCCGATCGTCTCCGATCGGATGGATCGCAACTGTTGGATTGATCATCGCCGATCGGGATCATGGCTTGGATCGATCGCAACCATCGGATCATCTCCGATTGGATGGATTGCAACCATCGGATCGATCATCCCCGATCGGGATCATGGCTTGGATCGATTGCAACCGTCGGATCGTCTCCGATCGGATTGATCGCAACGATCCAATCGATCATCGTCGATCAGGATCATGGCTTGGATCGATCGCAATCGTCGGATCATCGCCGATCGGATGGATCGCAACTGTCGGATCGATCATCCCCGATTGGGATCATGGCTTGGATCGATCGCAACCGTCGGATCGTCTCCGATCGAATTGATTGCAACGGTCCGATCGATCATCGCCGATCGGGATCATGACTTGGATCGATCGCAACCATCGGATCATCGCCGATCGGATGAATCGCAACCGTCGGATCGATCATCACCGATCAGGATTATGGCATGGATCGATCGCAACCGTCGGATCATCTCCGATCAGATTGATCGCAATCGTCGGATCCATCATCGCCGATCAGGATCATGGCTTGGATCAGCTGGCTGGTGCCTAGGTGCACAGTGTGCTCCAGGCACCAGCCGTGCCATGGCACGGCCTACAAAATGGCCCGGCAGGGGCATTTTGGCATGGCCCAATAGGGCCGTGCCATGGCATGGCCCAGTAGGGCCGTTGCTGGGCCGTGCCAAAATGGCCCAGCAGGGCCGTTGCTGGGCCGTGCCAAAACGGCCCTTCTGGCCCGTGCAATGGCACGGCCCAGCAACGGCCGTGCCATGGTACGGCCCACAAAACAGCCCAGAAGGGCCGTTTTGGCACGGCCCTACTGGGCCGTGCCTGACACGGCCCACAGAACGGCCCAGAAGGGCCGTTTTGGCATGGCCCAGCAACGGCCCTGCTGGGCCATGCCAGGCACGGCCCGTGGCCCATTTCTTGATGGGTCACGGACCGTGCCGAATTTGAATTTTTTTTAGTGGGTCTGGGCCGGGGCCGTGCCTGGCACGGCACGGCCAGTGCCCATGCCTACTTGAAGGTACCTATGACTGTCTCAAATCTTGCGTAAAATAATATTAGAAACCGGAAACTATTGACAAAGTCTACGTACATTTAAGATTAAAAGTCTACATTTAAGATTAAATGTGAACTTTCAGCATATTTAATGTTGCAACTATATCTAAAAAAATAAATACATGCAGAAGTTGCTCTGATACTTCTCAATGGGCTACAGGAGAAAAGTAATTGGCTAATTGTCAATGCAATATTTTGACCAACAAGCTCTATCTTGCATGCCAACGGACATGTTTTGATGTATGAAAATAATTAAGGCATCATCTAGCTGCTGGCAATTGCTTCCATCCTTCAACAAGAAGATCTGGATAAAAACAGGCTATACATAACCTTATCAAATACTTCTGGAGCATGACAATTTCTTAAATCAAAGTTACTTATATAGAAGTTTCATATGATTGTGTTATAATCTTTAAAAAATTTTGAACTTTATGGATGCTAGTTTTGTGGAACAAATGGAACCATGAAATACCAGTAATCAAGTTGTCTCCAGTCCTTGCCAGGAGCAGTATATGTTCCATTCCTATGTTACTACTTTCTACAATATCATATGATGATTGTATCTTGTCTCTGAACAACTATTGATACAACTGGCTGCTATAGAAAAAATAAGAGAGAAAGCAAACAGGTACCAGCAGTGACATTTGATAGCCCAAACAATGGAGAAGGCTGAGCTCATTAGGCCAGTCATTACATGGACTGAATCATTCTCATTTATAACTCTAAACCCTGCAAAGCTGTGTTTGTAAGTATGGATGTAAGAATTTTTGCTAGCAAATATTTTATTTCACATCAATTATATACTGAAAAGATCTTAAATATTTATACAGTATCAAGGAAGTTGAATAATATTTTCTTAAACTAATTTGTTTTGGGTAAGATCGTAAGTTATGACAAATAGTATTAAAGTGAATCAGTCCATGCCCATATGAACTAAAGGACACTACAAATGTATTATATATATTTTAATTAGATTTGATTAGATTTAAATGTAGGTTTAGACATGAGCCTTTAGCCTCTTTAACCTAGCGAGAATGCCAAGTTATCTACTATATAGATTTTAGGTACTTATATAAATCAGAGAATCCAATAAAGATTTTATGACATCTCTTTCAGTGAGGTTCTGGCTTGCAATAATGGGGATCAAGTGATCTTTAGTTGATCCCCCCTCACGCCCCTCCACCCTCCTCTTTGTTTTCTTTCTTCTCCACATCTCCTCTCACCTTGGATCGAGATCACCGGAGGGAAAGAAAGCGAGGGGAAAGGAGAGTGAGGGTGAAAAAAAAGACTACAAGAATGAGGCTTCGCATGAATGTTCAAGCTCTACTGAGTTAATATAGAAGAAGTTTTGTGTTAGTCCTCAAGGTCTGTCAGCTTCACATAAACAAGACTTTTTTGCCGAGACTGTCAAGTGTCAAGGGCTTGCCGGCATCTTATAAACAGGGCTCTACATGAGTCTGTTATCAAGAAGTGCCGACTTCACTTGCAGACGGAGCCTGCATGTAGTTGCCAAGGACCGCCGACTTCATGAAATGGGCCTGCACATTAAGTCGTAAAAGGTGTTCAATATGAAGAACCATGGAGACTACATGACATGATCAAGAAAAAATGAAAACGTAAATGCCAAATCCAAGCACAAAATTAACGTAGCTAACTATCAACACTTCTCCTGCTAGGATGGTACACACATGAACATCACAACTATGTCTTCCATATAATGCATCTCTTAAACTATAGTTTTGCCACAGCTATGATGGGAAACCCTCACCAGTTGATGTTTCAAAAGCAAGCTCGTCCCTGAAGCCATGTGGTTCATCTCTAAGAAGCAAGGCCTCTGATCGCATGTAATTCTGCTGCAAGGTATTTCATCTCCAATCTTTTCTTTTGGAGACTCTGCAGCACAAAATAGTGCAATTCTAATCAGTGAAGCCAGACATTCTTTTGTTCTATGGTTAACTCCACTGCCTTTGAGGCCTTGGCAGCAATATAGGATCCACCATCTCTTCAAGGCTTTTCCTTTGAGGCCTTGGCAGCTGCGAAAGTTTGAAGGCTTAACACATCATTGAATATACTATCTGTTGGTCTCTTTCCCGTAATCATCTCAAACAAAATGATCCCATAGCTATAAATGTCGCCATGAATGGATGCTGGACAGAATGGTGAAGAAGAATATGAGATCTTGAATGCAGTATCAAATTGATGTCATAAGATTGACAGAACAAGTTTGCTTGCAACGATGACAGATCAAGATATGTTCAGACTTTGGGTTATCAGTTATTCTTAAATAATGAGATAGGAAGTCCTAATTTCAATTCTTAAACCTATCTAGATTAAAGTAGTGACATTGGGCCCAGAAATTATCAAAAGCTCTCTAATTTTCACTTAGTCTTTTTTTTTATTATTGGCCAGGTGATTTGCAAACTATTCCTTGGCAATTGACCTATTCATACTACTTACTACAACAAAAATTCGTTTTCGCAACCCTTTTTTCCCGACGCTAGGGTGAAGCGTTGGAAAATAGCGCAGACCGACGACACTTTTTAATAGCGTCGGCATATTAGTTACGTTTGCCGACGCGTCGCCAGGGTACGACGCTTATTAGCGTCGTCTAATTAAGCAATAACAAATTTTGCCGACGCTTTACGCTTAAAAGCGTCATCATATATCGATATATATATTGCAACCGAGCTTCCCCCGTGCGTTCTGTGATGCCCTAGCTCCCGCCGCGCGCGATCTTCCTCTTGTAACGTGTTCTGGATGCCCTAGCTGCCTCTCCGCCTCCTCCTCTGTGGACCGGAAGATTGAAAGGAAAATCCGAGACTCTAAGACTGCCGCTGCCCCCTCACAGCCTCCTCCCATCCTATCCTTCTCTAGGTATGTTTCATTCTGTTTGGATTAAATTAATCGTGAGATTTGGGGATTCATTGCTCAACGGAACACGTTTGTGAGATTTGGGGATTCAGTGATGCCCTAGCTGCCTCCCCGCCGCGCGCGATTTTCCTCTTGCCAACGTGTTCTGGATGCCCTAGCTGCCTCTTCGCCTATCATCTGTGGACCGGAAGATTGAAAGGAAAATCCGAGACTCTGCGACTGCCGCTGCTCCCTCACAGCCTCCTCCCATCCTCTCCTTCTCTAGGTATGTTTCATTATGTTTGGATTAAATTAATCATGAGATTTGGGGATTCATTGCTCAACGGAACACGTTTGTGAGATTTGGGGATTCAGTGCAATTAGGATATCAGTTTTGAGTACACTAGAACCTCTATGTTATGCAACATTTCTTTCTCATGTTTTGTTATGATAGTTGATGCATACTAATTTTTGAGGTTAAAATTTTGTAAGCCTTTTCTTAAGTGTTGTCTGTCTTTGAATATATTGTTTATGTTCTCATCCCCAGGAAGAAGAAGGCGGTTCATAAAACATCCTCAACAGATGACAAAAGGCTTCAGAGCACTTTGAAGAGAATAGGGGTGAATGCTATCCCTGCTATAGAAGAAGTGAATATTTTCAAGGATGATCTTGTTATCCAGTTTTTGAACCCCAAAGGTAGAAAAACCATCATGTAAGCAGAGAGAAATAAATCGTATGGCAAGAAATCAGTTCACGGCTTTTGATGTGCTAACTCCTCCTCTATCTTTTTCAGTCCAAGCTTCAATTGCAGCAAATACATGGGTGGTCAGCGGTTCTCCACAAACAAGAAGTACTTATATATCAAGAATAATATAAATAAATAGACCTTTTGCAAACATGATGGAATTCAAAGTTTGACTATATTTTTCTAATTTGTCTTTATTTGCAAATTCTTCTCCTGATTCCGTGTCTCATGTTTGAAATTGTCTCCTACAGAACTTAAGGATCTTCTTCCAGGCATCATCAACCAACTTGGTAAGTCCATCTCTTAAGGTCTTACTTTGTGCTCATTTGTAGTAGGATTACTCGTAGACATATAGAGTGATTGTTATTGGTACTGTTCATGGAAGCATATGTCTTCTACTTTTGTAGACTGTTTTCTTTTGTGATTAACTTTTGTTAGTAAGGTTTGAAATGTGAGTTATCCTTCATTTCTTCATGAATGGGATGCTCTGCTGTTCCACCCTATCTCAATAGCTATCCTGGGTTGAGAATGGATTAAATAAGAGACACATGTTTGCCCTCGCACTAGGTTTAGGAAACAGTCATCGGAATGCAGCTCAAGGATAAAGGAAAATAAAAACTACATGATGTTAAAGTCGATGAGATGTTCAAGTTGATGAATTCTACGAGAAAACTCTAAATTGATAGGAAAACAGATATATTAAATAACTAAAGAAAGTTATTTAATATATCTGCTTATTAACTTCACATTATAAAAATCATAAGCAAATCTAATATATCTTCTTTTATTTAATTAATATGCTTCATATCTTTGGACAACTCGGTTTCTCTAGTATTCTTTGTGCCTCTCATGATGTCTTAACAAATGGTAGGCAGCCTGACCCATTAATTTCTTTTTCCATGGTTTAAGAACTACATATGATTGTTTGGTTTCTGCTAGAAATATGTTTATTTGGTTTGTTCCTATTTGCTGATCATTATTCATGCATTGCTCATTGTGGTTTATTGCCTGCTGCTTAATGAAATCTTCAGTATGTCAAGAGTCTTAATTTTTGTGGTCAGCAAAAGTTATATAAATTCATCTTTATCCCTTCAAATATGGAACTCTTTGAGACTTGCACGACATGTACTTGAATATGGCTTCATTTTCGTGGCTTTTGTTTGGATGTCTCTTGGTCGGTGCCTAATTCCCTAATAAAATGGCAAGTTGATGTGATTATGTTGGTTGATAAATTCTAAAGGAGCGTCATTTACGGTTCTTTTTGGGTGAGGCTGTCTTGTTTTTATTGAATTAGATAAAATCTTACATGAAAGACATCATCAAGTTAGAAAGTTTTGGTTCATTTCCATCTGGATCATTTGGTATCATGTGTGTTTTTTTTGGGTGTATTTCTGATGATATAGCAATTGATGTAAGTGGGTTGCATGAATACAACTCGTATATATATTTTTTTTCCTGGAAAGGCCATGTACTGCAAGTTGCTTCCCAATTATCCCGTTGGCACTCCCGATGCTTCTGATCGTATTCCTCTGTTGCTTTTGTTTTGCACGCACTGATGGTTGTTGATGGGGATGGGGTGAATTGTGGGGTATTGATCAGAGTGCCATTGTATTGCCCCTGTTTTGCTGGGAACCAGACTAGTTGGGTGATTTCTATCATTTGTAACATGCACCGTTCCTCTTTTTCTGTTTCATTATTTTCGTTATATACTACTGGTTTTCTGTTTATGAATCATTGTTGGTTTGATTTAGGAAGTCAACTACCTAGGGTAGTCTTTGTGATGCATCTTTTCTAAGTAACCAAAACTATTTTCATCCTGTTAGTTCAAATGCTATCAGTGTCTAAACATGCTGGTTATCTAATATTAATTTTGATCATAAAGTAAAAGAACAAACTTGACAGAAGTGGGTGGCTGCCTTACATTCCAGCTGAATTGATAGCTGAGAAAATCACCAGAAACCAGTACTTCTCTGCTGTCTACTTGCACTTCCTCTATTATTATTGGAAAGTGGGCATATTACTTCTCTGACTTGACATTATTCCACTAAATAGTTTCATTCAAACAATTCATCACCCTAATTATTCATTCTTTCAATAAGACCTTGCTTGCTAAAATTTTGTAACATTGATCATCTTTGTGTCTATCATATCGTAGACCATGGGATTTATGCTTCATTTATCTATTTTGCATTATTCTTGTCTGTTATTTTTACTGCAACAGTTTTGTTAGCTGATGTCATTGTTTTACCTTTGTGTCTATGGTTGACAAACTTGATATCTTCTGAGTGGAACATTGAAGCAGAAGCACATGCTTATATGTAAAATATGTAAATTGACTTGTTTTATTAAGTTTGACTTGGATACCTGTCTAGGTATGAGTTATAGAGCTGTATGTTCATCTTTCTAGCCAGCTATTGTAAGAAAAGGTTGAAGAATAGTTAGGTGCCTCTCTTGCCATTAATATGCGGAAAGAATGTGGGAATCAGAGAAAATAAAAAGGATTGGAAAGAATGTGGGAATCAGAGAAACTTTGATTGGGGAAACATGGGAAAAACTAGTCATTTTACAAATGATCAACTACTACAGTTACACATTCAATCATCTATTTTAATCACTGCCCGTAGTACTAACCACAACTACAAGCTGCATACTAGAGAAATCACCTACCTCAGGTATGACTAGACGATTGTTTGTCCCTTGCTCTAATATTGGATCTATCGGCGGACTGAAAGGTTGGTGAAGACATATCCTTTCAACACTAATGGATGATTTTTGCCAGGCCATTGGACCATGCAGCCACAAAACTGTTGACATATAAAGTTCATTTAATTTACTCATTTTCGTCATGTACTTGAATATGGCTTCATGAGGTAGACTTTGTTGGCAGAACAAATCAATAACATACCTATAAAGTTGTAAAAGCTAACAAAGACAACATGGTGCTTATTTTTGGATATTAGTTTAGTAATTCAAAATTTTAGTCCTGTATTGGATAGCTGTAGTTAGTGTAATCTACTTTTTCATGTGCTTTACTTTTTTCAAAAGTTTTACTTCTTTTACCATGAATGTGCATTTTTGGGGCTATATCAGACTTATGTTGGTAAAATACGTGCAGGATATTGGATAAAAGTTGATTGTTTATCGATCATTTATCCTACAATGGATAAAAGTTGGATAACTAAACCGAGAAATACAACAGAATATTTAGATGGAGTTCGTGAGTTCATTAAATTTGGTATGGATAAAGGTAGTTTGAATGGAAAGATTTCATGTCCGTGTCGGCGATGTGTTAACAATTCTTACTTAGATCCACAAACCGTTGAAGAACATTTGATATGGAATGGTTTTTCAAGAGGTTATACTGTATGGGTTTTCCATGGAGAATGTACGTTGCCATTATCAAGTAATCAACCCTCCTCGTCTGATCTTGGATCTGGTAATATGCAAGATAACCTTGTAGGAGATGATATGACAGGTTTAATCGGAGATGCTTTTCGACATGGTGTTCAAAACTTTGTGGGATCAACTAATATACATGAAACGGATGGAATATGTGATGGTTCTACATCTATGGAACAAACATTCGTTGATGAACAATTATATCCGGATTGTTTGAAATTTTCTAAGATCTCTTTTCTTATACATTTATTCTATATAAAATATATGAATGGATGGTCAGGAAAGAGTTTTACCATGCTTCTTAAATTACTAAAGGATGCATTTCCAGAAGGCATTGATTTACCATCCTCTTATTATGAAGCAAAGAAAGTTGTCAACAAATTAGATCTTGGATATCAAAAGATCCATAGTTGTCCAAAAGACTGTATGTTATATCATGGTGAAAATGCTGATCGAGAGTCATGCAATGTATGTGGATCTTCACGATGGAGATGTGGAGAGGATGAGGATGATGTAACGAACAAAACAAAAAAACCAGCGAAGGTACTGCGTTACTTTCCTCTTATTCCTCGATTGAAAAGGCTATATTCATCATCGAAAACAGTTTCATTAATGAGATGGCATGATGAAGGGCGTACAAAGGATGGAATGTTGAGACATCCAGCAGATAGTTTAGCATGGAAAGCTTTTGATGTTAGGCATTCTGATTTTGCCTCTGATATTCGTAATGTTCGTTTGGGTTTAGCTTCAGATGGCTTCAATCCTTTTCGCACTCTAAATTCTACATATAGCACTTGGCCAGTTGTTCTAATACCATACAATTTACCACCATGGTTGTGCATGAAGCAATCATCACTTATCTTGTCAATGGTTATTCCAGGTGATAAGGGTCCAGGAAATGATATAGATATTTTTCTACAGCCTTTAATAGAGGAATTGAAACAGTTATGGGAAGGTGTCGATGCAATTGATGCTTCAAATGGTGAAACATTTAAACTACGGGCAGCTCTGTTGTGGACTATTAATGATTTTCCAGCATATGCCAATTTATCTGGCTGGAGTACAAAAGGAAGGGTTGCATGTCCTTGTTGTGCAGATTCGACACATTCAAATTGGTTAAAACATGGAGGAAAATTTTGTTATATGGGACATCGCCGATGGTTAGAATCAAATCATCCGTTTCGTTTTCAGAAAGATTTATTTGATGGTACCATAGAATTGAGATGTGCACCAATTCCACCTTCTGGAACTAATGTTCGTATGCAAATTGATTCAATCAGTTACAAATATGGTAAATTCTCAAAGTCTTCTCAAAAAAGAGGAAGGAATGATCAAGAAGAAGTGACAATTGGTAGTATGGATGCACAGATATTTGAAGATCCAGATAATTTTTTGGAAAAAGAAAATGAGGAAGATGTACAGATACCATCCACAAAGCAGTCTATCAAACATATATGGAAGAAAAGAAGTATCTTTTTTGACTTACCTTATTGGGAACATAATCTGATTCGACATAATCTTGATGTCATGCACATAGAGAAGAATGTTTGTGATAATCTGCTTGGAACATTGTTGAATCTTGATGGAAAGACCAAAGATAACATGAAGGCACGATTGGATTTAAAGGAATTGGGTATCCGACCGGAGCTTCATCCTATAATGCTTGCTAATGATAGAATTTATTTGCCTCCTGCATCTTATACAATGTCTCCTCAAGAAAAAAATAATTTTCTTACAGTATTGAAAAATATTAAAGTACCTGATGGATATGCATCAAACATTTCAAGGTGTGTGCATCTTAAAGATATGAAAATTTCTAATCTCAAAAGTCATGATGGTCACATATTGATGCAAGATATCTTACCAATAGCGGCAAGATCATCAGTGCCTAAACAAGTTCTTGCAGTTATAATTCGGCTATCATCATTCTTTAAGGCATTATGTTCAAAAGTTATTGATCCTGAAGAGATTGATCAGTTGGAGTCTGATGTGACCATTACACTTTGTCTGATGGAAAAGATTTTTCCTCCTGGATTTTTTACTATTATGGTACATCTACTCATTCACTTGGCTTCGGAAGTCAAGCTTGGCGGACCGGTACATTATAGATGGATGTATCCTATTGAGAGGTATGCTATAGTCTGATTTATCCTAATGACCGGTATACCATAATTTCTACCAAAAGTAGCATCATCATTATGCTATGTTTAGAAATTTATTTATCTTGTAGGTACCTTATGCGATTGAAAGATTATGTACGAAACAAAGCCTATCCAGAGGGTTCGATTGCGGAAGGATATATTGCTGAAGAGTGTTTGACATTTTGTTCAAGATATCTTCAAGGTGTAGAGACAGTGTTTAATAGACCTCAACGGTATGGTGATTTCGTTGATAATGCAGAATTGTATAAGTTCTCAACTGCAGGTAGAGTAATGGGAAAAACTGAAACTATTGTATTGGATCATAAATCAATGGCACAAGCACATCGTTATGTGTTACTCCATAGTGAAATGATATCTGAGTATCGTAGGTTAGTATGATTTATTGCATTTCAAGATTAAGATATCATATCTTTTTTTTTTTTTTCTCTAAATGAACAAAATACGTTTTATGCAGCGAATTTTTATTGTCTCAACGGCAAGCTAACCATAGCACTCGACCTAATCCAAGGATTGAGCAGCGATGGTTAGTCGAGTTATTTCCTACATGGCTTTCAAAACAGGTTTGACATATACTTCGAGAATATATTGGTTGATTTAACATCAAATAACCTATTAACATTCCTTATTATTTCTTAGGTATCAACGATGATGGAGAAAAATTTGTCAGCTGAATTAATAGCCCTGGCTCGAGGACCTAACAAAGTTGTCAATAGATATAGTGGTTTCATAATCAACGGTTTTAAATTCCATACTAAAGATCGTGAGAAATTTAGGAAAACACAAAATAGCGGTGTTATGGTGGAAGCAGATGGAAAAACTTATTATGGTGCACTAAATGATATCTATGAGTTAGATTACTATGGAGTCTTTAAAGTTATATTATTTAGATGTGATTGGGTAGATATAAACTCATCAAGGGGTTTGAAAAAAGATACAAATGGATTTACACTTGTAAATTTTACAAGGTTGATACATACTGGTGTCTTATTGAAGGATGATCCATTCATTTTTTCTTCTCAAGCTCGTCAAGTATTTTTTATACAAGATGCAAAAGATAAAGATTGGGCTATTGTTATTAAAACAAAACCTAGGGACTTATATGATATGGGAAAGCAGCTAGAAGATGATGAAGACGATGACACTTATACGCATTCCATGCCATTCAATTTTGTGCCGGTTGATGACGTACATGCTACGGTATCCTTGGTTAGGACAGATTTTGCAACAAATGATAATGCTTGATTCTGATTGGTACTAAATTTTGCAATGTATTGAATTTTGTAATAATTAAGTCTTTAAAGTTATATTTATTTTTTACTAACTTTGACTCTGATGTAAATGATAGGTGACATTATGCATAGCTCACGGACAGAGGCCGACCCCTCTACTTCAGCACAGCAGGATCATGCTGGTCCTTCGTCATTACCGGATGCTGCATCTATTCCAGAGGCATATCAGTCTACTGCAGGTCCGTCATCCTCGGGGCATCATGATCCTGTTGTCGGCGTAAGAGACGATGAGCTTCATATTCAAGGTAATTTTTTTTATTTGATTCTATAAAATTTCTTTACGCTTCTTACTATAATTTACCTATATCTATTTTTATGCAGACGGATCTGGTAGGATTACATGCAGACGCGGGGCCATGGGAGTACGAGATGTATGGCAGATGCGTGATGGTGATAAGATCGTAATTGAGTGCAATCGGCTGGGGCAGCCAATTAAAAAAGCCTCTAGCTTATTGAGTTCCTTTTTAGGGAGTGTTGCACGGAGGCATCAGCTTTGTCCATTGAGTTATGCAAAATGGAATGATATGCTTCCGTCATATAAAGTCGAGATTCTACGAGTTGTGCAGGTAAACAAAAGAATCTAAACATCAAACATTATGTATATTATGACATGTTTTATATTTGAACAGTTGAAATATTTTATCTTTTGCAGGGCAAGTTTGCACTTCCTCCATCCGCTAATGAGTTTGTACTGAAGTCTCTCAACCGGAAATGGAAAGAATATAAGTCATATTTGAAGACGAAGTACAAGCTGCCGGGTATGACCGAGGAGCAGGTAGTTGGTACTTGTCCTCCTGAGGTACCCCCTCATCAGTGGATGGAGTTGGTTCATTATTGGTTCTCCGAGAAGGGACAGGTATATTGTTACTTAATATTCTTGTTATTTAATCTTTTAAGACACTATTAAAATATTATTTAATTTTACAGATATATTCTAATATTGGTAAAGCTGCGCGAGCATCTCTGTCTGTTCCCCATACATCGGATCCCATACATCGGATCCAAGAGTTATGCGCGAATCAGGCAACAATTCGTATGTTTTTTAAACTATAAATTCTTAAACTAATTATGTTCATTTATATGTCATAAATACTTAAACTAATTATGTTCATAGCATCTGGAGTAATTACAAGCCAATGAAATTTCAGTGGGAATTTCAAGGTCTATAATGAGCATCCTAACTACCATGAAGCCAATGCTTTATATAAGTTGAACATTGCACAAATGTGGGTGTTGAGATGAATAAGAGAACTTGGTTTGATATGGTAAGACACCATAATATTAAAGGTTACATACAGAAACACTGTGAGTGAAGGATAGAAACATTCTCAGTTAGGCAGGACCACAAATTTGTGTTGCCTGGTCAGGATGGTGGACAAGAAAAATGGAGAAAGCATGGCTGAAAGTAGTAAAATTATCATTTATGTTAACTATTTAGACTAGGTGTTTATCAATTAAGGCTAGATATTATTTAATATATTGGTATTTGTTATGTGAGATTGGTATTTATTGTTGCCCCAAAACAGTTTGTGTTTAGTTTTATTATATGGAAAAATGTTAGGCTTAAAATTCTGAAACCAAATTTCTGCAACTCAAAGCTGACTTGAAAAAAAATGTTAGGCTTAAAATTTCTGAAACCAAATTACCAAGCATAGAGTCCAATTTATCATAAGATTGGGCCAACCAAGCTCAAACTAGGGGCTGAGTTCAGTTAATTCAAGTAGCTAAGCAAGTCAAGAACGTACGTCTCCAATTTTGATAATCCGTTGTATCAACTAAAACAAAGTCATCTTTTCCCTTTTGTTGCGTCAAAGCTTCTTCTATCCAGGAATTGTGTGTAGCCTCTCTTGAACCTTTCTTTGCTAAATAAATTTGGGTGGCATCTTCTTATTTCTCAAAAATAAAAAAAATTAAAAAAAAATCAGTTGGTCCGAGTTAACCAACCCACCCACGAATGGTCTTGTTCTCAATCGCCTGACGGTGACCACTGGACCCACAATAGAGACAGGACAAGACTAATCATTTTTATTGTTTAATTTACTGAACTAAAAGAAGTTAGTGTTTGTAATGTAATAATAAGAAGGGAATTTAGATTGTTGAACATTGTATAAGCTTGATAAGGACGGGTTATAATATATATGATACTTTGCTATCGATTTGTTCCAACTTTTGGCGTTTCCTTTGCTTCTTGGCTTGCCTTTGTTCTATTTTTAATGGTTAAGTTGAAAGTAGTAAATCAACTTTCTTTGTGGCCAATGGTCATGTCTTTAAATAAAATCCAAAGAATGTAATTGAGAGAAGCATACCAGATGACCAAGAAGAAGTCCAGGGATGATGAATGTCAGGATCCCGGCTTCCAACTTTCCATAGCAGAGTCCTGTGCAGTGCGTGTTAGCATCGAAAGATAATAATGAAGGTGACAATGAATGCACTGATGAGTGAATATGCCATGGAATGCACTGATGAGTGACTTCAGCTCATCTTGGTTCCCATATTTGATGCTATTATATGCCTAATAAGCTAAAGTCACAACCCTACTCATAGATATAACATATTACCTAACCACTTCGAATTGACAACCCAAAAAAACTAAGGTAGTGTTTGAAATAGAGAATAAGAGGGAATATTTCCTGAATATCGTTGAAACTCTCGTTGAAACTATCATTGAAACATAATTGATAAATTAGAATTATGTTGAAACTCTCGTTGAAACTCTCGTTGAAACAATTGAATAATTACTTATAATGTTGAAACTATCGTTGAAACTCTCATTGAAACTATCATTGAAACATAATTGATAATTTAGAATTATGTTGAAACTCTCGTTGAAACTCAATTGAATAATTACTTATAATGTTGAAACTATCGTTGAAACTCTCATTGAAACTATCATTGAAACATAATTGATAATTTAGAATTATGTTGAAACTCTAGTTGAAACAATTGAATAATTACTTATAATGTTGAAACTATCGTTGAAACTCTCATTGAAACTATCATTGAAACATAATTGATAATTTAGAATTATGTTGAAACTCTAGTTGAAACAATTGAATAATTACTTATAATGTTGAAAATATCGTTGAAACTCTCATTGAAACTATCATTGAAACATAATTGATAATTTGAATTATGTTGAAACTATCGTTGAAACAATTGAATAATTACTTATAATGTTGAAACTATCGTTGAAACTCTCATTGAAACTCTCATTGAACATAATTGATAATTTAGAATTATATTGAAACTCTCGTTGAAACTCTAGTTGAAACAATTGAATAATTACTTATAATGTTGAAACTATCGTTGAAACTCTCATTGAAACTATCATTGAAACATAATTGATAATTTAGAATTATGTTGAAACTCTCGTTGAAACAATTGAATAATTACTATAATGTTGAAACTATCGTTGAAACTCTCATTGAAACTATCATTGAAACATAATTGATAATTTAGAATATGTTGAAACTCTAGTTGAAACAATTGAATAATTACTTATTATGTTGAAAATATCGTTGAAACTCTCATTGAATAATTTATAGTCCCTCTTTACAAATCAAAATGAATTGTATAATTTATTATAAATTGGTTCAAATATTTATAAATTGTATTTTTTTTTTGTAGATGGATGAGCATGGAAGGAAACCCGGTGTGGTGGAGTTTTACCGGATGACTCATACTCACCATGATGGCACTTTTGTCCGAGATGAGTCGAGGGATTTATATGTAATTATTTATTACAAATTATTTCGTACAATAATTTTAATTTGATTATTTTATTCAGTAAGATCTAACTAATTTTTCTAAATTAATACAGGAAAGAGCTGCATCTCTTGTTGCTGAGCGTGTCGATGACTCTACAGCATCTACGCAGAGTAGTCGCATCGAGGCCGAGGTGTTTACAGAGTTGATGGAGCCAGAGCGATATGGTCGAGTGAGGGGTTATGGAGTTGGAGTTACTCCCACTCAGTTATCTGATGTGAGTAGACTTATGTGTGATGCTGCAGATGCTGTTCATGATATACGTATTCGCAGACTTGAGCATGCGGTTGAGGAGATGCAGCGGTCGAGTGCTGCAGCGTTAGAGGAGATGCAGCGGTCGAATTCCATTGCGATGGAGGAGATGCAACGGTCTAGTGCCGTTGCGATGGAGGAGATGCATCGGAGGAGTGCAGCCGATAGAACATTGACTGATTCCATGAGAGATCACATTGAGCGGCTTACATCTCTCATTCAAACGGTTGTTCCTCATCAGGTAAATACATATATTATTCAATATATATTTTATATTAAATTAACTATTTGTTTAATATTCATATAGTCTTGTAAATTAAATATTTTTAATTTTTCTTATAGGCTTCTGGAGCATCAGATCCTCGCGGACAGGGTGACGACCTTCCTCCTGCAGATCATTGACCTCGGCTATTTTTATTTTATATCTTTTATCTCATGTATTTTTAAATTTTGTGAAACTTTAAATTGTAATGAAATTTATATTTGAACTTGATGCAATGAAATTTATATTTGAACTTTTATTTTGGACGTGAAGAATGTGTAATGTGATTTGTGATTTTGTTTGTTATGATTGCATTGCCTGGTTTAATTTAAAATTTGATCTTAATTAATTGCACAGGTTTAATAAAATTTTTTTAGTTTTTTTATTTAAAAAAAATGTCATATTTTGCTAACGCTTTAAGCGTCGGAAGCGTTCGACGTAGTTCTCCCGACGCTTTTAAAAAGTGTCGGCAGAAAAAAAGTAACCCGCTAGAAAATCTTACCGGTGCTTTAAAGCGTTGGCATAGAACAACTTCTCCCGACACTTTTAAAAAGCGTCGGAATATTTCGTCTCCACCCCAAGCTATCCGACGCGTGTAAAAGCATCGTAAATTTATTTGCCGACGCTATAAAGCGTCGGTAAATGATATATTTAGCGTCGGTGCACAATATTTTGTTGTAGTATAATTAATATTTGACATATTTTATAACTAATTATTCAAGACTTAATTATTGTACACTAATCAAATTAGTGAATTGATGATGCAATCATATCTGATGGTGGTTTTGCTACTATTTAGTCACTGTTATTAACCTTCATGTTTCTTTCAATTTTTGCAGTACTGGTGCAAGATATTTTAATCAATTTACGTATCTTTGAAATTTTAATTGGTTTACTATTGCTTTGGAACTCATTGCAAACTTTTGCTGATTGTCAACATTTTTGAAAATATATATATCTTTTTAATACTTGGCAAGTCCTAAATTTTCAAGTTCCCTGAACCCCCAACTCTAAATCATTCCTGAGAGGATAGTTGTGATTAAGCCAGAAATAGGAAAAAAAATAGAAGTATGATTTTTCTAAAAGTCTTTAAATTATCAAAAGTTTGGATTGGGCTGCTATCTTGAGGAATATAGCAAATAGTTCCTTTGATCAAAGTTGAGCTACATTGTCCAGTTCCCCTGACCACACTCAAGCTAGCACTACAACAATTCTCAGAATAGGCGACACTAAAAAAAAAGTCATTTTTTGACGCTAAAAAGCGTCAAAAAATCATCCTGACGCTTCTTGAGGCATCAAAAAAGTAGGAGTAGAAAAGAAAATTTTCGACGCTTTTAAAAAGCATCGGAAAATTTGGCGACGCTTTAAAGTGTCAGCAAGAGTCGCTGGTTCGACGCTTTAAAGCATCAAAAAAATAAATTTTAAAAAATAAAATAAAATAACAAACAAAAATTTAAATTAAACCTATATAATGCAATTAAGATAAAATCATATTACATACATAAAATTTATATTAAACCTGTATAATACAATTAAGATAAAATTTATATTAAACCTGTTATATTTTTAAAAAAACAAACATAAAATTAAAATTGAGCCAACACTTCAAAATTTTAAAATCAAAGTTTGTACAAATTTATATTAAACATGTACAATGCAATCATAACAAACATAAAATCACATTGCATACATTCTTCGCATCCAAATTAAAATTTTAAATATAAATTTCATTACAATCAACTAAGAGATGGTTTGTTACAATTTAAAATTTAAAAAAATTAAAAAATACATGAAATAGAAAATATAAAATAAAAAAAGTTGAGGTCAATGATCTGATCTACAGAGGAAGGTCGTCACCCTGTCCGTGAGGATCTGATGCTCCAAGAGCCTATAAAAAAAATTAAAAATGTTTAATTTGCGAAACTATCGATGACAATATTTATATAAATAATTGATTTAAAATAAGAATATATATTTAATAATATATGTATTTACCTGATGTGGATGTAACATCTATACGATAAATGTAAGCCACTCAATATGCTCTCTTATGGAATCCATCGCTGCTCTGTCGATGGCACGGTTCTGTTGCATCTCCTTCATCGCTGCTCTGTTGATGGCATAGCTCTATCACATCTCCTCTATCTTCTGCTCAAGTCTATAAACGCGTGCATCATGAACACCATCTGCAGCATCACATGTATATCTACTCATCCCAGATAACTAAGTGGGGTTACTCAACTCCGTAACCCCTCACTCGAACATAGCACTTCGGCACCATCATATCTGTAAACATCTCGTTCTCGATGTGACTACTCTGCGTAGATGCTGTAGAGTCATCGACATGCTCAATAATAAGAGCTATAGCTCTTTTCTGTATAAATTTAGAAAAATTAGTTAGATCTTACTTACTAACAAAATCAAATTAAAATCGTTGCATGAAATAAATTATAATAAATAATTACATATAAGTCCCTCAACTAATCTCTGATAAAAGTGCCATCATGGTGAATATGAGTCATCCGATAAAACTTCACTTCACCGGATTCTCGCCCATGCTCATCCATCTACAAGAAAAATTATAATTTGTAAATAATTTAAGTATTACGATACATACGTGTACCGCAATACACATATTTCATCATATAATTTTACTATAGTAAACACAAGTAAAAAGACTGATTTACATATTTTTAAAATGCTAAACATAAAAGCAATGGAAAAAGAAACCTTAGTTAACTCCCAAGTCTCTGCACTCACAGTTTTTGAATAACATTGTAAAAACAACATAAGCCAAGGCACATCTTAATGCAAGTATCCAATGCTTCAGCAGCTAGTGTAAAAAGATTAAGGCCTTCAATCTGACCCATCTACCAATCCCCCCCCTCCCTTCTTCATGTTACATAGGAATATGACACCATGATGCACATAAACATGGAACCATTTCATTTGAATAATAAGGTTGTCATTTTAAATGTTCCTCTGTTTGCTCTGCAAGCACCTACAAGCATCATCTCATGGATTAAGTGAGCTTTTATAACAGATCACCATCATTCCTTCTTTAAAATGTGCATTCATGGCTATCATCAGTAATCTGTAACCGGGCCAATATAACACTATCATTTTCTTCTTCTTCTTCTTCTATCTAGATATTTGATATTTAACTGTTACCAAGTCAAAAGGAATCTATCATTTCTCAAATTACCATTTTCTGGGCATTGAATATGTTACTATACAAAACTTGTTTAATGTCTTAATGTCAACACTGGTTGGCAGGGGCATTGAATATGTTACAATATCTTCTAGTTTAATGAGGTCTGACTCCTAATTAATTAGACTCAATTTTGACTTCTAGTTTAGTCAATCGAGTCTACTTAGGGCTATTAATTCGGTATTAATTTTGACGCTAAGATGATATATATAAAGAGAGACGAGATGAGTGCAGTGAAAGTACATCCATGATAATCTATTTACTGAATAACTTATTTGACTCTCTGCAAGTTTGTCAACAAGAGCCCACTCACTGGATGATCCTGGCTTTTCGTTGGCTATATCTAACTTTGTCTATCAACTCAAGACGGCAGCAGCTGCCATCCTTTTGTCAGCTAAATAAACACCTAGTCCAATGTCAACCAAGTCACATTAATCTTAATCCTTTGTGTCAGACCTTTTAACCTGATTGGCAAACAATGATAGCATATAAAAACATTAGAAATAGTTCTTTTATTATGATAGTGGCATTCATAACTCATCCCATCCCAGCATGTAGAATAGAAATGCCCCAGAATGTACTAATTAAAATACTGATATGTTTATATATCCTGAATATCCTACAAGGAAAACCTTGGTCAGATGCTCATAGTTTTGATTTGCTTGTCTATTGATATAATATGAAAAGACCATCAGAAACTTTCTCGGACTCAACTGAAGTAGCAGTTGGCGCAAACTTTCTCGGACTAAACTCCTTATTACAATCAAAGTTGCAGAAGAAATTGTTCCAGCTTTACCTTCTGGGTAAGTTAATAGGTTAGCTGATCTTACTTAGTCTTTTAACCATTGACCCTGTCCGCTATGATCTTCTGGAAGCCTCTTTTCGCCTCCATGTCAGACAAAAGTAAGGTGATTATTATAGGATGCTTCTGATTTTAATCCTTGAGGGGCCATGCCATTTGTAAGTTCCCAGATGTATCAAGTTTACATATCCTGGCATCTTGTTTTAACTGTCGAACTGCGTTAGGATGCTTTCAAGTGCAAATTTTACTTCCATGACTGTCAAAAAGAAATTCCTGCAAATGGATGAGTATTAGGATAACCCACCGTTTACTGGTGTGACCAGCTCGATCCTGAAATCGTTGTCTACTTGTAAATAAATCAACATTATATATTTAGCTGCATTTCTGAGCCAGAGATTCAAATAATGTACTTGAATAAAAGACATCTGAAATTATGAAGACTGACTTCAGTAACTGTGGTGCATTTGGTTCTCAAACTATATAATTCAGACCCTTAATAGAATATATATTCTCAACCAAAATTACTGGGGGTCATGGTTTAAATTTGTGTGACAGATTTGGGACGCCACACGGTGTAAAAGGATCCGGAACATGGATGGCCATCGGACTAGAGCTGGAGTCTTAGCCTGGAGTTCATGCATTTTATCTTCAGGAAGCCGAGATAAAGTTATTCTTCAACACGATCTTCGTGTCTCAAATGATTTCATTAGCAAACTCATAGGCCACAGATCTGAGGTAAGTCTTTTGAGACTTGTTTGATAATACAGGCATGTGAATGCGCATAAATGCAAGTCAGTATTTTCATGTCTTTCTCATAGTCTATATGCATACTTCTATTGAATTAAGCTACAATTCTTAACATGTTGGTAGCATATGCTCAAATCTATGTAGCAATATAGGCATCTAGCTTGCTTGTCTTTTATTGTTCACTCAATATGACAAAATATGGCTTATACACAGTATCAGAACTGCAAATGGGCACATGGAAAAGAGAGAAGAAATAAATTTTCATCTCAAATTGCCTATCTAGTCATAATTGTTCAGCCATTTTCCTTTCCCTTCTTTAATCTTAAAGAAACTATGATATGCTGTACCAGGTCTGTAGCCTAAAATGGTCCCATGACGACCGTCAATTTGCATCTGGTGGAAATGACAACCAAGTCAGCTGCTAGTCAATAATATTTCTCTGTTTCATTACCAATATTTTTATGTTTATTATGTTAAGGTTTGATATCCAACTTTGTGACTTCACAGAAGCCAACAAGAGTAGACATTCTATCACTCTAGTTCACCTGGAACCCACTGTTTGATCTTTTGAACCTTATTTAGTCTTTTTTCTTTCTTGCACACAAATTGTCAGAAAAATAAATAAAAGGTTTAAGTGAAGACTGAGCTGTTTCAAAGTCCATAAAAGAATCTGCCTCCATCTTACATGGTGGAAGGTGGGATCATGAATAAGAAGTAATGATGAAATAGCAATAATACCTTAGGTTAAGGTCATTGTTATGCTAATGCTTGCAATCAACTTGATGGAAAGGGCAAGACATTACAAGTTCTGAAGCTCCTCCAATTATTGTCCATGCGCTCCAGTCAAACAATTCAATAACTCTTGATACATTTTGCTCAGGTGCGCTATAAGATGTCCTCAAGAGAATTAATTTGTTTAGCTCAAGACAAGTATGATAACAAATGAAGGCGGTTGTCCTAAAGCTGCACATGATTATGTTTCTTTCAAGCTTTCAGAATATCATGAACATGGTTTAATTTGTGATAATACATTTCCCTGTTACAATGAAGAGCATGCATCCATACGACAACAACATGCAACCAAATGGCAGCAAAAATGTTGATTGCTTTGATAGAAACTTTACAGATGAATTGTGATTGTGACTTCAGTAAGGATATCTTATGTTATTTGGTCACTTTTTTTTGGCTATAATTGAAGTCCTCGGGTAGCAACAAATCATTGTCTATGTAGTGACCAGTGGACTTAGAGCAGCAATCAGAAACTAATCAACTATAATCCTTAGTTTGAGTTTATGACATTGTTGGCCTAGATGAGGGAGGTGAATTGGGTTCTTTAAAATTTAAGCCTACTTTTCAAAATAATGCTCAAATGTAATGCTGTGAAAAATATGAGTGCAGTGCGAAATAAACTTAAGCAGAATATAGGAGATAGAGAGGAGAGAAAAGAGACAATCACAAGCCAACACCAAGATTTATAGTGGTTCGGTGTTAGCTACACCTACATCCACTCCCAAGGATCTCTTGGGTATCACTATAATTTCCTTGATTACAGCGGAGTTGTTTTACAAGCTAACAACCCAAACTTGTTGTTTTCCCGGGATCACAACGAACCCAGCTGATTTTCACAGGCTCACCAGCATAAAACCTTTTCACAAGCCAACCTGGCTTGCACAGGGACTAATTGCCCCTTGATTCAATCACTTGATTGAATCAACTTACAAAAGATATAGAAAGTTGAGATACAACAAGAATAAAGCTCCAAAATAAGCAAATAAAGCAATATAATCAAATGAAAATAGAAGGAGCCTAGTTTGAAAATTTCTAAAGTTGAGCTCTTCTTCTTTTGATCTTCTTCAAGATGAAACTTGAAGCTTTTGAAGGATTTTTTTGACTTGAAGCTCAAATCAAACTAGGGCTCTTTTCTCTTCCTCTTTTCCCTTTTGATTTGATGAAAATCCCTCAAAATTTGCTTCGGATTCTTAGGATTTCTTTTGACCTCTGTTTTCTCTCTAGGGCTTTTGAAATTTAAACTTTTTCTCTTTCTTTTCTTCTTTTACTCCCTTTTTCTTCTCTTGTTTTTGAATCAACCCTGGGCTCTTATTTATAGACTTCTTCCAAATCCACTTAGAATCCATTTTTAAGGTGGAAACTATCCGTTGTCAGGAGTTGGAAGAATGTTTGGATGAATACAGAAAGAGCCATTGAAGACCGCTAAAGATTGTCAGGTTCTGGAGCCGTCTATGATAGTTCTGGAGTCAGCTCTTGACAGGGTCGAGTCGACTCGAACAGGTCACGAGTCAGCTCGAGCACGAGATGTCCAAAAAATGAATTTTTTGCTTGTTGAGAGGTCAACTCTTACTTTTCTAGGGGTCGACTCGAGATCACCATGAGTCGACTCAAGCTGCTTTGGGAGTCGACTCGAGCTGGATGCCAACTTTTCTACTCTCTGTGAAATTATGTGAGTCGACTCGAGCTATTGTAGAAGTCGACTCGAGCTTGACACAGAATTGTTGTCTCTTTCTTTTTGATCGAGTCGGCTCATCCACTATGGCAGTTGGCTCGAGAGCATGCCAAAATTATTAAACCATGCCAAAGTCGACCCCTCAACTGTGAGAGTCGACTCTAAGTGCTGAATATGACACTTAAAGGCAAACTTAATTTTGGACTTGATTTTTTTTATGATTTTGACTGATTAAATACTTAAATCTCTAAAACACTTAATCAAAATCATTAGTAACATAAGATATATACTCATGTGATTTTTGTTATTCATCAAAATCAATATATGGGTCAACAGACATTAGTTTGAGTAAGGCTTTACTCCTATTTAGCACACACAAACAATCCTCTTACGAGGTGATCTAGTTGATGATGGAGTTGCCAAGTCAGTCATTACTCAATGAACTTCTCATGAACATTTTGCAAGCAACCCATAGGCATTTTTCTACAAATTTATATGCTATTATTCCATGAACCTGTGCCATTTATGTCATGTTTGGATGCTAAAAGCCAAGAGATGTAATGGAGAACCTTTTATGCTCCTGATAATATTTTACTCAGAAGAGTATGCATCACAGTACAAGTGCATTGCATATCATGTTTAAGTCTCTGTTTTATATGCTACACCTTCAATATTTTAGTTCAAAACTTCGTACCCAAATATATTCTCTTGCATAAAGTATCCATATCAATAAGGGTAAATAAGAAACCTGATAATTTAGCTTATTAAGCTCCTGAGTACTTTTACTGAATAACACATTATAAGCCGAAACATAGCCCAAAGCAGAGAAACTTAGGGACTAACCTGGTGGCCTCTTGATTGCCGGCAACAAAGACCAATGACATCCGAAAGTCGACCAAGCTTCGGCGAACTCTTCCCCACCTTCCGATTAGAAAAATTGAAGATCTAAGCCTTGAAAGTAACCCAACAAAAGAAGAACAGGGAATTAGATCTAGGGACAAAGAATTACATTGTTGTTTGAGATTAATTTGATATACCTCATTGCCGGCGTTGATCCCAAGTCCAGCGAGATTTGGCAAGCTACAGCAAGGATCTGTCCAACCAACTAACAAGGAAATAGAAAGAGACGAGGATGATGAACAAAATCCACTAAAGCGTATAGCCTTTTAATAAATGAAAAGAAAAGGAGAAACCCCAATTCATCAAAACATAAACCCTAAGAGAGGTTGAAGACGACGGCGAGATCAGTAGCAGAGGTCGGCGGCAGCAGAGGAGATCAGGTTGAAGCTCTTTGACAGTGAGGAGTTGGGGTCTTTGAAGACGGGATCAAGAAAACCGGCAGCGGCGTCGATGGTGATGAGAAGGAAGAGGAGTGCGTGGTAGGGCAAGGGATATGCTATGGCAAAGAAGAAGTTGGGAGCGATAGGGTTGAAGAGGAGTTCGACACCGATGCAAAAAAGCATCATTAAAAAAGCGACATTATGTTCATTAATTTGCCATGCTTCCACATAGCATCGGCAGATTTCGGGGTTGCAACCCCACATTTTTGTTGTAGTATAGTGTGTCCTCCAATACCATCATGAGGATCTACAGAAAGAAACCATATTAACCAAAGTCCCAACATTAGCAACCATGTCATCATCTAGAAAAACATTACTCGGCTTTAAATCATAGTGGATTACTGGGGATACACTTTGGTGGTGAAGATATTCTATTGCAGAAGCTATGTTAATTGCTATGGTCAATCATTTAACAAGTTTCAATGTCCTTAATTAAAAAAAATTTCTCCTTTGGTGTCGGATGCAATCACTTTTTTAGACTCCCATTGGGCTCAAAGTCGTAAACTATAGCTTTGAAATCATTTCCATTAGAATCCATACTCGAGCATGAGGTGATGACTTTAACCAGATTGCGAATTAGGTACCAACATTCCTTTATAGACAGAACCATAGTATCCTGAACCAACTATACTGGAAGAAGAGAAGCCTTGAGTAGCTTCATGGAGTTGTGCATAAGAAATCTTTTCATAGCAGCTCTTTAGACAAGTCGATAAGGGAAGGTGTTCTATGAAAGAAAAATTTTGTAGAACAATCATAAGATTATTTATGCTTTATTGCATGAAAAATTGAATAGTAAAAAATATATGTACATAAAATTAATATGACGAAAGTGAGAATGTTAAGATGAATGTATGATAATATAAGAAAAGATAGAATAAAAAATAAAATCATTTGTAAAAATATAGAGATAGTTCTAATCAAGAATAAATTAAGGAAATGATGACTTAAATGGTTTGAACATGTGCACCATAACTTAAAGATGCACCTATATAAAAAAATGACTTAATACATTAAAAAAAAAAAGTAGAGATAGATCGAAAATCATATGAAAGAAAGTTAAAAAAAAAATTAAAATTTTTACTTCTTACAAAAAAAAATATGGCTTAAAATAGAACTAAATAAAGAAAAAGAATTATATAGCTAACTTTCATTGAGTTGGGGTTAAGGTTTTGTTTTTGTCGTTGTTATGTTGTTATTAAGAATGCTACCACACAACCTACCGTGATCACTACCCAAGCTGCTGAAGACTTTCTGACTTCTTTCTGGCATCTTCGCTTTGGGCACGCTGGCAGTTTTAACTCTGGGATGCCACCACGTAGATTTTTGTTTCCAAAGAATAAAACTTACCGTGATCCCTACCCAAGCTGCTGAAGACTTCTGACTTCTTTCTGGCATCTTCGCTTTGGGCACGCTGGCAGCTTTAACTCTGGGATGCCACCACATAGATTTTTATTTCCAAAGAATAAAACTCCAGCTGAATTCATGAAGATTTCCTCTGTTTGGTACTTCCCAGAAGTCTCAGGTACACTAAATTCTCCAGAGACTTGAGGGATCGTACCAGACAAGTTATTTTGTGACAGGTGTAGCGCTTGAATACCCTTCAGAGAACTCAAAGATTGAGGGAAAGTTCCATGGAAAAGGATGTTCTCCACTCCAAACATTAGCAATGACCAAGTGTGCTGGGGATTTCCCGTGACACAAGTCATCTGAAATGTCCAGTGTCCTAAGCTTTTCAATTTACCCATCTCCAAAGGCAGAGGCCGATGACTTCTCTCGGCACGGTGCCACTAAATTTATTGTTTGAAGGGTCCATTACTTGCAAGCTTTGACGGTTTCCGAGGCTTACAGGAAGCAGGAGGTTGACATTTAAATAGAGTTGATTCAACTCAGTGATGTTGCCAATGGAAGATGGAATCCCTCCTGAAAGCTTTCCAATTCCATCAGGAACTGAACCTCCAAAAAGATTCGTTTCCATCTCTAATCTGCTCAAACCCAGAAGATTTCCAACACCTGATGGAATATTTCCTTATAACTGATTTCCTCCTAAAGTTAGTGACTCAAGCTTGGTGGTAAAGTTGGCTATGCCATCTGGCAATGTACCACCAAAACGATTGGCTTCCAAAGCTAATGAGAACAGGATAGTGCTATTTGTTAGATAGTTAATAAAGCTCAGATCGTTTCTTCCATGAGTACCAAGGCTGTTTGTGCCTAAACTAAGAATTTGAAGATCTCTAAGGCTCCCTGGAGTAACTTGCTGAGATATCAAAGAATCCAAGTGGTGTGGAATTAATTAGTTCATGCCCACAAGAAAGTGCTCAAATGTGAAATACTGGATGGATTCAGGTTAGAATATCTTACACCTAAAATGCGAAATACTGAAAGCATTCAGGTTTGGTAATTCTGTTTGTTAGGATGTCGATTGAGCAAATGTAACGAAACATCAGAATAAACTGATACAAGAACATTTCAACTTAGATTTTCAATTTAGAATTCTTAAATCTTTAATTCCTTCTCTTTCGGTAACCTTGTATTTTTTGTCAGACTATTATTATTTTGCCTTTCAATGCCTGAATATTCGAGGTGAGAGTTGCCATTGCTTTTGCATGGAAACATAAAATGTTACATATAAAAAGGTTTGATTAGGTGATTAAATATGTAGCTTTTATTTAAGTTCTTAAAACAAGCTATTCTTGTGAAAAAAATGTTGTTTCCAAGTATCAGGTTGATAGAAAGAAGATACATTAATTTAGCTGCTCTGGTTATTAAGAGAGTATATATATATATAATTAGAAAATTAGAAAATCTAGAATATGAATGAGTAGAGGAAAGGGGAGAATGGAGAAGAGAGATGAGAGGCAAAGGGGCGAATGGGAAGGGAAAGATAGCATAAACGTTAATAATTTTAAGCAAAAAATACTCCAACAATAATTCAGGAGCTATACCCAAGATATGGGATAAGAATAAGGTCATATTTGGAATACACTTTGTTTGAAATAGAGAATAAGGGGGATATTCATGAAATAGAGAATAAAGGGGATATCCCCTGAATATTCCTTCTTATTTCCAAAAGCCATAACTATGAAGGATAGCTGAAAATAAAGTTAACCAGAGTGGATAACCATGTTTAAACATGGGTTATCCCCTGAACTTATTCCCTAGAGACTGAAGGAATAGCTGATTATTCCTTCAGCTATCCGTTGAGGGCAAAACTGTTATTAAAAAAAGCTGATTATTCCCTCAGCTATTCTATGGATAAATTCTATTCTGTACACTTATCCAGGGATAGCTATTTTTCTATCAAACACTACTTTCAGCTTATATTTGGCAACAAACCGCACTCAACACCAAAACCTTAACCTACTTAATCCCATTATATTAGATAGGGATTCTAGAATCAATATAAAGAGTTGGCATCTAGTGAACAGATGTTCCACTAACTCCTAACCATCCTCACAAAATGTGTTCCAAGAGCTCGTTGAATAATCTTTCTTTGTTAAGTTGTCAACAACGTGTAATTTGTTTTGTAGGGCACCAGCTTTCCAAATAGCAATATAGAAAAGGTAATTTACTCCCTATGGTTAATGAATTTGAAGTAAGAATCTACATTGTCTCAGTTATCTTCCATACCAGAACATCCACGGATGATGAAGGCCAAGTGGTGGAGAGGAGACTATGGAATTGCTGAAACTAAGAATGCTCGGAAGATGTAAGCGGCTCGGACAAATGCATTCACCATTGTTAAGTTTATTCATAGGCATGTAACATGATATATAGGATCTAATTTCTTCAACATAAGCAAATATGCCCTCTTAATGATCGAAAGCTCTCAATTCTATCAAAAACATATAGTACGAAATGAAAGCTCTAGTCCAATCTTACACTATCCTTTGATTGGAAACAAAGGCCATCTCGCCATAAAAAACAGAAACCAAGAGGCCATGCTATCAATCCTAACCTATTTATAAAGATGAAGCATCCTTGAATGGCGAAACAAGATTTTACCTCAAAGGTTAAGAACCATCTTTGAGAAAAAGTTACGAGGGCTAGGAAGAACTAATAGGAGGTAAAGACATCAAAGAACTAGAGGGTCATTACTCAAAACAAATTTTATTAAACTTAAGTGTAGATCATAGATTTCAAAGCAACACTCAAAATCAAGGCCTTTTATACCAAAATATCATACTGTATTGATAAGGCACTGAAACGGTATAAATTTTAATTCAATATGAATTGAGCTAGTCCGAACCAATTCATACCAATCTGAATCATTCGATAATAAGTAGTTAATGTTGGTGGGTGTATGTTGGCAGATGGTGGATACGTAATGAATCAGACTGAGGCTAGAGTTTCACTCTATGTCCTTAAGACAATTTCGTCCCGCAATGGTGCTTACGGTCAGTATGACGATTGTCTTCCAGGATACAACAGTCTCCTTTTGATGAAAGCAGCACTACAATTCACCAAAAATATCGAACCAAGAATGCTACTCTCTTTTCAATGCACTATTGCTATACTACCCTTAGGAAAGTATGCAAATGCCTAAGAGAGGAGAAGACTAGAATTGATTCAGATTGAACTCAATTCGGAATGGCTTGGGATGGATGAAATGCTTAGGTCTAGGGTCCTATTTATAGGTTTTAGGTACCCTTTGGAAGCAACCCTACGAATTTAATTTAATTTAAATTCTAAAATCAAAGGATGTGAGGGTTAAGGGCTTATCACCCTTGATATGCCCTTTAGACATCGTGATCTTCAGATCAGGCAATCGGATAAGCCTTTTCATGGCTGTGATCTAAAGATCAGCCAATCAGATAAGCCTATCCTTATCCTAATAAGCCTTTTCATCATCGTGATCTGATAATCACGTTATCAGATAGGCGGTTGCATGTCTTTGATATGCCTTTTCATGATCGAACCATTGACTTATCTCTAACCGACGATTGAACGGGTGCCTTATCACCAACCGATGATCGGACGGATGCCTTATCACCAACCGTCCTATTGACTGGTCAACCAATGGGTGTCAGTCGTTGGATCGTGATCGCGATCATGATTTGATCACCACATCTCGACCCTTCATCCGATCAATCAACGATCAATTGATCTCAGCCCCTTATCTTGATCCAATCAGTCTCCACGTCGGATCATCATGATCTAGAAAAAATTTAAAGCCCCTCAAGCTCCTCGCGATGATGCGTACGTGCGAAGTGCAAAGTGCCCATTGCGCCCTTCGCACATGCGCGTACACGACGCATCACCTCAAGCTCTCCACTTATGGTGAGCCTAAGGAACTTAAGCTTCAAGGAAGTGGTTTCCATATAAGTGAACCTTCCTTTCTTGTTCTTTCCGATATGGGACTAAATGTCCCCGCAATTTCTCATTCACACACTAAAGGACGGTGATGGGCTTTCAAGGCCCATTAGGGTATTTAGGCTATTTTGGCCCATTACCCAACAATCCCCCACATGAATGGAAATTGGACTTAGATCAAAGATCATCAAAGATCAGCAAAGGCAAACCCCCACATAAAAGGATTTTAATGCAAATGAATATGCAGACACACTAAAGAGAGTATAATGGGATGAAGTTGTATCGGGATAGGTAGCTTGTGGCTTTGAACCTTCCTTAGTGAGTTGTTATCGAGTTTACTTGCTAAAAGGTGAACATGATGTCTTGAACCTTTCAGCGTTTTGTGTAAACTAAGACAATAACAATCACGCAACTTCTTCCCGAGCATTCTTTTGGTTCTCATGGTTGTGTTCATTTTGGCCCCGAACAACTCCTGGTCTCATGAGTGCTTCAGAGAATTAAACCTTAAAATTCTCATAGAATTGGCCCAGTTCACACTCACATAGGTGATTCTTATTAAGAGTATCCTGCTATACCCCACATGATGTTCATGTCATAAGAATCATTAAAAGCAATGCTTATCCTAGTACCTTTAGCAGGTAGCACCAATTATCATAGGAATGAGTAGGATTGTACATCCTTAGTGCTATCAAGTCTCTTCATAATTTAGTTGTCCCTTTTGAACCTAGATCTTGGGATCTCCAGTCAGCTAGGTTGGGTATCCACTATGAAGATTTTTCAGTTATAGGTTTTAAACCCATTCCCCTCGATAAACAGTTTACTTGATCTCTTGGTAACCCCTTTGTTAATGGATCCGCTAGGTTTTTCTTTGACTGAACATAGTCAATAGAAATTACACCAATTTCAAGTAACTGCTTAATGGTATTATGTCTGTGACGTATATGTCTAGACTTACCATTATACATCTTATTCTGTGCTCTGCAAATTGCCGATTGACTATCACAATGTATGCATATTGCAGACACAGGCTTTGGCCAACATGGAATATCTTCTAAAAGGTTTCGAAGCCATTCTGCTTCTTCAGCTGCCTTTTCTAAGGCAATAAACTCAGATTCCATAGTGGATCGAGCTATACATGTTTGCTTAGAAGATTTCCATGACACAGCACCTCCTCCTAAGGTGAATACATATCCACTTGTGGATTTTGTATCTTCTGTGTTAGATATCCAATTTGCATCACTGTATCCTTCTAGTACAGCTGGATATCTTGAATAATGTAATCCATAACTTAGGGTATATCGCAGATATCTTAATACCCTTATTAGAGCTGTCCAATGATTTGGACCTGGATTACTTGTAAATCTACTCAACTTATTGACAGCATATGCTATGTCAGGACGAGTGCAATTCATGACATACATTAAACTGCCAATTATACGTGAGTATTCCAATTGAGATATGGGTTCTCCAGTATACTTAGCCAAATGTAGATTAACATCTACAGGTGTTTTCACCGGGCTAGTATCATACTTTTTATACTTATTTAATATTTTCTCAATATAATGAGATTGAGATAATATTATTTCTTCAGATGTTCTAGTGATTCGAATCCCTAGTATAACATCTGCAACACCCATATTTTTCATATCAAAATGTTTGATCAACATTTTCTTTGTCTGTTTAATCATTTCAGTATTACTACCAATGATTAACAGGTCATCTACATATAAGCAGATTATCACATACCCTTCAGGTAGGGTTTTGGCATATATACATTTGTCACATTCATTTATTTTGAATCCATTTGATAACATACATTATCAAATTTTATATGCCATTGCTTAGGTGCTTGCTTTAATCCATATAAGGATTTAACAAGTCTACACACCTTCTTTTCTTGTCCTGGAACAATAAATCCCTCAGGTTGTTCCATGTATATTTCTTCATCTAATTCACCATTCAGAAAAGCAGTTTTAACATCCATTTGATGAATTTCAAGATTGTTAATGGCTGCAAAAGCGATTAACATTCTTATAGATGTTATTCTACTTACTGGTGAATAGGTATCAAAGAAGTCTATACCTTCTTTTGTTTGAAGCCCTTAGCCACTAATCTGGCTTTATACTTGTCAATTGATCCATCAGCCTTTAGCTTTTTCTTAAAATCCACTTGCACCCTAAAGGTTTCATACCAGATGGTAAGTCTACCAACTCCCAGGTATGATTATGCATGATGGACTCAATTTCATTATTGACAGCTTCTTTCCAAAAGGGTGCTTCTGGATTAGACATTGCCTCCTTGAATGTCTGAGGTTCATCTTGTAACATATAAGTTACATAATCAGGACCAAAAGACTTTGCAACTCTTGGTCTCTTACTGCGTCTGGGTTCATCTTCAGGATATTCTTCCTGATGACTACTACTAGCAGTATTATCATCATAAGTTCTTTTATTTGAACTTATTTCTAATTTCCTTTTACTTGGAAATATATCTTCAAAGAATGTTGCATTCCTTGATTCCATGATTGTATTTTTCTGTATATCAGTTATATCTGATTTATACACAAGAAAGCGATATGCACTACTATTATGTGCATAACCGATAAATATACAATCAACAGTTTTAGGTCCTATTTTGACCTTTTTGGGGTCCGGAATAGCTACTTTAGCTAGACACCCCCACACTCTTAAGTAATTGTAAGAAGGCTTCTTTCCTTTCCATAACTCATATGGAGTAATTTCCTTCTTCTTAAGAGGTATCTTATTAAGAATATGATTTGCTGAGAGAATTGCTTCTCCCCATAAATTCTATGGTGTACCAGAATTTATTAACATAGCATTCATCATTTCTTTTAATGTGCGGTTTTTACGTTCCGCAATTCCATTAGATTGAGGTGAATAAGGAGCAGTAGTTTGATGAATAATGCCATGCTCTTGACAGAATTCGTCAAAAGGTGCATCGTATTCACCACCTCTATCACTCCTTATGGCCTTAATCTTTTTCCAAGTTGATTTTCAACTTCATTCTTATAACATTTAAACATTTCTAAAGCCTCATCTTTAGACTTTAGTAGATACACATAGCAGTATCTTGTTGAATCATCAATAAATGTTATAAAATACTTTTTACCTCCTCTAGTTTGAATTGACTTTAAGTCACATAGATCACTGTGAATTAAGTCAAGAGGTTCAGTATTTCTTTCAACTGATGGAAATGGTGTTTTTGCTAACTTAGCTTCAACACACACTTCACACTTGTAATGTGGATCGATTTCATGATTAGGTAATAATTCTAATTTCATTAATTTTCGTAATGAATTAAAATTCACATGTCCTAATCTATCATGCCATAGACAAGAAGAGTCAACCATATAAGCAGAAGAAGAAGCTTTATTTATTTCAAGGTTTCTGTGTACAGTCATTACATTCACCTTGAATAATCCATTATTCAAGTAACCCCTTCCAATAAATATCCCCCCTTAGTGAGTACAAATTTATCAGACTCAAAGACCATCCTAAAGCCATGTTTGCTTAGGAGGGAGCCTGATATAAGATTCTTCCGGATGTCAGGGACATGTAGCACATCATTCAGTAGAAGCTCCTTGCCAGATGTCATCTTCATAACGATGCGGCCAAGTCCTTCTATCTTGGATGTAGCGGAGTTACCCATGACCAAATTTCTACCATTGATAGGAGTATATGATGAGAACATACTCTTATCAGAGCAGACATGTCTGGTAGCTCCAGTGTCGATGTACCACTCATTTGCTTTGTCAACCATGTTTGCTTCAAATACAACAGCTGACAGCATCATCTCGGATACCTCTTTGGATAGGGTTTCAGTAATGTTGACCTCTTTCTTTTCTTTATCCTTGAAACGGCAGTCCTTGGATTGTGTCCTTGCTTTCCACAAACAAAGCACTTTCCCTTGAATTTATATTTCTTGGATTGCCCTTCTTCTGTTTAAAGCCTTCGCCTGGAAACTTGCGTTTCTTCTTCCTTCTATGAGGTTGGCCTTTGGCTCAGCAGGTTGTCCTCCTGTCTTCTTGTCTTGGCTCTTATTGTCCTCCTCGATCCTCAGGCGGACAATTAGGTCTTCAAGTCCCATCTCCTTCCGCTTATGCTTCAGGTAGTTCTTGAAGTCCTTCCATAGTGGTGGTAGCTTCTCTATGATAGCAGCTACCTGGAATGACTCACTGAGAGACATTCTCTCTGCATGTATCTCATGCAGGATGATCTGGAGCTCTTGGACTTGCTCCATAACAGTTTTGTGGTCGACCATTTTGTAGTCTAGGAACCTTCCAACCACAAACTTCTTGTGTCCAGCATCCTCTGTCTTGTACTTTTTGTCCAGGGATGCCCATAACTCCTTGGCAGTAGCAATACTGCTGTACACATTGTACAGGGTATTGTCCAGACCATTCAGATATAGTTCTTGCAAAGGAAGCTTCCATGCCTCCACCGCAGCAATGACTTGCTTGTCGGTCTCCCCTTCCTTCAGGACAGGCGGATCTTCATTCAGCACTCTGACCAAGTTCAGAGTTGTGAGGTAGAACAGCATCTTCTGTTGCCACCTCTTGAAGTCCATGCCAGAGAATTTCTTCGGTCTCTCGGCTTGAACGGATGTCGTCATAGTAGCCATCTGCAGCAGCACTTCGGTAGCACGAAATTGTCTTAAGATTGTTGGTGGGTGTATATTGGCAGATGGTGGCTACCTAATGAATCAGACTGAGGCTAGAGTTTCACTCTATGTCCTTAAGACAATTTCGTCCCGCAATGGTGCTTACGGTCAGTATGACGATTGTCTCCCAGGATACAACAGTCTCCTTTTGATGAAAGCAGCACTACAATTCACCAAAAATATCGAACCAAGAATGCTACTCTTTTTTCAATGCACTATTGCTATACTACCCTTAGGAAAGTATGCAAATGCCTAAGAGAGGAGAAGACTAGAATTGATTCAGATTGAACTCAATTCGGAATGGCTTGGGATGAATGAAATGCTTAGGTCTAGGGTCCTATTTATAGGTTTTAGGTACCCTTTGGAAGCAACCCTACGAATTTAATTTAATTTAAATTCTAAAATCAAAGAATGTGAGGGTTAAAGGCTTATCACCTTTGATATGCCCTTTAGACATCGTGATCTTCAGATCAGGCAATCGGATAAGTCTTTTCATGGCTGTGATCTGAAGATCAGTTGATCAGATAAGTCTATCCTTATCCTGATAAGCCTTTTCATCATCGTGATCTAATAATCACGTTATCAGATAGGCGGTTGCATGTCTTTGATATGCCTTTTCATGATCGGACCGTTGACTTATCTCTAACCGACAATCGAACGGGTGCCTTATCACCAACCGACGATCGGACGGATGCCTTATCACCAACCGTCCTGTTGACTGGTCAACCGACGGGTGTCAGCCGTTGGATCGCGATCGCGATCATGATTTGATCACCACATCTCGACCCTTCATCCGATCGATCAACGATCAATTGATCTCAGCCCCTTATCTTGATCCGATTAGTCTCCACCATCGGATCATCATGATCTAGAAAAAATTTAAAGCCCCTCAAGCTCCTCGCGACGATGCGCACGTGCAAAGTGCACCTACAAAGCGCCCATTGCGCCCTTCGCACATGCGTGTGTGCACGGGTGATGCTACGCATCACCCTCAAGCTCTCCATTTATGGTGAGCCTAAAAACTTAAGCTTCAAGGAAGTGGTTTCCATATAAGTGAACCTTCCTTTCTTGTTCTTTCCGATATGGGGCTAAATGTCCCCGCAATTTCTCATTCACACACTAAAGAGCGGTGATGGGCTTTCAAGGCCCATTAGGATATTTAGGCGCATTTTGGCCCATTACCCAACAGTTAAAAGTAAAAAACGAATGATATATTATTTCGATAAAAGATATGTATATGCATCGAATTAATAATGCAGCAATATGCATTTCCAGGCATTCAGAAATGGCAGTGTATAAATGAAATCATTGTAAGTTCAATTGTGCCAGAAAAATATCTTAGGACTCTCCCAATAGTTGCTCAAATCAAACAATAAACAGCATGCTAGAAACGAGTGGTGTTACCTTGATAGAGCAAATAAAATAATTATTCAATCTCTGTATTGCTTCAACTTACATATGATGAATAATATTTCAAAAAGGAATTTGAAGAATTTATAAAGAAACTACCTTGTTGTTTGGCAACAGCTGGCTGCATGTCTGTCAAGCCTCTAACCAACAAAATCATGACAGGATCAAGTGTGTAGCTGAAACAATACTAACCATGACTCTGTTTTCAAACCTCGTTGTGTTCACTTCAACGTCTCGAGACCATGATGATAAACACTTTCCAAGGAAGCCTATAATCTGTCTAAAAGCTATAGTTTTCATAATCTTGCCGATGCATGGGTTCTCCAATTAAGAAACCTTGCCAAAAGCCCTTCTCAATCTCTAGAGATCAGAGTAACCGCTGATCCCATGAAACCTTGTTTCTACTGAGCTCCTACTCAGAAGAAACCTGCCAGCCCTGCATCCATCGCAAGCTAAACCTAAAGATGAGTTAAAATCTGAAAACAACTCATGGGTTGACAATCCTCATGGATGGAAGTTTAGCTTCTTAAGAGCACCCTAGACTTAATAACAAACATATCTGATGAAGGATAAAATTATCATTGCTTTAATGCCCGTGCACATCGATAATCGGGTCGAGTCCAATTTCAACATCATGTCGGCCAGCTGTCACATCCACAAGGCGACGAAGCTAAATCGCCCTCAGCAGAGTCGGGTTGCCCCGACGAACCGAGTCATCTTCATACTTCGGCAATCCGAACTATCCCCATACCTCGACAGTCCGAGCCATCTTCATACTTTGGCAACCTGAGCTATCCTCATACCACGGCAAGCCGAGCCATCCTGTACCTCGGAAAACCAAGTTGCCCCTACCTCGGCTAGACCGAGGCACTCGAATACCCTTGCGGAATCCGGCGCGGGAGAGTTCAAATTCATGATAACTGAATAAGATTCCAAACGGAGATCATGCCAGAAGTGGCCTAAGGGCCATAGGAGTGGCCTAGAACCTACATAATTGCTGAATCTCAAGGCATCAACCAGCTCTCCTGGCCGTCGATCCTCTAACTGACAAGATACGGATCCTACTGGCCTCGTAACAAACTTGATTCGAATCCGTTTTGAATCTCAACAGCTTTCACACCCCCCGCAACGCGCCCAAGGAATCAAGTGATCGCCTATAAATACCGCAGCCCTCAAATCTCTTAAGTACGCATACATTCACCCGCTCTCATACTGAAAAACTCCGCTGAAGTTCCATCAGAGCTCGGAGCTCTCGAGAGAACACCTATCTAGGGAAACTCTTCTGCGAGAGTCTTCTCCTTATATCTGCTTGCTGTGAATTTTCACTGACTTGGGCGTCGAAGGGTCCTCCGCAGAGGGCAGCCCCCGAAATACCCTTTATGTGTGGACTGTCTTACAGATTTCATCCTGGACGATGAGATCGGTGTCCGGACCCGGAGCCAGAGTGCATCCGAGTCGGAGAACAGATTTCTGCGGCAACAATATCTAATTATGAGACTTTGAATTCAGGCATAAAGTGGACCCAATGTGGACCCGAGTCATGTATTGGCAAGCAATGTTTATTCTACTTCTTTGAGCTCAGTCTAAGCTAACTTTGAGTGCAATCAAATTGGACGCATGGTTTGGTTGCAAGTCTCACAAGCCTGATCCTATGTGGCTAAGATCTTTGTTAGACTTCGTATAACAAAGAAAGCCTTAGCTTCGTCCAGTGATGGTTCTGCCATTGAATTGGTTGGATCAAATTGTGAGCTGATTGACTAAGCCTCTCTATAGAAGTCAGAGTTGAGCTGACTAATTTAGATTGCAATTTGTTATGAAAATGATCAATTCAATTAGGAACCTTATAGATCTAGAAAAGCTGTTTTAGCCAAGTCTCAAATTAATTTAGAGTTGATGCCATTTCTTTAAGTTGATACTTGATTTCACTAAACAAATCAATAGGCCTAAGTATAAACCTAATGGAACTTAGTTCAGCCTATTTTTTTCTACTTCATTTAGATTGTATTGGCCAAAAATGAGCCAAATGAACTCCAATCATGTTTAAGTTTATTTGTCTTTGGGTTCGGATACAACTCAATTGAACTTCTCTCCCAATTTACAGAAAACATTCCTATTTAAAGAATAATAATATAAGGAGTAATTGATGTCCAACACTCCAATAGATCCGACTTTAAAATGTAGCCATTGTTGAGTAGCCACATTACAATTAGCTTCTAATGCTATTTTTTAAAAAAATTTAGTATGTAATATAAAGATTATTATACATTTCAAAAAATAACAGTTTGTAATAAGAGCACCGAAAAGATAACTATATACACGCGCGCGCAATCATCATCTCATTGCATATAACAAAAAGGATTAGAAATTAAAGAAATTTGATATGGTGAAGCAAATGTTACATTGTTAGTCAACATGAGCTAAATATTAAAACTCAATCCACTAGAGGGGGCCAAACGTCAATTTGCCTATAATATAATCTCTTTCGTTCAGATACACTCAATTATATATATATATATATATATATATACATGTTTAAAGAATAATAATATAATGAATTTTTTTGTATTTATAGCAAGTTCTTGCTAAGATGCTTTTGGCTGCATGTGGATTAGTACCATAAATTATGAGAAATCGGAGGACAAAAGGGTATTAGGCAACGGAATAAAGCAGTGAATGGTGAGCTTCAAGGATTAAGGCTCGGTTTTCTTAAAAAATTATTGTAATAGCAGGGAGCTAAACGCTTAAGGGTTTGTTTGGATGGAAAGGAATTGAGGAAAGGGAAAGAAAAAGGAGGTAAAAGGTTATAAGTTACCTTATTTGGTGGAAGGAGGATGAAAAAAAAGGGAAAAGGGAATGGGAGTAACCGGTTTCTTTTCATCCTCAACTAGTGTCTGTTAACCCCCAAATCGGAGGTAAACTGGGAAAGAAAAAAATGTTTAAGTTATACTTTTGTGAAAGACCAAAATATCCCTTCATTTTCTATTCTTCTTTCATTCACATGGTTCATTCCCTATTCTGGAGGGATATAATTATCATAAAATTCTTTTCCTTCCTTTTCCTCCCTCCTATCCAAACAAAAAAAAACCCTTCCTTTTCCTTTCATCCTTTCCAAACAAAGAAGGAGAACAATCATTCCTTTCCCTTCTTTCCCCTTCCATTTCTTTTCTTCTTTTTACTCTTTCCTTCCTTCCCCTCCATGTAGAGCCTGGTGTGGTACTCCAAAGCTTAAATCCTAGGGTGAAGGTTTATAGGCTCCACATGTTTAAGACCCAGGTTGTTGGGTCTTGAGGGGAGCTAGTCTATCATTGGGCTGGGTTTGGGCCCAAGGTGTCAGCTAGTCCAAGGGAGTTTTTTAGGGTTTATTATCCATATAATAAGGCATCGGTTCATATGTGGTACTAGTTTTATTTTGGTGGCCGTCATGGGACATTGATATAATCATGTAATGATGATGATTATAGATGAATGAAAGAAACTATTTTCTCCCAACGAGCTATCTCTCTTCTTTCCTCTCATATACACGTTTTCCTCTCTTTCTCACACATAGATGCCCTAGATTTCTAGGGTTTTATTACTGTCATCTCTGTCCTAGCCATCTTCTTGAAACCGCCTCTCTCAAAGAAGGAGAAGGAGGAAACCCTAGCAGCACCTTCTTCTTGGGCAGCGTCTCTTGATTTTCTGGATCAGATTTAAAGGTTCACGTGAGGAAGAAGAGAGGCCACGACCCTCTCTTACAATCTTGGGGTGCAAGAAACTAAAGAAAATCCTAGTTGCTAATCAATCCGGGAAGATTACCAAGATCAAGATCCAAAATTCTGCTACAGAATTTTAGCAAGGATATCATCTCGCTTCCGCATCTCCACACGACTTGGGGCTGGTCGAATGCGTGCTATGCTCCAAGGGTAGAAAGAGGACGATCCACTCTTCATTTGGTATCAGAGCCTTGGTGATTTGGAGGAGAAAAGATTGGATCTTGGGCGTTTCTTGGTAAGATATCAAACCAGAAATTTCTGCAGCAAGTTTAATTTTCTATTTTTTTTGTGTACATTGTTTCTTGGTTGGATATGGTATCTAGTAGCTTTAAATTTGATTTTGAAAAGTATGATGGCAAGGGAAACTTCACCCTATGGCAGCAAAGGGTGAAGGATTTATTGGTACAGTAAAGGATTTATAAGGTCTTGGTGAAACAAAGACCGGATAATGTAAGTCGTAAGGATTGGGAGGAGTTAGAGGAGATTGCATTTAGTACAATTAGGATGTGCTTGGCTGATCAAGTCTTGCTGGAGATTTGCATGCAGACCATGGCAAGGGGGCTCTGGGAAACTTTAGAGAACACTTACATGGGAAAAAGCATGACAAACAAGTTGTGGTTGAAGAAACAGTTGTACAAGTTGAGAATGCATGAGGGAGGAGATCTTGTTGCCCATATTCAGAAATTCAATCAGGTGTGCTCAGAGGTGATGAGCCTTGATATGAAGATTGATGAAGAAGATAAGACCCTCATCTTGTTGTGTTCGCTACCCAGTTCCTATGATGGTCTGATTACAACCTTGGTATATGGGAAGGAGACCCTGAATTATGAAGAGATTGTGGGGGTGCTGAGATCAAACTAGCAAAGAGAAAAGATCCGCATGGAAAACTCTAACACAGAGGTATTTGCTGTGAATGAGAGGCAAGGAAGACCCTGAGAAAAGGTTAAAGGAAAGTCCAAAGGCATATCTAAGTCTCGGGGCAAGCAGAAAGCATGGAAGTGTTACAAGTGTCATCAGATTGGTCACCTGAAGAAAAATTGCCCACTTCTGAAGAATGAGAAGGGGAAGGGCATTTCCAAGGGAGGTTCAGCCAGCAATGGTGGTGCAAATTCATCTGAAGATAGTGAAGATGATGTACTTGTAGTTTCAGATGGGACCAAGAAGTATGATAGTTGTTGGACACTTGACTCAGCCTGTTCTCACCATTATACTTCGCATAGGGAGTGGTTTGCAACTTATGAAGAATCTGATGGAGGGAGTGTATGCCTTGGTGATAATTATCCTTGTAAGGTTGCTGGAGTTGGAAGCATAAGGGTGAGGATGTATGATGGGGTTATAAGGACTTTGACCAATGTCAAACATGTCCCGGAGTTGAAGAAGAATCTAATTTCTTTGGGCTACCTGGAGAAGCATGGGTAGGCTTTTGGAAGCCAGCCGGGGAGTGGATGTTTGAGGATAACCAAGGTTGCATTAGTGGTGATGAAAGGAAGAAGGTTGAAAAATAATCTCTATCAGATGGAAGGCTCAGTGGCCATAGATGGTGCAGAGGTGCTAGCAACGGCACAGGAGGAACAGTTGGTATATAAACTGTGGCACTATCGAATGGGACACATGAGTGATAAAGGGCTTATAGAACTCAGCAAAAGAGGTCTAATTCCAGCACTTAAGAAGGAGGACAATGACATCTGTGAGCCCTGTATTTATGGCAAACAATATAGGGTGAGATTTGCCAGCAGTTCCAAGCAGAGTGAAAGTATTCTAGAACTAGTTCACTCAGATGTATGGGGACCGGCCCCTGTGTCAGCCAGAGGTGGGGCTAAGTATTTTTTGACCTTCATTGATGACTACTCCAGAAAGGTATGGGTATATCTGATAAGAGAAAAATCAGAGGTATTTGCCCAGTTTAAAGCTTGGAGAGTTGGTGTTGAAAAGGAGACAGGAAAACCAGTGAAGTGTTTGAGATCTGACAATGGAGGGGAGTATACAAGAAATGAATTCAAAAGCTACTGTGAGAAAAATGGGATCCAACGCCATTACATAGTGAGGATGACTCCCCAGCAAAATGGTGTGGCAGAGAGGATGAATCGTACATTGACAGAGAAGGCTAGGAGTTTGAGGCTGCAGGCATCACTGCCCAAGGTCTTTTGGGGTGATGCAATTATATTCTCTGGTTTTCTTGTTAACGGATCCCCTAATAGAAAACTTGATGAAGGCATTCTAGAGGAGATCTGGAGTGGGAAGAAGGTGGAGCTTGGACACCTAAGGATTTTTGGTTGCCCAGCCTATGCACATGTGGAAGCAACTGAAAGGAGCAAGCTGGACCCAAAATCACAAAGGCTGATCTTCATCAGGTATCCACATGGAGTTAAAGGCTATTTTCTATGGAGTTCAGATTCATAGAAGTGTATTATCAGTAGAGACATTATTTTTGATGAGAAAAACATCTTGAAGAGGTCAGAGATTGCAGATGGAGCTGAAAAGGCTGAACAGGACAGCAGTGGACAACATTGGCTAACATGTGATGTACCTTCTACTTCTACTTCAAAACGTGCTTCTTTTGAGGTGGAGTTTGGTATGAATGTTCCAATACATATAAAGGATCAGTCATGAGAGCCATCAATCCAGAAGGAGGTGCAGGTGGAGTCATACACTTCAGCTTTGAGAGATATTAAAGGGGTGTGGCACTACACAAGGCAAAGCATACCATCATCAAATCTGCTCGGTATCACATTGATGACATGATTTCCTATGCTCTAATCACTGCAAATGAAGATCCAAAGACCTTCCAAGAAGCCATGGAAAGTTCAGAAAGAGACTCATGGATGCAGGCCATGATGGAGGAGATGGAGTCCCTGAAAAAGAACAAGACATGGCAGCTAGTGGATCTACCTAGAGATGCTCGGGCCACTGATTCAAAATGGGTGTTCACAAAGAAGGAGGCACCTTCAGAGCAAGGTGGAGTCAGATACAAAGCAAGTCTTGTTGCTAAGGGGTTCTCACAGAGATAGGGAGTGGACTACACAGAGGTATTCTCTCCAGTGGTACGTCATGCTTCAATTCGTGTGTTGTTATCACTTGTAGCACAACATGGTATGGAATTGCAGCAGATGGATGTGAAGACGGCTTTCTTACATGGAAGTCTAGAGGAGAGGATATACATGAAGCAACCAGAGGGTTTCAAGGAATCTGGATTGGAAGAAAAAGTGTGTCTACTAAAGAAATTGCTCTATGGTTTGAAGCAGTCACCCCGTCAGTGGTACAAAAGGTTTGACACTTTTATTTTGGGCCTTGGATTTTTAGATGTGAACATGATACTTGTGTCTATGTGAAAAATATGGATGAGGATGATGCACTGCATCTCCTTCTGTATGTGGATGATATGCTCATTGCCAGCATGAGTGTTGAAGCAGTGAATGGACTGAAATATGCATTATCAATAGAATTTGAAATGAAGGATTTGGGGTCAGCTAGGAAGATACTTAGGATGGAAATTTATAGAGATAGGACCAAGGGAATTCTACACTTGTCATTGGGTGCATATATTCAGAAGGTGTTGGAGAGGTTTGGGATGGATAAGGCCAAACCAGTTGGAACACCTTTGAATAGTCACATGTCTCTTTCTAAGTTACAGAACCCCTAGATAGATGAGGAGAAAGAGTACATGGAGAGAGTTCCATATGCCAGTGTCGTAGGCAGAATTATGTATGCTATGGTGTGTTGCAGACCTGACATAGCATATGCAGTGAGCCAGGTGAGCAGATTCATGACGAACCCAGGGAAGGAGCACTGGAAGGCACTCAAGTAGATTTTGAGGTACCTTCAAGGAACTCGTGGACTTGGTCTAATTTTTGGGCAGCAAGAAAGACCTAAGGAGAAATCTAATATCCCAAGTAAATCATTAGGTCCATTGGAAGGGTTTGTGGATGTAAATTTTGTAGGTGATCTAGATACAAGAAGGTCTACCATAGGGTATGTGTTCAGCATGTATGGTGGATTAATTTCTTGGAGATCAATCCTTCAACCTATTATAGCTTTGTCTACAACAGAAGCTAAGTATATAGGGATTACAGAAGCTGCCAAGGAGGCTCTTTGGTTGAAGAGACTCATCATGGAAATGGGGGTGAAGCAAGTTACAGTATTGCTATACAGTGATAGTCAGAGTGCCCTGCAGTTGGCTCAGAACCCAATCTATCATGCACGCATAAAGCATATAGATGTGAGGTATCACAGAATCATAGAATTGATGGAAGAAGGTGAAGTGGAGCTGGTAAAAGTTCATACAAAGAAGAACCAGGCAGATGCACTTACGAAGACTCTTTCACGAGATAGCTTTCTCTCATGTGTGACGCTGATGGGTCTGAGGGAATGTGCAGATTTTTCAGCAGCTTTGAAGCACCAAGGTAAAGATTGTAGAGCCTGGTGTGGTACTCCAAAGCTTAAATCCTAGGGTGAAGGTTTATAGGCTCCACATGTTTAAGGCCCAGGTTGTTGGGTCTTGAGAGGGGCTAGTCTATCATTGGGCTGGGTTTGGGCCCAAGGTGTGGGCTGGTCCAAGGGAGTTTTTTAGGGTTTATTATCCATATAATAAGGCGTCGGTTCATATGTGGTGCTGGTTTTATTTTGGTGGCCGTCATGGGATGGGGTTGATATAATCATATAACGATGATGATTATAGATGAATGAAAGAAACTCTTTTCTCCCAAGAACGAGCTATCTCTCTTCTTTCCTCTCATATACATGTTTTCCTCTTTTTCTCACACATAGATGCCCTAGATTTCTAGGGTTTTATTGATGTCATCTCTGCCCTAGCCATCTTCTTGGAACCACCTTTCTCAAAGAAGGAGGAGGAAACCCTAGCAGCATCTTCTTCTTGGGCAGCATCTTTTGATTTTTTGGATCAGATCTGAAAGTTCACGTGAGGAAGAAGAGAGGCCACGACCCTCTCTTACAATCTTGGGGCGCAAGAAACCAAAGAAAATCCTAGTTGCTAATCAATCCGGGAAGATTACCAAGATCAAGATCTAAAATTCTGCTGCAGAATTTCAGTAGGGATATCATCTCGCTTCCGCATCTCCACACGACTTGGGCTGGTCGAATGCATGCTATGCTCCAAGAGTAGAAAGAGGACGATCCACTCTTCACTCCAAACATCCAAACTAGCCTAAGATGAAACTTTTCCTAAATAAGATGCATCACGAAATTACAAACTTACAAGGCCAATACAAATTTGCCACGCACCACAAGGATAAAATTTTCCAACAGTTACTCTAGTGTAAGATCACCAGCTGCAATAAATATGCCTCCTACTCTCCTCGCCAAGGGAAATCAACCCACTCGGGAAAACAGAGACGAGAACTGCTCGACTTCAAAGAGCGAGAGAGAGAGAGAGAGAGGAGAAATGGCTCAGACGGAGACGGAGAGTGGCCGGTGCGAACGGCATCCAAAGCACTTGACGTCAGTAGGAGTATGCCCCTGCTGCCTCCGAGAAGCTCTCTCTCGCCACTTCCCGGCCTCTTCCTTCGGAAGCGTTGTTGCTTCTTCTTCTTCTTCTTCTTCTTCCACCACCTCTTCATCTCACTACTCTTCCCTCTCTTTTTCGTCGTGTCACCTTCCCACAACGATCTGATGAGGCCGAGGCCTTCTTTTCGCTTCGAAGGGAGCGTCGAGGAGCGGGAGTTCGTCGTTCAGAGCAAGCCGCTGATGAAGAGCCAGTCGCTGGTCTTCACGAGGGACCGGAAGGAGGAAAGCAAAGAGAAGGAGAAGGAGAAGAAGAAGAAGAAGAAGAAGAAAGGAAGGTTTTGGTCTAGGCTGCTGAGTGGTTCAAGCAAGAGGAAGGAGGAGGGCGTTGCCTCGTTGCACTCCAAAACTTTCAAGAGAAACCTTCTACCAACTGGGCTTCATTAGTTCAACTAGGCCCTTTCTTTCTTCCGAGAAAGCAAAGGGAGTTGGGTTATATTTCCTTTTATTTGTGTTGAATTAATCAAAAAGTTTAGTATCTCTTTGTGTACAGAGCAAAGAGGAAAGAATGACTTGCTTTCATTAAAAAACTGTGTTTTTTTTATTGCTTTGCTCTATGTTTTCACTCTGAATTTAGATTTGCAGAGGTTATAAAGATGAGAGAAGTCTTTGCACTTGTACAGTACCAGTCCAACTAGAAAAAGAGATTGGAAAAAAAAAAAAAAAGGTCATGGCCATCATGATCAATCAGGAATCATACCAGTGATATAGTGATTGGTGATTACATGGCATAATTATTGATCTTGTATATGTCGTCATCTCTTGATTTGATCACAATGATCACATCTTAGGTTGTGTTCACCTTCTTCACCTTTAGACAGTATAAGATACATTGGTTAGTTGAAGCTTTTCAGTATAATATTTCTTTCTATATTCCCTCAATCTCAATCCCATATTAATTAAATATCCATGGGTCCATAAAAGAGCCCGAATTTTGTCTTGGCGAAGCATGGAGCCCAAATTTGAAGCCATTAATTGTAGGAAATATAGGACATGTAATATTGGTATAATTAAGCAATGTGGCCTAATATTTAGAGGTTTAATGACCTAACAACATCCCTAATTAATGAGACCTTGAAGCGATATAAAGATAACAAGGTTGTTGTTGCCTTTTGGCACTCCTTACAATGAAAAAAATAGTCCTAATTAATAAACGCAATAAAGCTATGTAAAGAACACCATGCTTGATCCAAAAGATAAAATCACTAAGGTTTGGTATAATTAATTTTAATTAATAGGGATTAGTAAGAGATAACCAAACCTTCCCTCCACTTAATATCAAGAGTGCCAAGCTTTGGTGTAGATTTTAATTAATAGGGACAAGAGGTCATCTATTATATCATTATTAGTAGATGATGAACTCTAAAGTAGTGTTTGAAATAAGAAATAAGAGGGATATCCCTGTATATCCTTTCTTTTTCCCAAAAGTCAAATGGATAGCTGGAAATAAAGTTAACCAGAGGGATAATTCATGGTTAACTATGTGTTATCCCTCAATTTATTTCCTAATGTAGTGTTTGATAGCCCAAAAGCTATTCCTGGATAAATGTACGGGATACATTTATCTAGGGGATAGCTGAGGGAATAAGCATTTTTTTAAAATTACAAGTCTGCCATCAAGGGATAACTTTAGTTGTTCCTGGGTTCCCTAGGGAATAAGTTCAAGGGATTAACCATGGGTTATCCCCTCTGGTTAAATTTTTTAGACCTATCCCTTCTAGCTATAGCATTTGGGAATAAGAAGGGATATTTAAGGAATATCCTTCCTTATCCCCTATATCAAACACTTAAAAAATGCAGAACTAGCTGGTTATCCCTCCAAATAAGAGTTAAAAAAAAAAAAGTTATCCCATGGATTTACCTTTTTGCATTTGATGTAATCAATGGGATAGCCAAGGGATATCCTTAAGGATAACCAGGGATAAACTCTATCACATACACTTATCCATGGATAATATTTTTTCTATCAAATACATAATTTATATATGGTATGGTTAGAAGGTTCAAATAAGCAACATATAAAAAAATATAATATCAATTAAAAATATAAAGATATGATATAAAAAATTATTATATAAATTTACGTATATGAATATAATATAGATCAAATATTTTTAGATTGAAATATTTTATAAGAACAACTTGATGAACTTGTTCTGGTTACTGGGTTTGATCAATTGAACCAATGTCAACAACATGAGATTCGCCCTTTGAACCCTGTCCCCAGAAATACATGACAACTTGATCTTAAATGAGCCAATTCATCTGATGAAGCTCCAAGATCCAAAGACACATTGGATCCACCTTGGAAAACCAAAGCGCGTTGTCCTCTGAGCACTGTCCCTAGAAATGCGATTGCTTGTCACTTCTGGATCCCAATGCTAGTGCTGGCACTTAGCGGTGCAAACCTCACCTAAACCAACACATGTACATTCCCCTGCCTTCCTTAGAGCTAACACTAAGGACATTATTATTACCAATTATATGCCTTCCAGTAGATTAAGTGAATCCAACATAGTGGTTGAACCTTAATAAAATATAAACAACATGAGCTTAAAATAATATGAGAGGTAAAAGAGGCACGTAACATTGAGAATGGCTCCGTGAGGTTTGGTCAGGGGAACAGGGGACACCACACGTGGGCACAAGCTTTTGATGCAAAAAGAAAAAAAAAAATGAAAGACTTATATGCATGGTTATCGAAACCGAATTGAATTGGTCTATTGAATCGGTTTGAATTGAAATTTTAAGATTAAAATTTTAATATAAAATCAGATGTGTAAATATTTAGAATAATTCGATTAATTCATCCTTATATATTAACTAATTTATTTATTTTATATTAAAATAATTAATTAATGATTTAACTAGTAATTTAATGATTGAATCAGTGATCGGTGATGTTGGATCGGGCTCGGCCGGATCTGGCAACTATGCTTATACGAGTCATTTGGGTCATCGGCACACGTGGAAAGTATTCGGAATGGAGCGCAGCTTCCGCGCGTGGGGATTTTCAACGCGCCAGCGCGCGTGAGTGTTGGTGACTTGGCCGAGGGTTCATTGAGCGTTTCTTGGGAAAGACGAGCACGGAACGAAACTTAAACCCACCTATAATATTATTCAAAAGAGAGGCGGGGAATCTGGCCTCAATTTCCCTTCTAAGTTTTCAAAAGCTCATCACTTTCTCTTTTTCTTTTTCTTTTTTTTTTGAAATAAATTCCATCCTCGTTCGGTGGGGGCGGATTAGTAAATGACTCGTAACAAAAAGTTTGGGATTTAACCATTGATTCATGTGGTTTCTTACGGGCTACGGCACTCCTTCTTTAGGTTGAAATCACCTTAGCCATTAATTAAAACAAATTTATTTAAATATTTTGGCAAATAACTAAGTTGCTTTTCTTTTTCTTTTTTTATTTTAAAGCTGAATCTTGTTTCCGTATCCTTTTCTTGCTCTCCTTCTTCTTCTTCTAACTTCTTTTCGAAGCAAACCTTATCTTATATCTTTTCTTGGTCTCTTCTCTTTTCTTTTTTTTTTTTTCTTTCCTTGCATGCTGCTACCTCAATTAATAGATCTCTTGTTTCTCTTCTATTATAAAATCTGTTTAATCGATTGATCCATATCCTCATAGGGCTCAACTAACGATGAGATGATGCCACTCTCAAAAGAAAAGTCTATCCAAACAGTATCCAGATAATATTAAGCTAAATTACATCAGGTAGCAAAAATCTGTACATTGTTATTAATCAATGTTTTGAAAATTAAATTAAAAAATAAATTGGCTTAACATTTGAATCGTAGGTCAATCAGTTCGGCCGAATAGAACAATTTGATCGGATCAGATAATATGATTAATTTTAATTTAATAATAAAAATAATAAAATATAAATATTAATTTAAATAAAAAATTAAAAATCATGTTAAACCGATTTGAAGCTCTTTCGGTCCGATGGGTAATTTTAATTTTTATCGGATTATATAATGATTAATTTAATAATAAAATTGGATTGAATTGGTAATCAATTTTCAATTAGACTAAATCTAATCTATTACAAATAAATCAAATGCTCAAGGAAAACATAAAAAAAAAAAAAGCCCTTGCCCTTTTGGGCACCATAGCAAAAATCATGAATCATCTTGAGTTTAAAGATAACACCTTCTAATATGTGATTGCGAGATTTAAGGTCATAAAATAGATTAGATGGTGTCAATCAAAATAATTGAAAACAATTTTATCGCATTTCAAGTAATTTTCTTTTTTTAATAATTGTGACCTCTTCAAAAGGATAACTCCTTCATCCAGCATAAATGCATGAGATTTATAACCTGCTTGTACTGCATGTTGACCAGCACGGGGTCTCTAGTTCCCGTTCCTTTACGTCTGTCTCGGCTCTATCAGATAGCGACGAGTTTGCCAGGTGGAATCTGGTCAACCGTCTTGGATTTCAATCCTGTAGCGGTCCGCCAACCAATACCACTCAGTTGAATCCACTCGCGGACTCGGCAAAACCGGAAACATCCAAGAAAATCTCCAACCCTTCGCCTATATAAAATTTCCAATCCCATGCCCATGCAAGAGAACCCACCATAGAAGAGAAGAGAAGAGAAGAGGAGATCTAGAGAGAGAGAGAGAGATCATGGGCAGGACAAGGATGGAGGAAGCCAGGTGCAAGAGACACCCAAAGCACCAGCAGTCAAAAGGGGTGTGCCCCTTCTGCCTCCGAGAGAGGCTCTCCGGCCTCCTCGCCGCCTCATCTTCGGGAGCGTATTCTTCTTCGTCGTCCCTCTCTTCGTCGGCTTACTCTTCTGACTCCGAGCTCTCCTCGTCGGCCACCAGTACTCCTCGCTGCCATGATCTAAAGAGAACAAAGCTGTCTCTTCTATTCAAGGCAAAAGATGGTGATGGCGCTCGGCTGATACCGCTGACGAAGAGCCGGTCTTTAGCTTTTCCGGTGTTCGGTGGTCGGAGGAAGGAAGACAAGAAGGAGACGGAGCAAGAAGAGAAGGGAAAAGGAACGGAGAAGAAGAAGAAAAGAAGGTTTTGGTCGAAGTTGTTTGGTGGCTCTTCGAGGTCAGGTGAGGTCGGTGGTGCTTCGCTGCACTCCAGGTCGACGTTGAAGGAGAAATCCCTCTCATTTGTATGACAGGCTTTTTTTTTTCTTCTACTTCGTCCTTTTTTTTTTTTTTTTTTTTGATAGCAGGATCCGATCGAGTCTCCGTTAGTGTACAGATCAAGGAAAAATCTGGAAGAACTTATATTATCTGGTGGTTATTCTGTCGATAGATAAACATTATTTGGCATTTTTCACAATTTGTTCGCATGAAATAATACTGAACAAAATAATATTTTTTTAAAAAAATAGATATCTATGCTATCTGTGAACGATGCTGAGAAAATAGCAATTTTTTTTTTTGAGTTTAATATAATAGCCTTGTTATTTTTCAATATGATCACAATTACAGCCGCTGTAACAGTAATTGTTCTATTCCTAAATTAAATGATGAGATGAAAATTATGACTGTTGCATCCATGACTACGATTAGTAGGGTTTCAAGAAGCTTGGAGCTGATTTCGTGTAGGTCGGCGAATTTTTTTTCCAATTAATTTGCTCCCTTCCTTTCCATGGTTATAGATTATGGGTATACGTATGTGATAATGTAGATCAAGTCCAGAAAGAGGAAAACTCAACAGATATAGTCTAATCGTATTTAAAACAGATGAAATCTGAACATTAAAAATAAAGATAAGAGATAGAAATAGACTGAAAATAAAAAAGATCAGGGCCAAAATGTTCCACCCAAGCATTAATGCCTAAAGGGTTCTTCAAGAAGCCTTTAATTATAGGTTCTGCGGCTTTGAATGGGAATATATAAAACGCGAAGGGCCTCCTCTTTCGCATTCGATATCGAAGGAAGAGAGGACAGGAAGCGAGTGGGGAGATGGGAACAGAGGAGAAAGATGGGGTTTATCTAATCCCCAAAAATTTTAGGCAAACATAAAGTATGGAGCTTAGGTGGGTGGGCGCCACCTCAGCTTCCAGGTAAGTAAAGGGAAAGAGAGAGAGAAGAAAAAAAAGTGTAGAGAGACAGGAACGATCGGTGGGAATGCACACCCAGCTTGCATCCTAACATAAATCATCTCTCAGGAAGTCTTCATTCCTTTTTTTTTTTTCACACTCTAAATGATATTTTAAGCATCCATGAGTGGTAAATGCAAAGCGTCCAACAGCACTGGAAACAATTAATAACCAAGATGTTCGATTCTGCAAGATAACGGCTCTTTCCTCAACCTCTAATTATGCCAAGCCCGGGTCCAGCAAGATCACCTTTCTCATAATCTGGGCCCTGGCTCAAGCGACGCGGGACGGGCATAGGATAAAGGGAGCGAAGGAATGGAAAAGACTTTATACATCGCCCTTGATGCAGTAAGGCCTACGTGGGCTGTACCGTCTCTTCTGATTGGTTCACGTGGTTCCTACGTGAATGATCTACCGGGCGGTATGGCTCTGCTTTGATGTTACGTTCTGAACGTGACGGCCATTTAAAGCAGTTCGCTTTTTTTTTAAAATTAGCGTGCAGACGAAAATGCCCTTTCCCTCCATCTAGCGCCATTTTACGTTATACTTCATCTGTGCAAGAAGAACTCTCTTTCTTCCCCGGTCGAAAGAAAATATTTCAGCTTCGAGGCTGAAAAACCTGGCTACTGGAGTCTTTGTACAAAAACTTCTGGAGGAAATATCATCCGCAGCACAAAGTAAAAAGTCTTTCTTCCCACTTCTTTCTAAAGCTCCTTTATTACACCAACCGTTTTTCTGGTTAGAGTTAGTTAATGTGTGACCAAACATTTAATGCGCGGGTAACTTCCTTAGAACAAAATAGTTATGACATTCTGGGAGTCATAACTGTTTAGAGTTTACTGTTTTGTAAGCACGAATGTCATACTCTTTTAACTAGGATGTTATACCTCATGAACTGGGGTGTCGTCAGAGTGGTTCGGCCTATATTCCCCGTTATTTCCTGTCCATATAGCTCTAGTGTCGTCGTTAAAGCTATGACACCCCTGATATACTGTTAAGACACCGTAGTTACAAGCCTAGGACACCCGTGCTCCAAACGAATGCTGGAGAAAAGCCTCGCGATACCCCGTATGGAGAACAATCCCCGCGACACCCCGCTTTAACAGTCACGTCATCGGTGTCATCGCCTAAAAGATAGGGTGTCGTAAGATGAGAAATGGGGTGTCGTTAACAGCCTGAGTCGGTGCTGTCGTCGTTCGTGACACCCCAGTTGAAAATTATGACACCCTAGCTCTCATCTGACGACACCCCAGGAGAATTGGATTTCGGCCGAAACTCCTTCGAGACACCCCTGTTGAAAGCTCACGACACCCGTGCTTAGAACTGACCGCGCGGACAATCCCCGCGACACCCCAGGGAGAATTGGATTTCGGCCGAAACTCCTTCGAGACACCCCTGTTGAAAGCTCACGACACCATAGCTTTAAGGCGATGACACCCGTGCTTAGAGCTGATCATGGAGAGAACCCCCGTGACACCCCTTGTCGAATTTGGCCGAAACTCCTTCGTGACACCCCAGTTAAAATCTAATGACACCCTAGCACCAATGCTACGACACCCGTGCTTAGAACTGACCGCGCGGAGAATCCCCGCGACACCCCAGGGAGAATTGGATTTCGGCCGAAACTCCTTCGAGACACCCCTGTTGAAAGCTCACGACACCCTAGCTTTAAGGGGATGACACCCGTGCTTAGAACTGACCACGGCGAGAAGGCCCGCGACACCAAGTTACTAAAATTTATTTTTATTCATCACAAAAGAAAAAAAAAAGTACATGAGCCCTCACTGGGGCTTGACATCTGCTTCGGTCGCTGCGTCGGCGATCTGGCGCTGGAGGGACTCTACTTGCCCTCCAGCCGGCTGTTGGCCCGACGCAGGACCTCTGATCTTTCTTATTGAAACGGCCATGTATTGCTCGGCCGCCCTGTTGAGTCGCTCGCTGATTGCGAGCGACTCCGCATAGACCTCCGCATCGATGGTGACCGTTGTGCGGCGGCTCCCATGGGTGCCAGTAGATCGCCCCTCGCCTCTAGAAGCCATCTCAGTATCAGTTTGAAAGATCAGCTGAAAAGGTGATTAACGATGGCATTCCCCCATCCATATTTAAGGTACTCCTGGCGGGTGTTTCGATTGCCACGCGCCACCATCTCAGTGGGCGGTTCACAGGAATCGAATCGGTGAGCCCCCCCCCTCGTTGAGTTTCGAGGGATGGGGAACAGAAGAGTTTCGGGAAGCCAAATAACCGTAGTAAGTTTTACGTCGTCCCAAGAGAAAACCTCACGACACCCAAGGATGATTGGATTTCGGCCGAAACTCCTTTGCGACACTCAACTTGAAACCTCACGACACCCTAGCATCAATCCTACGACACCCGTGCTTAGAACTGACCATGGAGAATCCCCGTGACACCCCAGGAGAATTGGATTTTGGCCGAAACTCCTTCGAGACACCCCTGTTGAAAGCTCACGACACCCTAGCTTTAAGGCGACGACACCCGTGCTTAGAACTGACCCGCGGACAATCCCTGCGACACCCCAGGGAGAATTGGATTTCGGCCGAAACTCCTTCGAGACACCCCTGTTGAAAGCTCACGACACCCTAGCTTTAAGGCGACGACACCCATGCATTAACAGTGAACCCACGGGTGTCGTCGCCTTAAAGCTAGGTGTCGTGAGATGATAACTGGGGTGTCGTATTGTTTTAACCTTCGTGTCCTAAATCCTAATCCTTTGTCAGCATATATTGACAACTAAATCTATGGATATCATTGTTCATGACTGCGTGCCTATATTTTCACAGTTGATGCTGAAATTGTAGATCGGAAAGAAATCGATAACACTCCCGGCCGTGCACCTTCACCCGTCGCTCCAAATGCAGTGGATGATATTGTAGTTCCTCAAACTGGGATGGAATTCAATTCAGCAGATGATGTATATACGTTCTACAATGGATACGCGAAACGAGTTGGTTTTGGAATCACAACAGTGTGTAGCAGGGCCAACAACAAAAAACAACTTTGCTTCAAGCACCTGGCGTGTTGGAGGCAAGGAAAATCTAGAAAATCAGAGAAGAGTATGAATCATAGGGATACTGGGAAAGTTGATTGTATGGCATCCATAAAAGCAAGACTGAATGCTACAGTGGTAAGTGGATATTGGATGAGGTTTCTCTAGAACATAACCATGGGATGTCCATAACATCAACTGGTTATCTACGGTCGCATAGGAGGATCAGCACACCAGAGAAGGCAGAGATCAGCAATTTACATGCCGTGAATGTTCCGACGACTCAGATATACTCTGCCATAGCAAGGAGAAAAGGGGGCAGAAGACAATTGGATTTCACCGAGAAGGATGCTCGTAACTTCATTTGTCGCGAACGTCAGTCTAAGCTGAAAGAAGGAGATGCTCAGTCGATGGTAATTCATTTCGCCGAAATGCAACTCAGAAATCCCAATTTCTTCTATACCTTAGACCTCAATGATAATGGTCATCTGATGGATTCATCCAAGGTCAAGATTGGCATGCACATACTTCGGTGATGTTCTAAGCTTTGACTCAACGTACTTGACAAACAGATATCAAATGCCTTTTTGTCCATTCGTTGGGGTCAACCATCATGGACAGTCCACCTTGCTTGGATGCGCATTGTTGTCTGATGAGAGTACTGAGACATATAAATGGGTTTTTCAGACTTGGCTGGATGCAAATGGTGGTCAAGCACCTATTGCCATGATAACTGACCAAGATAAGGCAATCGAGGCTGCTGTCAAAGAAGTTTTTCCTAACACACGACATCGATTTTGTCTTTGGCATATATTGAAGAAGATACCTGAAAAGATTGGCCACATTTGCACGGCAAATCCCAAGTTTATGGTTGATTTCGATGAGGCGATATATGATTCATTGACCATACAGTCATTCGAGGAAAGGTGGGCACATGTTATGGAGAAATATAAAGAATGCAAGTCTATAGATTGGTTCAATGTCCTTTACGAATGTCGGGATAAATGGGTCCCAGTTTACCTAAAGGATACATTCTTCGCAGGTTTGTATGTCATTGTCTTTGGTTCATGTTCGCGTTAAACGCTTTTTTTTTTGTTGACAAAATTTTGAACAGGGATGTCATCTTCACAAAGGAGCGAGGGCATTAATCACTTCTTCGATGGGTTTATAAATTCGAAGACAACACTAACGGAGTTCATAAGTAAGTACGAAGATGCCTTGGAAAAAAGATACGAGGCCGAAAATGAGGAAGATAATAGGACGTTGCAAACGATTGCTTTCCTAAAGACATCATCACCTTTTGAGAGACAAGCTGCAGGAAGGTATACAAGGCGCATTTTCAAAAAATTTCAGAATGAGATCCTTGAAATGGCTGCATCAAATACAAAATTGATCAAGGAAGCTGGCAACAGTTGTGTATATTCCGTAAAGTCGTATGAAAGGATTGAAGTCGATGGAATGGCAAGGAGATGATCAAAGATTATATCGTGTCATACGATAGAAATATTGAGGATGTCCAATGCCAGTGCCGATCCTTTCAGTTCAAGGGGTACCTGTGTAGGCATGCCCTGTTGGTTCTTCATCAAAGTGACGTATTTCGTTTACCAGATAAATACTTCTTGAAGAGATGGTGCAAGGACATGAAATACCAATTCGACGAATTCGACTGCAATACTGAGGGTTATGATAAAAGCACACGAAAATCACGGTACGCAGTGACAATTTTTTAATTGAAATGTCTTAATATTTGTTTCGTTAATATTATGTTAATGATTGTAGATATAGTTTGCTGAGTCATCGGATGATGAAGCTCGCAGAGATAGCCTCCATGTCTGAAGATGCATTTAATGTAGTGATGGATGGTCTAACACCTATATTCAAAATTGCCGTGGATGCCAACTGCGCAGCTAAACCACGTACAGAGCTTGTAATTCAAGATCCTGAACAAATTAGGACGAAAGGTCGCCCGAGAGAGAACAGATTAAAGAGTGGAGTCGAGAAGAAGTCAAAAAGATCAAGGAAAAATCAGGTCAAGGAAAGAGCTGCTTCAAGCATCAGGCAGACTTGTTTGCAGTCTATTAATACTGAAGAGGACCTGGAGAGAATTGTTCCGCCTTCCGAAACTTTGATGGACGAATTTGATGCTTATGTATTGAGTCAACTTACACAAGAGCATATATAAAACACGGGTGTCGTAACTTTTGAATTAGGGTGGCTTGGTCGCAAATGAAGTGCTTTCAAAATAGGGTGTCTATTTCAGTAAAATGAAGTGCTTTTAGCGCGACGACACCCCAGCTCTTGGCTAACGACACCCTAGCTCTTGCGCGGCGACACCCGAAAGGCGGAAACCTACGACATCCCAGTACTCGCGAACCGACACCGAAGATTTTAGCGCGACGACACCCCAGCTCTTGGCTAACGACACCCTAGCTCTTGCGCGGCGACACCCGAAAGGCGGAAACCTACGACATCCCAGTACTCGCGAACCGACACCGAAGATTTTAGCGCGACGACACCCCAGCTCTTGGCTAACGATCCCTAGCTCTTGCGCGGCGACACCCGAAAGGCGGAAACCTACGACATCCCAGTACTCGCGAATCAACACCGAAGATTTTAGCACGACGATACCCCAGCTCTTGAATAACAACACCTCAGCTTAAAGCGGGAGGGAGGGATGGAAGGAAGAGAGGGACAGGAAGCGAGTGGAGATGGGAACAGAGGAGAAAGATGGGGTTTATCTAATCCCAAAAATTTTAGGCAAACATAAAGTATGGAGCTTAGGTGGGTGGGCGCCACCTCAGCTTCCAGGTAAGTAAAGGGAAAGAGAGAGAAGAAAAAAAAAAGTGTAGAGAGACAGAACGATCGGTGGGAATGCACACCTAGCTTGCATCCTAACATAAATCATCTCTCAGGAAGTCTTCATTCCTTTTTTTTTTTCACACTCTAAATGATATTTTAAGCATCCATGAGTGGTAAATGCAAAGCGTCCAACAGCACTGGAAACAATTAATAACCAAGATGTTCGATTCTGCAAGATAACGGCTCTTTCCTCAACCTCTAATTATGCCAAGCCCGGGTCCAGCAAGATCACCTTTCTCAGAATCTGGGCCCTGGCTCAAGCGACGCGGGATGGGCATAGGATAAAGGAGCGAAGGAATATATCTATATATATATCCAGTACAATTAGACAATTAAGCATAGATTTCACCGGAATTCCATGCTCGAACCTCCCAACTTCTACGTTTCCGTCCTAAAGTCAAGCGGATGACCCTTTTGATTCGATTCAGATGCAGTGATTTTAGGAGCAGATCGGATAAGCATACATCACAGAACCAATTTTGGCGTCGGACGCCACGCAAGACAGAGTCAGGACAGTGATTACTAGTCAATATACGGAGAATTGCGAAGAAAGTTACTTTCAATAAGATGGTAATTCTATCAAGCGCACAAAATCGAAGAAAATAAATATTCTTGTTTCACTGAAAAATATCTATATTTCATTAAACTCTTTCGTTCAGACCCAACTAATATAGTATAAGGTGGCCGAAAGCCACTGAGACAGATTCGCTTACTTCAACATACAAGTTACATATCTTAAACACAGGCTGGAATAATTGATGACCCTATGATCCATTTTGTCTAATCTTTCCTTCTTATCTGTTCATGGTGCGTGCATCTGCAAACAGTAACAGCTTTTGGTATGTAATCCAAATCTCCTGAATGACCTGCAGGGGATCCAGTCAAATTAAAAAAGCAAAGGCTCGATGCAAACCTGCTACTGAATCTGTACATTGTCTGGAATCTCACATTGTAACGTCCTCACTATGAACTCCTTTTTTAAGTCCCACTTTCTTAGATGAATTATGTCCCTGTACTATCTGGTTACCCCTGAATGGGCTGCATCCATATCGTCTTCGCCGTCGTCATCCAATTCTAAATATAAATCCTGGTCCCTCTTTGGACGTTGCTTCAATCTTTGGAAAATTTCATCAAGGGACTCTGAAGAGGAGACACGAGAATGGAGAGTTTGATGAGCTTGCTGCAATGGAAGAAATTTCCTTGCCCCTACATTGGCCTTTAAATTCTGGAAACCAGTCTTCATTGATGCCCATGTAGAGGCTAACCCTGCCGATGGACCCTTTGTTAAGCCATCAGACCGCTTGTCATCACCACCTGCATTAACTGATGATACTGAAGCTGGTGATGTGCCATTATCTTTCGACAGTAATAACTGTCTGCCTTGCTGTTCTCTCATCATTGAATATTTGCTTGCAATGGTTTCATGGCTGGTACTAAATCTGTGGCCCTCTTCTTTCAGAGGCTTTGTTCGACTCCCTTTTCCATTTCCCATGGATGGATTTGCCACTGGTCTCATCTCCACCGTGCTTTTATCCTGCACGGAATGATTGAACAATTGGGTTGAAAAAAGAAGCGCATTAAAGCACAATTGCAAGTAAAACACAAGGTCTATTGGCATGAACAAGCAAATGTTCAGCATATGAGGTTTCTCTTGTTATCCAATCACCAATCTTTCCCCTTACCCAGCACCCCCGGGGGCAAAAAAAAAGAAAAGAAAAAAGGTTTAAAAACCAAAAAAACATAAAAATGACAGATCATTCCTCAAACATAAATCCTAATGTGAAAGAATAGGAAGATGTCTAGAATATGACCCATTCCACATTCCAAGAGGCAAATGGTCAGTGGAATAGAGTTGGCTGATTCTGAAATGAAGATGTTTATATTAATCTTTCATATACGAAACCAACATGCTAAGTACCTTGATTATATAACCTACTATATTGTAATATGATTGCAATGCAACCAAGGAGATGGAAGACATACCAGTGGAACTGTGGCAGATTCGACATCCATACTCGTGCTGTTAAAATTTCTTGCTAAAGGTATAACTTGCTCACCAACTTTACACCCTTGCTCGAGCCAAGACCTCTCTGCAGTGATATAACAAGCCCGCAAATATTAGTTTTCTATTTCTGTAGGTAAGTTTAAAATATAGATAATTGTCTGCTGCAACCACCGTAATGCCTATGTTTACGCCAATGCCCCCATGGTGATATAAATGGCAATGAATATCAATTACCTATTAAGTTAAAAAGACAGATGAAACACTCAGGTGCCCACAAACCTGCATAGGATTGTCAAGTGCTGGTCATTCAGGCTGCAGAACAGGTTTTTAAGCCTGAATCTAGCCTGAACCCATACTCGAAAATCATACAAGCTCTTTGGCAGACCCAAAATAGCCATCTGTTGCAAGTGCAACAACTCAACTCATCTAAGCCTTTTCCCAACTACATGAGTCGGCTATATGAATATACTTTCTCCACTCTGCTTTATTTAGGACTAAGTCGATACTTAAATTACAAATAGTTATATCTCTCTTAATTACTTCTGTTCATATTAGTTTAGATCTACGTCTACCTCTATCATTACCATGGACTGTTAAAAGATCACTCTTTCTAACGGGAGCATCTAAAGGTCTTATTGTATATGTCCAAACCACCGTAATAGGTTTTTCTTATTTTATCTTCAATTGGGGCTACTCCTATCATTTCTTGTATATATTTATTTCTAATTCTATCTTTTTAAATTTTACCATATATCCATCTTAACATGTGCATTTCTATTACACTTAATTTATTCACATGTTATTTCAGTATTGCCCAACACTCTGTTTCATATAGCACAGCTAGCTTAATAACGGTTTTATAAAATTTTTCTTTCAATTTTAATGGAATACATCGATCATACAATACTCTCGAAGCACTCCTTCACTTAATCCATCCTGTTTTAACTCTATGATTCACATCTTCATCTATTTCACCTTCTTGTTGCGAGTGCAGCCAAACAGAATTCCCACAAATCAGCTCGCATGACTCAAAAACAGGAAAATTTAATATGGGGATCAAGCAGCCACAAGATCTATGCCTAAGCCTTCTTATTATAAAAGTGAATGAATTGTAGCTTGATTTCAATTTATGGGTGTATAAAGCCAAAGCCTCACTTGCTAACTCCAATTAGGGGCAACAAAATTAAATGGGGTGGCCAAGAGCCCTACTTCATCAATGAATAGTATACAAGAGATGGATGCAAAACTAAACAGAGATAAAGAGTGGACGAAGTGGCAATTTGAAAAATGAAATCATATGAAGACATGAAAAAAAATATCTCACCTTTCTGAAGGATGATAATACCGGATGCATCGAATCCATCCATGTCTTCTTGCTCACTTTGGAACTTGAACCATTTCCAGCTTCCAAAATAGTCAATTATTCGGCCAAAGAAATTGCTCGCAACCAGCAGGGTGTAAATAACCATAATAAGAGGGTAGATTCTGTTAAACCCTCTTCCAAAAAAGGGCACGGCATCATCAATGTTTCCCATTCTCTGCATAATGGAATCAGAGGGTTATCACCTACTGCCGCATAATATCATGGGAAAACTTTAAGAGATTCCTCAAACAATAAGATTCATTTTAAGATCATAACCTATATTTAATACAATGGTAAAGGCCAAAAATTATTTTTACATAAATTCTGTTTAAGTAAGCAATGGCATATGAAGCAGAAATAAATGGAGAAGTCATCATACAAGGTTAAAAAAACTGTATCTAAATTCAAACTTGGATCAAAAGTTTGAACCCTTTCCCCTTATTTATGTTGCCCCCTATTATTGAAGTAAACATGAAAGACAGTGTCACCAAAGCTGTTAACATCACTTTTACAGCTCTCACATATTTACGCATTTATATTGTTCAAGTAGGTAAATGGGCTTCTAAGCACCTGAGCACCTAAAATAAACTTCCCCAATTTTAAAAATTAATACATTGTTCAAGGTAATAAAAAATATTTAATTTAAGACACGAAAAAGGCAACTATTTAGGAGCTAACTTTTACTCAATAAAAGGATGTAAAGTTTTTTTTATCAACCCTAGTAGTAAAAGAAGAGAAGATAAATCTGTGCCAGAAGTTGGTGAAAAAGATACTGGAGAAACAGCCAAAGTTAAAAGAAAACATACAAGAGAACATGTAAAGCTGTCTAGTTTCACCATGCTCAATTAGGTTCAAGAATCTCTTTGAAGTGAAAGGAAGATCTGGATACTTTACAGAGGATCACACTAAGACATTAATAAGTATATTCCAGGAATTTTTTTGGATAAATTTATTTTGATTTTGTATGATAATTGATGCAACCCCAGATGGGGTGTCATGTTCTAGTTGTTGTTCAACTCATAACAGACATGTGAATCACAAAGAAACAATAAAGATACAGTCCAACTCAGCATTACTATCCACAAAAAGAATGGCAAGACAAATGTATATTTATTGAGAGCAGTCACCTTTTCAAAAATAGTTTTGGCACCACCAAGATGAATGAGATTAAGAAAATTGTAAGAAATGGGAGGTGCATATCGCGCCACCATCCTGGCAAAAATTAGAGTTAAACTTCAAAAGTTACGAGCATATCAAAAATTAGAGTTAAAAACTAATTTCCATACAACTCAATAAACTAAATAAAAGAAATCAAGCCAGAGAAAAACTTACGAGCATATCATAAGCAAGCTAACTGAGCTTGTCTGTCTTGGAGTTAATGAATAGAACATTAGCATTCCAATCTTGAACAAGGAATAATATGTGCAAACACACATGTACATCAGTGGAACAAATGCCACTACCTGCAAAGGATATTTGTAATTATTAAAGTGCTGAAGCATAAATATACTTAGGAAAGTAAAAACATGACAGGAAAATCTTAACAAGTAGAAACAACAAGACTGTTGGATGCCATGCAGACTTCTTGAGCAGAAACACATGGAAGGATGAACGAATCATGCATCATGTACGTTACAAAACATAAAAAGTAAGACTTGCATACAATCTGCACATGCATTTGTACCTCGAAACAGAATAATCTTGCCAGTGGTTGATGTATATGGCCTGAACAAATAAGCATCGGAAATGTGTTATATGGTTATTCCATATTAGATACTGTTACAGAATAATGTGTGTGGCTCTATTGATGCTCATATGGGGCAATGCTCCCCCTTACAACATCAATCATGTAAAAGCTAAACAATATCAGTGGATGACCATTATATTCTTTTTCTCATGGCTCTCTGCAATTGTGCCTTGACCCACTCCGGAAGACAATCATGAAAAGTTTCGAATCAACGTCAGTCAGAAACCAAAAACCCTCAGTGGTTTCTGTTCCCTGTCTAACAAGGATTAACATTGCTGGCAGATCCATGATCATCAAAGCACCCAATCAGCCATATCAGTAGCCTATAAACCAGGTAACCACCTGTGCATCTAGGAAATCATCCAGTTCCCTTAGTTACAAATTATTAAAAACAAAGAGAGAGAAGGAAGTCATGCGCTCATCTTTGTTCTTTTAACTTTTTTAAGAAATTATTCATCTTTTTAACTGATTTACTTCATTTGTATCATTAGAATTCCTATGATTTTTAATAAATCAGCATGTTATCATAAGAAAATGCTTGTTTTGTGTCATTACTCTTCATAGACAATTAAGATAACTTCAAGTACAATTTGAAACATTGAAAATTTATAGAGGGATCATCAGTAAAATATAAAACTAATGCACCTGTCATTGCACTTTAAGTTCAAATGTGAACACTGCTTATAATTTTGGGTCATCCAACTTTCTGGACGCTGCAATTCATTCTTAGTCTTAAATGAAAGACCGTCAATGGTGATATGTTTAGCACTTAGGCACAATTACTTAATGTTGCTTTTTTAAATGGCGCATGGATTCTAATTTGGAAGTGAGATATCCCAGATTGAACCCTAAAAAATGCAACATGTGCACATGCATGACATGTATTCACATAAATTTATATTACAATGGCTGACCATAAAGTAAATTGCTGCAGCCTAGACATCACCTACATGCCCATCCATATGCCCACAAACCTTGGTCATCACTCATTATTCTGGTTTAGGCAGTGGTTGCCTAGGCATTGCAATGCCCATCCAGCCCAGGTGGGTTAGTCAGCCAATGCCCAGGTGAGTGGTGACCGCCTATAACAAAAATGACAAGATGGGAGACCTACTGCAAAATCTAAAGAATTTGTTGGCTTGAAGTTATGGGGAGCGAGCAGCAACATTGAGCACTGTTTCACTTATTTCATTGTCATTAGTCATTGAGGACACCATATTCTTGAGAAGTGGTCATCCATGTCCTTTCCGCCATTCTTCCCTAGATGGTCCATATAGGATTAAGTACTTTCAAAGTCACCAAGTCTGGTGAACAGAGCTGATAGCTACAGAGCTCCCATGCTGGTGTCCAATGAGACTTGATTAAGCTGCGCTTTTTAAAGGGTCATTCTGACCCATGTTCATTTTATTCATTCTATTTTCACATATTTGGTCCTCTTGACATTTTTTTGCCTCTTGTTCCCTTCTCGTGGTTTAGATGCCTTATCTTGGTCACAATCCTTGCCAAAATCCTGCAAATGCTCTTCTTGCAACTTCTATGTAGATCCTACTTGTTCTACAACTTTCTTAAACAACTTTTCTTCAGTACCTTTGTCATTTTTCTTCCCCAGTCAGAGTCTGTCCCTCTTCATGTTGTCATTTTCTAAATGGTTCATGTTATCCTCCAAAATTCTCTTCTTAGCCATGAGCATAATAACCATCTCCACCACACCATTGAAAAAAAAAATCTCAAATTATTCTTGATTTTTTTTCTGAAGCCACATGATTCTTGGTACACAACTTAATCAGGAATTATTCATTTATTCAAAACCTGAACTTCAAGGGGCTATTACTAGTTACAAATTAATGATATAACATACTACTGCTAATAAAGTTGGCTTCGTCGTTCAGTTTTCTTGCCTCTCCATACTTGTTTTTATGTGAAAACATTTCTATAATCTTAAATTCGTTATATTTGTTAATTTTTTTCTAATTCTTAGATATGTGAATTCTTTTCATAATTTTTGGTGAACTTTCACTTTCTGAAGTGCCAAAGCTGTGCATCTAACTAAATTGTTCCCAAAAGCTGAACTTGTTACCATCGTAGTGAGCCTTGTTAGATCCTTCTTCCTTTCATCTTCTCATTCTTGGTCTTCAAACTACTTTTGGTGCTGTAGACTAGAGCTGATTATGGACAAGGTGGCCCACCAAGCCCAGCTTGAAATATTGTGGGCTTGAGCACTAAAGTTATGCCCGTAGGGAAGGCCTGAACAAAAATAAGCCTGACCAAAACAATAGGTTGCGCCTAAGAAAATTGAAAAGAAGTCTCACCCTATATATATATACATATATACAGTGATAAAATAAAATTGAAAGAAAAATTTTATAAAACCGATATTAGGCCAGCTATGTTATATGAAACAGAGTATTGAGCAATACTGAAATAACATGTGAATAAATTAAGTGTAACAGAAATGCGCATGTTAAGATGAATATGTTGCAAAACTTTAAAAGATAGAATTAGAAATAAACATATACGATAAATTATAAGAGTAGCTCCAATTGAAAGATAAAATGAGAGAAAACCGATTACGATGGTTTGGACATATACAACGAAGACCTTTAGATGCTCCAGTTAGAAAGAGTGATCTTTTAACAGTCCATGTTAAGGATAGAGGCAGACCTAAACTAACATGGACAGAAGTAACTAAGAGAGATATAACTATTTATAATTTGAGTGTCAACTTAGTCTTGAATAGAGCAGAGTGAAGGAAGCATATTCATATAGTCAACCCCATGTAGTTGGGAAAAGGCTTAGATGAGTTGAGTTGAGTGATAAAATAAAAATAAGCAATGGTGTCATTTCAGTAATTTCAAAGACAGATGAGGGTGTTTGCATTTAAAAGGGCAAAGTGTGCATGATAGACATGCTGCACCTCATTTTTCATTTCCCAAGATCTAATACACATGAAGAGCCTTGAAGGTTAAGACTAATTCATTTATTGGTTAAGGCATAATGTAAGATTTGTGCTTAAATTAAAGCCCTGAATGAGGAATGAAAGGGCGCTCCTGCCTAGTGAGTGGACCTAGGATTGGCTCTTTGAGATCTAGGCCTAGACAAACATACAGACCCAAAGGCCAGGCCAGGCTCAACCCAAAGCCCAGTGGCTAATCAGCTCTACTGCATGCCTACTATTATCCTGACTACCCATCTACTTGTACCTAGAAATCTCATCATGATCACCCTAACTTTATGATGTGTCACATTCACTGCATCCCCACGATGGCTATAGCATGTAACTATAAGCAATTGGGTGAAGTGCTATAGCACCATCCACATAGATCTGATTAGGAATAGTCAGTGTGGGAATCTCATGTGTAATCCAAAGATCACGTCAGTTGCTTCATCTAATGCCTTCCAAGGGGGTATGCCCCATCTATGCCTCAATCTCCCCAAATTCTATGTAGATCTAATTAATTTGCAGATACACTCCCCTTGGGTGCAATCATGCCATCATTCATTCTTATGACACCAGCTTTGGACAGTTCAAAACAAGCTTTAAATGCCTGTATTTGGGTTGTCTCAGTTTGAAGCAAGATCAGTGTGGTACTGGGACAGCCCAGAACAACAAGAATGCAGAGAAGGGAAAAAAAATAGTGTCCTCGGTTGCCAAGCCATCACAGGACCGGTCTCTCTGGTCAATATGGTACAGCTGGACGGACTGGATTCTTCATCCTCATTCAAAAGATTTGAATGTTCCTTCCTGGCATCATCTGTTTATCAATCTCCCACCCTGCCATGATGCATACAATATATCTGGTGAACCATTTTGCCACTGCTCTTGCTTCATTCCTTAAATGAATATATAGAATGTTGTTCATAATGTCCAAGCATGGTCACCTATTGAGTAGGCTAGTGAGCCTATTGTTTATATTGTGGCTCTTGCCTTTCAAAGTTATTCTTACGTCTCCCCCAAGAATATATGATGCGCAGCAAAAGACAGCCATGAAGGTCATTAACACTCATCAATGTCAAATATTTATACACCACTCCTTACCATGACAACTGAAATCTTTTCCAGATCATTAGCAATCTGACATTTCATGAATGATCAACACTAACATTGATGAGAATTTCACTTAGAATCAAATAGACATATTATACATTCTCTATTCATTATACATTCTCTATTCGGCATCTGTGGTGAGAATTCTTGGTATCTAATTGGCCATAGTTGCTGTTTATGCCAACTGAATTTTCTTTTTGCTGAATTATTACTAGGTTTATTTTAATCATGCTAACACAAGATGAACCCAACCTTGTAAGAATATTGCATGTAGGGCATCTGCAGTATTTGTCAACCATTTTGAACATTAAAACACTTCCAATCTTTTTCATTGAAGTAAATGAAAAGTTACCAACTGATTATTTCACCTCATTTTACTAATTAAGGATCAACACATACATAAATATAGGTGTGAAATATTGTGAACATGCTACTGCATGTGTCAACAGTAATGCTAGAACTCTCATAAAATGTAATCAAAAGAGCTTTTCCACAAAAAAACATAATTTTTTGGATTGAATGTATGAAATGGAACATATTCGTTCTCCATACTGCCAATCAGGAAAATAATCTTGGTGCAAAAATCAGACAGCCTACTAAAACATTCCTTGTTTTTTCAGTGCAAATCAGTATAATCTTATAGCAAAACTATACAAAGCATGTTCCATGTATTTACCAAATATTTACCTGGACTAGGACTTCTTCCTTTCGCACAGCATGTACAAGAATAGAGAAAAGAGATAAATCAACCCCACTTGGCAACAAGGTGGCTTCAGCCAATAGAATAGCAACCGACATGCAACCAAGAATCACAGCCAAGAGTTTCTGGAGTTGCTTTCTTAGAATACAACGCCACAAAAACTCTGCAAAAGCCACAAATAGTATCAGTAATTGTTTTGCAGTCTCATGGAACTGATTTATCTTCATTCTCTATAGATATATCACACAATAAACATTCTCTGCTGATCATTCAACACACTGAAAATGCTTTCCATGATCATGCATTACCAATTGAAGTATCAAGCATCAACAAAGCAAATTTCTAAACATCTCTTAAAGGACCAGAAGAATACCCATAACATCAAGAAACGGCCCTAGATTGCCTCTTCGACTCTCTCTAAAACTTGAAACGTACTTCCTGCAGCAGTTGGTATTCAAAGAATTGCATCAAATATGAGAATAATACCCAAGGCATCAAACAGAATTTTAGCATGCTGATATTTTCATCATCTTCATAAAAAATGAAGGTAATTCAGGGCCTGTATTTCTATATCCATTATATCAGCAATATTGCATCATCATTGATTTGCTCAAAAGCATGACAATCTAGAAGCAGGTGATTACATCATTTTATTAGATTTTCCCTTCTAGGTTAGGAAGTGAACAAATTGATGACCATGGTACGAACTTTTACAGAACTCTAAGACCAAATCCAAAAGTTTCAGTTTCAGCCTAAACCTGATCTCTTTTGGATTTTCAGTGCAAACTAAGGTTCAAACTTAACGTATATAGCATTTTCATCTATTTGCATTTTTTCAATTGTTCAGAAAACAATTCATCTAAACTAAAACTGGAACTTTTCAAGAGATCAAACTCAAAATGAGTTATAAGAAAACCTTTTGGCATAGGTTTTGCTATCCTGAAGCCTAAATTTCATAGAAATTTCTAATATCATATATTGCATTGCTAATGATATAGTACATAAAAACAAAACTTTTTTGGACATTCTATTTTCAAATATTCAATATGAAACTATTAAAACAAATATTAAAGTCCTAAGAAATGTAATATATTCTGAAATAATAGCATCACTTTTTCTTCATTTTTGATTGATGGTTGTTTTCCTTTATATTTTTCAATTGAAACAACCAAACTGAGATGAAACCACCAAAATTGCCAAAATTAAAATTCATGTGGTTCAACTAAAACTGAAACCAAGTTCCCAAAACCTTGGCACTGACTAGATCTTACTTATGAATAGGTAGACCTTAGCATATTTATATAAGATGCAAGTTACATTAACAAAGGAAAGAGAATAAAGGAAGACTTTGCTAATCCCCTACACCCCCCCCCCCCCCCCCAAACAAACCTGATGTGGTTGTGCTCCTACTGCCTCTTTTTTCTTAATCTTTTATAGACCTTTAAATCAAGCCAACTTGGTCTAGTTGTTTATCTAGTTTGATAATTTAGGACAAATTTAGACAAGTTGAAACTCAAGGAGCAACTACCAGAGAAAATACAGGTCACTATCGATGCTAAAGCCTAAAATACCATTTACTTGGGGTGATTCGATTCTATAAGAAAGTTAAGGTAGCACTTAAGGAGCAGATTTGTCACAGTTTGGCAATTTTTGGCATGTCATTTTGATGTAGGAAAGGAGATAGATGATATAATCTAAAAATAACAAGATTTTCAAAGCATGGTCTCAAATCTTGATGAAATGTCTCATGGGATATTGGGATGGATTATTGTCCGAGTGTTAGGACGAGACCATCCTGCTATTAATCCAACTTCTCAATTAATGCATCCTGAGAAACTTTCCATCCTAAGTGTCAAGACAGAGTAAGACAGCAACATGTCCCATTTCATGAAAAGATTGGGATAAACCCATTCTGCAAAATTTAAAACTTGATGGTAAGTAATAAGACAATTCCTATTCCATGTCCAGGAGACTATTGAAGATGAGACATTAAACTTTAATTTGATGAACTAAAAGAATGTTTTAATTTTATGAATAAAATTATACATGTAAAGAGGTAAACTTATTTTTTGTTGTATCCCTATAATATTACTATCCTAGCGTTTTTTAATATTTGTCACGTAATTGCATCCATATCATGTTGTATCTGCATCCCATAACTACAACTACGCACCACCACTCTCCCCTCTCAGCCACCCATTTCCTCCTATCATACCTTTATTTCTCACCATCCTCCCCACTGTTTCTCATCACCTTCAAATACGCTTGGACCATCCCCTCTTTACTTCCAACAAAGGAGCGTGAGGAGGAGGGGAAGAGCAAAGTGTAAGGAATATGTAGATGAAGATAAATGGTGAACGAAGGGACAAGCATCCATCAAGGCTATAGTGAGTAAGCAACTTTCCTCGACAACCAATCCACACAAATCCAATGACTGAGAGGCTCATAGAATTTTAAGAAACTTCTATCTTCTGGTGCATAAATCACCAGAATGTTTGCAACAATGTTTCTCAATTTAGAGGGCTGGATGGAACAAAGGGCAAAAAAAATGGAAAGGGAAAAGGAAGAAGAAAAAGGTTCCAATATGCATATAACCTTTAAATGGAATCAGTGTAACCTTAGTTTTAAAGAATATATGATTCAGAAGAATACATTCAGCTAGCTTTCTTAGTTCAGAAACTCAGTAGCAGTTATGACCGTTTTATTAAGCATCATAGTTTAGCCCAAAGAGGAAAGGCAATAGCATAAGATCCACATGTCAAAAAAAAAAAAGTCAACAACAAAGGGAAGATAGAGTAGCCAAATAGTGTTTATATAGAACAAAAAACACAAAGTATGGAGTTTTAAGGAAATCTGCATTTGAAGTTTGGATAGGGCCTTATATTGGAATCCTATTTTTGGTGATAGCATAAGATCCAGATGTCAAAACAAAAAAAAATCAACAATGTGAACATAGAGTAGCCAAATAGTGTTACATAGAATCCAATAGAGTTGCAAGTGAATTTGCACTTGAAATTTGGAGAGGGGCATATATTGGTATTCCATTTTTGCTCTCCCAATAGTCAAGAGAAAAATTCATAATGACATTGGTATGGAGAGTACTAGATAATTTTGTTTACCAGGAAATTATATCATGTTTTGAAAAGCTTTAAGAGATTGGCAATAAGTCTTGAGATGATTTTTCATACCAAGTACTTCATTGAGGTCGCTAGGTTAGACTATCAGATGCAATTCATCTATTAGGGTAAGTCTTTGTTGGAGGTTCACTCAATCAACATTCAAGAAACCTCAGTAGTTGTTAAATGTTGACAAAGGAGATAGAATTAAATTAGCTAGAGTGTATGAGCTGATTAGAATTAAACTAGCTAGAGTGTATGAGCTGATTACTTTTCATACCAAAGAACAAAGACACAAAATGCACTCACATACCTAGGCTCAAACACATCCAAAACCATTTATCAAGGAGTTAGGAGATTCTCAGATTTCAGTTTTCAGATGCTTGTGTTCTCTCAGCTAATTCTTTTACCATTATCGACCTGAATGAAACATAAAAAACTAATTTTTCAAATCCTCTGGATCAATCAAAAAAAAAAAAAACTGATTGCAAGTTTATTAAGATTTGGATGTGTGGCAGAAAGGATAAGCAACAAATTGCAATGAATGGAGCGCAACCATCAAGAAGAGCAAGGAGAAGTGTGAATGATTTCTTTCTTTCAACATGGATATCTTTTATTTTGAATAAGGTATTACCAGGATTCATTCAAGAAGTTTCATGTAACCAATAGGGAAACTATACAATCATAACAAGAAGAACCGATAAGAACAAACCATCCATTCGAATCACGATGCTCATAATTTTTTATCGTATCTTCCAATTCAAGGGCTTCCATGACAAAAGTCATATATTCACTGCAGAAAGTAAAGGAAAGTTAGGATGAGAAGTGAATAGAAATGATTTTTCTATATTGAAGTTAAAATGTCAGATAAAGCCATTTGCACAATATCAGGAAGGAAAAATTATCTGAGGGCTTCATTCTAAGTTTATTCAGCACTTTCATAGATTACGATCACTTGCAGATTCAATTACCTAACCATCATTCTTGCTTTTCTATTAAATTGCAGTAGCCATCCAAATGTGAATGAACAATTTAGAGCCATTTACAGATATAATATGCACCAAAAGGATAGTAACTATACATAATTGAATGGACCTGCCTTTTGTATCTATAATACTCTTCTCGAGCTATCCTTAGTTGACGTCTGAGTGCAGCCATCGTCTTATCATCAGTGTCATAATCCATATCATTTTCTCCCAATCTACCTCCTGACGGCTTGAAAGATGGATCTTCCCGCAACTAAAAGAAGTAACATTAAGAAAAGCCGTGAACTAATTAAGTTGAATAAATGCTTGGCTTTGGCAATTTTATGATCAAAATTTTTAATATTGGACCATGGAGCAGGAGTACCATTTGATGCAACATTCTATCAATAACATCCATGTAGGGCCTTAAAGCATCGCGCTTTGACATCTGATTGGATGTGGCTTGTGCAACCTAAAACACAATATAATACTGAATACTTGTTGCAAATGATAACAAAAGTTTATAACATTATACAATCAACAGACAAGGTGCATCACAATAAGTAAATTGCAAAGGAATATTTATTATGGAATTCATAATGGAAGACCACAGACCTGCCAAGAAAGCAAGACCAACTAGTACAGATTATGTATGGCAGAAAGAATATACTGATGCTCTAATGTCGATCAGTCAAAATAACTAATAATCACACCAGCTCAATCAGTCGTTATAGAATCAATTCAGTGTACCAATACTATGCATGCCCTTTGTACTGAGAATCAGTTCAATACCAATACAGTACGAGGCACCACACACTAGTACAGCGAACCTAGCCATGCAATAATTTTCAATTAATAGCACCTAATTATTTCCATGAAATTAAAAGAAAAATTAATTAGGGCATTGATAACCGAGATATCTTGCATTATGAAAAGGTTTGATGCAAACAATGATATGGTAAAAGAGTTTCTAAATACCCACAAAAATGGTCATTACCACCTGTAGAATTTGAAAAGAGATTATATTTACCACAATTGCATTGGAAAATTCTTGATGAGCATCATCAAGCTTGACGGCCATTTTTGCAACCCTATGAGAGAGAACTTTTTGGTGGTTATTCCAATCTGCATTTCTCCAAATGCTCTTAGGAATTTCGCTCAAACCAAAACCAAGAAGAAATGCACCCGTCACCAGCCCAAAGGTATTTGAGCAAGCCATGGCTAGGCCCACAATATTTCCACTCTGTTGACAAATAAATAAAGGTACAGATCAATATACTGGAAATTATTCACGTGTTAGGGTGAACAAAGAAACCCACCAAAAACAATAACAGTAATTAAACAAAGTGGTACAAATATATTGAATTAAATAAAAATATCACACTCAACTCAACTCATCTAAGCCTTTTTCCCAACTACATGGGGTTGGCTACATGAATTTGCTTCCTCCAAAATAAAAATATCACACTAAATAGTAAAAAAAAAAACCTAATAAGCTTATGGTTAATAAGCATATCTTATAATACTTGATATTGCATTTTCAGAAACTTCTACCACAAGCTAATTAAAAAAATGACAATATCTTAACTCTCGTCAAACCAAACTAATCAATGATTGTTGAGTTACATCCACATTTTTCTTCAATTTTATCAAATCATCTTCTTTCCAGCTACCACATATTTTTAGGCAACGAATAGGAATTGTTGTGTATGAACCAATAAAATATTTGCTAAGATAGGCATGCAACAAAAAAATTGACAAGGCTACCCTCAATTACTTTTTCACGAAAAGCAGATATATTTTGAAAAAGAAAATAAAAAATTTACTCTTTCAAGCAAGGTCTGCCATACTAATCCATCCGATTGTACCGTACGTTACTAATGAGATACTGGTGCAATACCAAGCTTCAATTTGATATGAACCAAACTGGTCGGAACTGAGTTGAACCACCCTATACCACACAATATCAAGTGGTATAAAAGTGAGAAAAGGAATGGGTACCCTATCCCAATATGGGGTATGAACCGATTCGTACCACACCAAATTGAAAACAATATGGGTCTTAGTACAATTTTTTCTGGACCTTGCTTTCAAGTAATACGTTAAATTGTATGAGAGAGTAGAAACAGGTAATGATGTGAAGAAAAAGAAACCCGTAATCTTACATATTTGTACCAAGCCTAGCAATAACATAACAACATAATCCATGCACTAAACCGGTATAATAGCATAAGCTAAAGTGGCCAATAAATGGACGGATAGTAGTTCGATAAGAGTAAGAGACAAACCATTTCCTATGCATTATAATAAGCAGAATGAGACCAATAAGGCCAATAGATCCCACAATTATATAAAAGAGCAAGTTCATTCGAGCGCTTGTTTTTAGTCTCTCTTTCACTGTGAAATCTCCAGCATCTTCATAACCTTGAATGGTTGGAACCACAGCCCTGCTTAGAGAGAAAATAACTCAAAACCATGAGAATGAATGAATTAATTAGTAACAAAAAAGATTACGCACATAACTACTAAAGCGACTTATCTACAGAGACCAAAAAATCAAATAATGATCTAAAAATTGCATGCTCTACATGGAAATGCCACTTAAATGCAACTGATCTGACAAATATTGTTCAAATACAAACTAAGAACTTAATTAGCAAAGGTTTAGAGGCATGGTGGCAATAATGAACTGAAACATGTTACAAACTTCTTGGAGGGCAATTATAATATTTACAACATATATTATGAAGTCAAAAGCCAACCCCATGTAATTGGGAAAAGGCTTAGATGAGTTGAGTTGAGTATTATGAAGTCAAACATAAATAATTATTTCCAGAATCTGAATCATTATTAGCTATACAGGGATCATTAGCATCATAATTTAATTATATCTATATAATAAAGAAAGGAGTACCTATTAAATATATTAACATAATACAAGATATGTATGATGGAACAGTAAGGACTATTGGTGGTAATAGTAGTGAATTTTTTTATTACCATAGGCTTACATTAGGAATCTACTCTTATTCCCTATCTTTTTGCTATATATATATATATATATATATATATATATATATATATATGAGCTTACAAGACATTTAAAATGATATTCTAAAATGCATGTTATTTGCAGATGATATAATACTAGTAGATGAAACTAAAGTTGAAGTTAATCGTAAGTTAAAACTATAGCGAAATACATTAGAATCTAAAGGTTTTAGGTTAAGTAGGATAAATACAAAATACATAAAATGCAATTTTAATACAAGTAGAAATGAAGATGGATGTAGAGTATAAATTGGGAACCATGAAGTTACTAAAATGATCATTTTCGATATTTAAGATCGATTATTCATAAGAAAAGAGAGATTAAAGATGACATTGTCCCCGTAGGATTAAAGCAAGTTGGATAAAATGGAGAAGTGCAATTAAAATATTATGTGATAAGAAAGTACCTACCAAATTGAATAAAAAGTTTTATAAGACGGCTATAAGACCATCTATACCTTATAACACGGAATGTAGGGCAGTTAGAAAAATAAACGTACATAAGATAAATGTAACGGAAATGAGAATGTTAAAATGAAAATATGGTAATACAAGAAAAGATAGAATAAGAAATAAAATCATTCATAAAAAGGTAGAGGTAACTCTAATCGAGGATAAATTAGGGTAAGAACGACTTAAATGGTTTGGACAGTGCAACGTAGACCTAGAGATACACTTGTACGAAAGAGTGATTTGGTACATGTAGAGAAAAAAGTAGATGTAAGCCAAAAATCACATGAAAAAAGTGATAAAGAAAGACTCAAAATTTTTACATCTTACAAAAAATATGACCCAAAACAAAGCTAAATGGAGAAAAGAATTTATGTAACCGATCCCAACTAGTTTGGGATTAAAGGTTTGTTGTTGCTGCTGTATCATAGACATATTCAAAATACCGATAAAATTTAGAATCTTGAAGCAGTAATAAAAGTTAAATAGTAGTCATTATCGTAATATTATGTTGCCATTGTGGTTTTATTGCATCTATAACAGCAATGATGAGTGTGCACGCCCAGCCAGCTGACACTAAAACATATATATGCACAAAGGACACCGGCCCCAACCCCCATGCATACTTCTTCCACTTTATTTCTTTTCTTTCAACTTTTGGCTGGTTCCTTTGAGCCTGAGACTTTGTTCTTTTCCTCTAGAATGTTATCACAATCCCATCATGCAGGTTTTCTGCACCTTATCTGGATATTTTCATATTTTATATGAAAAAACAGAACATACTAGTAGATAGGCCTTTAGAGGACCGATATACATCACCAAGTGTCAGTACAATATTGTTCCAATATTGCACCTCGGTCCTGAAACCTTTCTTGTATAGTTTATGTATTAAAGAAGGAGAAGATTGCTTAACAGTGGACACCCATATTGATTATATTAGTCAATGTAAAAGGTAATGCCTACAAAACAAATACCAAGAACCCTATCAGTAAATTACTAATTCGGTATGGTACTTCAGTATAATATTTTGGTATGCTATGTCGGTGTGGTACGGTACATCAATACACTTAGTCAGCACGGTAGAACATGGTGCGCACCCCATACCAAGACAAACTTTCAATATTTTTTTCCACAACCCTAGCCATACTACCAACCAAAACCAGTGTACGGAGTGGTTTCACTCGGTTCAAACTAGTATGGACTGATTCAGCTCATATATTGAACCAAACTTTAGCTCTATATCGGTACCTTACCAATATGAGATGTCGGTATAGGGTGGTATGTGTCAATATGGTAGACTTTGGCAAAAGGTATAATTGTATAAAACATTTTAGAACTTTATTAAAAAACCTTCATTGTTGGTGATGCTTTGAAATTTTATAACAATATTTTATCAACAGCGAAAATGACTAGTCATCATGATTATTGTGCTATACTGTTACAAAGAGTCATATGCTCTATTGGACATGGTCCACTTTCTTTAAGATATCCCCCCTCATGATTACTCTAAAAAAATACCATGGGGTCACCTTTGTAATGGCATAAATACTTCATAAAATAAAATTTTCAATATCCTTATCCTCAGCGTTGAAACACAATTGACAATAGACGAATCCAGTCACAACCCATCTTTGCCTTTTGATGCTTCCATGGTTGATGGTATGCCAATGTCATCTCCATGAATATTTCTTAAAATAAAATTTTCAACTCTCTTAACCTGGGAATGTAGAACATTATTATGATATAGGCATCCTTGTCCATAGCTGCAATCCATATTTACCCTCTAATACTTCCCATGGCTGATCAGCCGCCCTCTTTGCAATGCTCCTTAATCTCTCAAACCTCATCTACGACTCCCTCTCCATTTACCTTCTCCACTCCCCCCAGCTCTCTAACCCTATTCGGCTATAACCCTATCCCAACTCTCTACCATGGTACCACCCTTCAATCTCACCCAACAAATTGGCATGCATGCAACCTGTAAATGTTACTCAGCCTCCAAACCTTGGAGATCAACACGGAATGAGAGATCTAGGATATCACAATATAATGTATTACTTCATGGACTATGAAACAACACTAAAACAAATATTAATTGTCTAAAATCATTAGTTTTCAAGATTACCAATGATATGCGTAAAACATGAGTTGTAATTATTGACTGACAGTAAAAGAGAAATATTTGTGAACCCACATTCCTCTTTTCATAAGATATTGTAAGTTAAAATATGCGATGTCTCCACATGAAATATATGCCATAGGAGAGCCAGACGCCATAGTTTAGAGTGCTAGTGTGTTTATAAGATTTGCCCTTAAATCAGTTATGCAGCTAGAATATTCGATTACATAGGATAATTAACAATTACTTAGTGAAACACCTCAAACTTTGTCAGCATTATGAGTGGTAGACAATCATGTACTACTAATGAATTATTAATTTTTGAAACTAATACAAAATCAAGATTCAAGAGAAACTAATACAAAATCAAGATTCAAGAGTCTCTAATGTTCACTATGTTGGATGACCTTTGAAGTCAAAAGCAGGAATGGATGCAGATGCAAGAAAAATTTCTGAACACGATGATGTTATCTATTCTCTTCTGTGACAATTACTTGAGAAAAATGGTTTTGATAACTCCATCCTTTGAACCACTTTCATCAAATCCTCACATTATTGAGATACACCAGAATATTTATTGGTTATTGCAGCTCAACTTAACCAAAGAGAACTAGATAGGAAAAGTAGCAGCACAAATATCAGAAAGAATTATGTACTAAGTACAAATATCTAAGATTATTTCCATAAGAATAATAAATTTTGCTAAAAAAACACATATCAAATTCTGTTATATAAAAATTAACTACAGATATTCAAGATTATTTCCATAAAGCTAATGACTTTTGTAAAACAAAACATATATGAAATTCCATTGTACAAAAATTGGGTAAATAACTCCTGACATTTTACACTCTAGACAGCCGTTCCACTTTGATTGAAGATCTAGCATGTTGAATATGTTTTAATACTAGGGACTCATTAACATTACCATGTTAGCAGAAATGTGCTCCAATATGACCAGCTCCAGAAGAAAGCAATGCCGCCCTGCTGTTGTCCTATTATTGTCTGCATGGGAAACAATGATATATTAACTAATCAGAATATTAAGGTTAAATGCATTAAAGATAATAATCAAGAAGTTTTAGTTAAGAAGAACGAGATCAAAGAAAGATGAAGAAACTATTTTAATAAATTATTAAATAAAAATCATATAGATAACTTAAGATGCCTTACTAGTTCCACTAAAGATAAAGTTATGGTGTGTGCTCATAAAATTAGGACATTTAAGATAAAAAAAGACTATGAAAAAATAAAAATAGAAAAGGTTATAGGATCTAATAAGCTTCCTATCAAGGTTTAAAAATATTTAGGTAATGCTGGAGAATTTGTGTGACAAATTTATTTAATAAGTTTTAAAAACTAAAAGATGCCTCATAAATAAAGGAAGAGCACTATACTAATTTATAAGAATAAATGAACTATTCAAAACTGCTCTAACTACAATGGTATCAAGCTCATGAGCCATACTATCAAACTTTGAAAGAGAGTAATTTAATATAAATTAAAATATACTACAAAGATATCAGAGAATCTATTTAGTTTTATGCTAAGAAGGTCAACTATAAAAGTTATTTTTCTGCTTAACAAATTGATAGAGAATATAGAGAAAAAAGATAAGATTTTTGCATTATTTTTATTAATTTAGAAAAATATATGATAGAGTCCTTACAAAAATTTTATGATGAGTGCTAGAAAAGAAAGGAGTATCCATTAGATATATTAGCATAATAAAAGATATGTATAATAGAGCAGTTACTAGTATTAAAACAAGTGATGGTAATACTAGTGAATTTTCTATATAGTATATTTACATTAGGGATCTACTTTGTCTCTATCTTTTAGCTTTACTTATAAATAAGCTTACTAGATATATTCAGAATGATATTTCATGGTGTATGTTATTTGCAAATGATATAGTACTAATAGATGAAATAAAGCTGGGGTTAATCAGAGGTGAGAATTATGAAGAAATGCATCAAAATCTAAATGTTTTAGGTTAAGTAGTATAAAGCAAGAATACATGAAATATAATATTAGTAAAATTAGAAATAAAGATGAATGTAAAGTAAAATTAAGAATCATAAAGTCTTTAAAATGATCATTTTTAATATATAGGATCGATTATTCATAAAAAATATGAGATTAAGTATAATGTTGTCCATAAGATTAAAGCAGATGGATAAAATGAAGAATTGCAACTAAATATTATATGATGGCAAAGTGCCTACCAAGTTGAAGAAAAGATTTTATAGGACAATCATAAAACCAACTATGCTTTATAGTATGGAATACTGGGCAGTTCGAAAAGTACATGTACATATATGAATGTGACTAAATAAGAATATTTAGATGAATATGTGATAAAAAAGATAGAATAAGAAATGAAATCATTCATAAAAAGTGAAAGTAGCATCAATCAAGGACAAATTAAGAGAAAGATGATTTAAATAGTTTGGACATATACAATGTAAACCAACAAATGCAATTGTGTAAAGGAATAACTTGATACATATATAAGAAAAAGGAGGTAAAGATAGATTGAAAATTATATAAAATGAAGTAATAAAAAAAGAACTAAAATCTCTATATCTTACAGAAAAAAATGACTCAAAACCAAAATGAATGAAGAAAGAATTCATGTAGCCGACCCCAATTAGTTTGAAATCAATGTTTTGTTGTTGTTGTTGAATATTGTGGGAGGGAAGGGATGTAACATAGTATGAATTTTTCTATGACATAGTATGAATAAGCAAACAACCTAAAAAAAGCAACCAACTAATAACAAAGTGGCAAAAAAATGTTGGAAAATGAAATACAAGAGAATCGAAACCTAATCCTCCATCACACTTCCAACCCTAACATAGTAAAGGACATAAAGGGCACCTAATGCATGAGGCTCTCGTTATTGCAGAGCATAGGGAGAGTCAAATGTATATGGTCTTATCCTTGTATATTGAGAGGTTGTTTTCTGGTCACAACGAAACGACCTTACCATCGTACCAAGGCTCAACAACATGGTGAAGGACATCCAACTTTAAAAACCTAAATTGAATCATCAAAGAGTCTATTAATTAGTCTTGATTTATCCCAATAGTATCCATTTAAAACATTTCTCCTAAAATATACCTCTTCTACACCATCCACCAAATTACAGAATCAAAAATGCAATTCATCCTATCTTCATTTAATAAAATATCATTCCAGCTCACCAAGAAATTGGTAATTTTTTCTTTTATGCTCGAGAAAATATCATAAGCTCTGCAAACTTTCCAACACCCAACTACTCAACATTGAATTTGCATCCATTTGCAGATGGCAACAGGTGCATGATTTTTCAATAATTTAAAATGCATGTAAAGTATCTTGAAGAAAATGTGGAGATAATTGGATTGAATGACTGTTTGAAGGGTGCATAATTTTTCTCCCATATGATTACCTGAAGTTATTCATCTTTAGGTTTCTTATGCTTATTCTCAAAAGACAATTTCATGGAAATAGGAGTGATAGTCTTTTAAGAATGGATTTTATATAAATTTAGTAGTTGAGAGATGATGATCATCCAACGTATCCCTCTAATTGAAAAGGTTGGGAGAGATTTCAAGCAACATAACATTAGTGATCACATTTCTTGTTCTGTGGAGGACTGAAACTAACACACCTTTTAAAACCACAGTGCCCATAGAATATATACCTAATGGCACAAGAAGATAATTTTGAATATTTGATCCAGACAATGAGTAAAACTATCTCAATCAAATACCCATCAATTAGAAAATGAGCATTTGGAAGAAAATGGAAAGAGGAGAATTTTTCTTTAATGAGAGAGTACATAAAGGCATTTAAATTATTCCTTGATCCCAATCAACAAGCCTTGTCTTGTCTGTATGAGTTTTTTTTTTCAGGTCTTTAAGAAAGTTTTGTGTTACTTTAAAACAACATCAAACATCTAGATTTGCTCCACCCTCTTGACCAAGGCATTGTGGACAAGAAAAGAGCATTTTTTTCAATACTTCCATAATTAAAAATATGCCAATAACATGAACAGAGAATATGCTTCTTTGTTTAGTTAATGAAAGTTGGGAAAAGGCTTAGATGAGTTAGTTGAGTTGAGTTGAGTTAATGAAGCTACCACGCATCATATTTCAAATAATATCTAGAAATGATACTTTCAAGTAGCAAATCTTATAGGCATAAGGTATTAACCACCAATACATGGTATAGATGAAGGAACACAAGCAAATACTCCTTCCTTCAATTTTATCCTTGCAAGCCTTTCTCCTTACAAGTTCTTTATCTATAATTATTCTTCTTAACTAGGCTAAGATCTCATATGATCAAAGATTCTCTTATAAAGATTGCACTTCCTCGGTGCGGTCCATAACTCCATGGCAGGATAAAATACTACATACATGTTTCTAGAAAATTTCCATATCTAACATAGTCTCTCGTGCTACCACTCGATGACCAGACATTCTCATCAACAACCTTCCATTTTTTCATTTAATTAGAAAGACTCCACTACTTATAGCACCAACCAGGTCTCACCATCAATCTCAGATATTCTCATCAATGATTTCATGTTCTTCTTCAGCCAACGCTAACCAGATGGAACACATCAACGAGAGATCAAATTCAATATTTTATAAATCCATTAAAAAAAGGAAATCAAGCCCTTTGATTGGTAAAAATGATCCAGAAAATCTCGAAACAAGGATTACGTGAACAATGACCAATTCCAACACACCGTCCAACCATCAAATCCAAGCCTTTTAACATCTTCTCCTTCAACAGCACAAGATCCAAAATTACTGGCACCAAAAGAAGAAATCATCCCGATAATCACAATCCCCGGATCGCCCCACCCCATCAAATACCAAACCAATAGTCGAAAAAAAAGAGAGATATCCACCAACAACAACAAAATGATACACCAAAATTGGACAGAGAAGAAGAAAGATCTCACCGTCCAGATGTCAGCGGGGACGAGAATAATGATGGAGAGGGAGCAGAACCAGGCGTATCCGACAGTAAACAGCACGTATCTTGGCACGCCCGGCCCGGCGAAGTACCGCAGCGTGACCATCACCATCCCGAGGGTGAGGGGAAGCGAGATCAGATAAAAAACCCACATCTCTGCTCCTCTCTCTCGACTTCTCCCGGTTCTAATTCTTCTTCTGCTCCTTCTCCTCCCCTTCTTGGCGGCGGAGCATCGAGGGTGGAACCGGTCAAAGCCGAGCGGATCCGCCGAAAGGAGAGATTGTCTTCGCCGAAGGGAAGAGTTTGGGAGGAGAGGAAAGGGTAATAGAAATTAATCGGTTATTTGGGGGTGCGCCAACTCGGGTCGACGGTGACGCCGTTCGACAGGTAGAGGGACAAGAGCTGCCCATAGAAAGGGGCCGGAGGTCCACCGAGCTGACTCGTCGAATGGCTGGCGGGCTGGATCGCAAAATTACACTGCCGCTCGGTCTCGGCTGCCATATAATTGTTAAGATCTGTTTATTTGAAACGTCTTGGTGAACCAATGTTATGAGATCAATTGAAGGGAAAACTGACTTGACTTTAATGTCCCCTTTTTTTTTTTTGTCTTATCTACTAATCCTTCTTTTTTTATTATTTAATATAACTTTCAATTATTACCATTTTTTTAACTAGATCTATGCTTTGATTTATGCACAAATATTCATATTTTAAGTGGTATCTTAATTTTCATAAGAATTTATCAAAATTAAATTAAACTCGTAGTCACAATCTTTATAATGAGCCTCACGAGACGAGTCCTTTAACAATTTTTATTGTTTTATACCTTGATAAATTTTCTGCCTTGAATAAAAAAATGTAACTAAAACTTTTTATTTGTATTTACTTTGTTATTGATAAAAACACTCATGATAAAAATGAAAAAGGTTGATTTTCTATCTCTATGCTTGGCATAATCACTAAATCAGCTCCATTCCTATCCTATTGAACCTCTTTCATAAGATATCCATCACTGATATTTGGTATCCATTATTATAACTTAATTATGAGTTTAAAACCTATGCCTCTCAACAATTTTAGAACTCCATTCCTAAATAAACTCTTAGTTAATTAATCTATCAAATTTTTTATGATTTAACGTATTTCAAAAAAAATTACATTATTCTTTTTGTATTATCTTGGATATTTATTATAAAGCCAAATATACTAATTTATATTTAATTGGTGCTCTTTGTTTTATCAATTCTAACACTTTATTATCACAATTGATTAATAAGATTATATTTGACTTTACCATGGCTCTAATATAAATTTTTTAATCCTTTTTATCACTATATTAATTATATCCAAAGTAATCAACTAAACCTCTATAGTACTCTAAGATATGATAATTGGTTTAAAAGATTCTTAAGCCATGGCAGCACCATCGAAAGAAAAAAAGATAACTAGGAGTTGATTTAAGATTTAGAGAAATATTTACCTAATATGCATCAATGTAGCCCTCAATCACATCTAGATATCGAGTATAGATAAGAGTGATTAAGGATTCTCTTAAGATACTGGAATACTCTTTTTAAAACAATTCAAAAATTAATTTGGATTCTAGATGTAGCTATATAATTTTTCTATTATATAAATAATATTAGGGTTTGTCATGTTTGCTGCATGCAGAGGAAATCTAATAATATAAAGATATTTAATTAATTAAAAAGTTCTTGAAGGACGTTGAGATCAAAATGTGTAGAAATTAGCTTACTATCAAAATATCAAAAAATTTAAATTATTTTTTCAATAAAATGAGAAAAATAGTTAGCTATCCCTTTAGAAAAATTATTCAACTTTATCCCTAGAATTATACCAATTTTACCTAGTATTTTTCATATATCAAATTTATTAAATAGAAAAAACTTAGATACAATATCAATTGTTATTCCAAAGATTAGGATATCATTGATTTATAAGCAAAGGATTATATAATCATCATCAATGGCTGATCAGTAATTACGAAACCAATGATAGGATAACATTATCAAATTTTACATAGCATTATCGAGATACTTATTTTCAATCATATAAGGACTTAACAAGTCTATATACCTTATTTTTTTGCCTCTTCATAACAGAAATTATAGACTATTCTATGTATATCTCTTTTCGAGATCTTCATAGAAATGTGGTTTTTTACATCCATTTAATAAATAATTAATTTATAGATAAAAGTAATAATAGGAAGAGTTTTAAGAGTCATGATTCTAACTAGAGGTAAATAGGTATTAAAATAATAAATGTCCTTTTGGTTGTAGCCCTTAGCTATTATTCTATCATACATTATATATTACTATGGATCCATCAAGTTGAAATTTTCTTTTAAATAATCACTTATAACATAATGGTTTAATACCTCGAGGAAGGAAAGTGAAGGTTCAGTTTAATTTTAAATGATTGAACTAAGCTTAAAATTGATAGCTTCCTTTTAGAAAGGATCATCAAGTAATTGTTGGGAATTTTGTATGTTTATATGAATCAAATTCATATAACACGTAGTAGAAAATAAAAATAAATACGAATTTAATTCCCAAAGCCCAAGATCCTCAGGGAACAGATTCAGTTAACAAGAAATAACACATGATTATTTTAATAGATCATACATGTGTTCTTTATTGGGATGATGCCCGATGAAGCCGGTAAACGATTTACCACTAGCCGTCCACGCGTGGATGCATCCGGCCTCTAATGGTGATCCACGCGAAGATCTTTGGATGATGTCCTCTCAGGATTGGATGATAACCTTCTTGCGAGGGGGTACTAGCGCCTCTTTTCTTTTCTATTGATTTTCCAAATCAAAAAGGATTTCTTGATCAAGATCAAATCTTGATCCATCAAGAGAGAGAAAGGGACATCCTAGAGAGAGAAAGGATGTTTTAGAGAGAGAAAGGAGGTGTTAGGCATCCAAGAGAGAGAAGAGAGGAGTTCGGTTTGTCTCTCGAAGGGGGTATTTCTCTCCCTTTTATACATAAAAAGGAGGTTGTGTGGTTCCATAAAAAGGAAATTTTATCACAACCACCTAACCATTCAACCTTATCAAGTTGATAACAATATCCTAATAAATTTAGGATATTTGCTATCATGATAATGTTAAGATTACAACCACCAAACCACATCCCTAAAAATTAGGAAATTGGTTATCCCATGAAACCAACGTCGCAACCTTGAATTTGGCTTCATGAGAACGCCCCAAATCATGGGGTTCACTCCTCCATAACATGGAGATGGGTCATGTCCATCACATAGGCATGGATCCATCCTCCACGTGGCACGATCTCAGCCCTCGATTTAATTGGGTTTCCATGAATCAAATTATGCCATCATATGGACCCAATTAAATATCATATTATTAATCTCATTAATCTAAGCCATCCATCACATGGATCAAGCCTAATTAATGGATTTCATATGTACATCTCATGTACAAAAGGTCTCTCTTTTGAACAAAAAATTCTTTTCTCTATAATGAATCATATTCATCAATTTCATGTTCTCTCATTAAGATTGAGTCAAACCCAATCCTAATTTATTGGTTATCTGATTTGAATTAAGTCCAACTTAATTTCCATTTTAACTTCATCCAAAATCTTCTTAATGCGTGTGACTTACTAGGTCCCTTGACACGTTGGTAATAATCATGTCCCTAATTGACCCTAAGGATGACTTGATCAACACCTTGTCCAAGTCAATTATTTAACCAAATCAACTCTTTGATTAAGTCAAAGAATCCATGATTATAGATCATGAGCGGCCTCTAGCAGAGCATCATAACCACCCAAGTGTTAAGGGTTTGTTGACGTGGTCATCAACACCTGTCCATGAACGGTTACCGTACGATTCAATCCTTTCGTCACATATTTCAGATCAATCAGTGGTATGGAATGTGTCAACCATATAATTGATCTTTGTTTACTTGTTCTCAGAAAAATTGACTCATATGAATTAGAACTTCAAACCATTCGAATTCCAACTCAACCTTGCAAGGATTTAACAATCAATTTAATCCATCAAGTGGCCATGGGATATAACCATTTCTATCAAGGGAGACGAATCTTGTCTTGATCAAACACCATCTTCATGTGCTTCATATCATACCCAATCGACACCATATTTGCCATCCATGGCTAGAGCGACGTTTGCATGTCGTCAAAGCATGATATTCCACACATACGGTGCAATGAAGATCTCAAGTCAAAGGATCACTCGCACCACTGTCATCAAAGATCAACTATCGACACTATATAGAATATCCATATGGGATCTCTGTGCGGGTCATCCAATGTATCGTTACAATAACGAACATCCACACACATATCCAAGTATCTTCATACTTCAGCTTGCAAGATCAGCTGCACACCACAAGGGTGAAGATATGCAATGTGTGCTAGTCTCAACGGCGTTCGACAGTGTCCATCCTATCTACGCATCGACTAGGAAAGTTTAAAGAATCGAACCATAATGTGCAATTTTGGATCTCACAATTTGTAATCTCTATTACAAATTCCATATGCACAGTTCGCATTCTTTTAGACTTTATCTCACAGAAAAAATATATCTAATATATATATGAAAAATACTTGGATAGATAAAGAAACCAATAATTTGATTTGCATTCATAAAGAAATGTGTACAAACTAGCATCTTATCCAATTGGATCTAGGGCACACACTAACAGTAATAACATCACCTAACAACAGGTGGAAGGTTTATTTTTAGTAAGGAAAATAAAGAATTATTCATAAAGATCTTTTTCTTTTCTTATATTTATTCATCTGCTAAGTTCCATGACTAGGTTTAGATCTCTTTCTTTTTTTAATTCATAAAGAGGCTCAGAATCATTAAGGGCTAAATAATGGTTTAGATGAGATTTTAGTTTCTAAAAGAAAATATATTTTTCAAGTAAGTAATGACTTTAACTTCAATAAGAGTGTTGCTAGAGATATTAATTATTTCAAAATTTATCACTAAAAATCTATTAATATTACTGTTTAGGGGATATTATTCCATCTACTATTTTGAAACCTATTTTTTTTTAATTTAAATTCGAGTGTTCTTGCCCTGATTAGGCATTCTTGTACTTTAAAGTATTGTAATTTTGAATTTTTATATTTTTAAAATTAAAAGTATCTTAAAATTATCTTTAAAAGGTACCCTATTTAAGATATAACAAATTGTTAATAAGGCTCCCATGCACAAGTTCTTAAGTGCATCTAAGCTGATTAATACTAAGTTAACCATATTTATTAAAATTTAACTTTTATCCAACTATATCATTGGAGTTACTTCATGAATAATTCCTTGCTCTTAACAAAATAGAACCGCATTATTTGAAATATATTCTCCACCTTAATTAAACTTGAGTTTTTTTGAAGTCTTCTCTTTTTTTTGTTTTCATTCAAGTTCATGCTTCAACCTTAAAATGATAATCTATATTGGATTTTATCTTTAGTTTTGATCAAATACACATAATAATGCTAAGAAAATTATCTATAAACATTACCAAGTAATAATTACCTCTCCAAATTGATGACTTTGTAAAATCACACACATTCCTATGAATAAAATAGATTTATAATCCTATGAACTGGTTTAAATTGTTTGTAGGTACTCTTGGCTTGAATGCACATTTCACATTTAAAGTTTTTATTAAAATTTACTTTAAGAATGATTTTGATAAGCTATATAATAAATTCAATCAAAGTTTATATGAGTTGCTCTACCATACCAGATATTGAAAGACTCAACTTTTAGGATAATAAAAGATTTTTATTAATGTTATCACGAATTACACTTAGTTTGAAAAAGCCCTTAATTAGACATAATGCCTTCTTTATGATTTTTTATTATGAGTGATTATAATCTTATTAAATTTAAAAATAACTTTATCCTCTAAATATGAAAAGGAATCTAGTAATCAGATATCCTCTAATGTTTGGGATGTATGATACTTTATGAACTATCAAAGTCTTTTCGGATGTTATCTTTAAATTCACTTGATTTTTCTTAGTACATGTGCTGCTAAATTATTCTTAAGTATTACACCTCCTTCATTTGATTTCTAAGAAGAGAATTAGGAGCGATTAAAATAGATATAACATTAGCTTTAAAATCAAGCCATCAATCATAAGATGGATGAATGAAGTTTATTATTAGTTTCTAAACATCCAATCTAAATGAAAGTCCGACACCATCTTCAATAATATTCACTTGATAGTAGTTCTCTACCAAAGGGCATATTAGACTAAACACAAAGCAATAAGTCTTGTTCAGTTTCATCATTAACTTTTAACCAATTAAGTTTGGTTAGTTCATTTTGGATTTAAAAATGTTTGAAGGAAGGGTTTTGGTACATCCAATTTTGAAAGCTCTACTTTTTTGAAGTTCTTCTCCCAAGATTTAAATTGATTCATATTAGATGGCTTAGGTTTGGTGAAATTGATTTTAGGTTTTATGCTTAAATTTAAATCATGCTCTTCTTCACTTCTAATGAAGTTAGGACCTTTATCAAGTTAAGTCATCCTACTTATGACTGAACTCTCCTAAGAAATTCAATTAAGATGGAAGAAAAGAGTAAGTTAAAGCTTAAATTTATACTTTAAAATTTGCATTCGATCAGCATAGTAATTCTAACAAGGTCCTAGAACTAAGAATCCAAATACTAATGGGTCTAATTTTCACCATAGTATATTTTTGAACTTGGATGTTTGATCGACAAGGTTAGCATCATTGATTTCATACTTCACCTTCAGGGCTTCCTATAATCTCTTCCTATAATCAGATAGAGCACTAAAGATTATATGGTAACAATAAAAGTTTGTATTCAAAAATTTCTAAATGAAAACTAGAGAATTGGTTTCCTAAGGAGTTTAGTCAAGTTGGGAGGCTAGTCCTAAAGAGGATTAAAGTTTAGGTTGCCCATTGGTTGAAATTAGATGTAAAGTAATGAGTCAATATTTAACTTCACTATGTTACATCATAAAGAATGTTTCATTATATTTTTAGGGTCAAATAAATTATATCCTTCTATATAAGACATTTGTAAAGTCTTGATTGATTATTATAGGTTTCCATGCATAAGTTTATAAAATATTTAATCTTGATGTGTTAAAGTAAGTAATTAATGGCTTTTAATAATAATATATTGATTTAAAATTTTAAATTTAAATGCAATAATTTGAAATTTTGAAATTTTAATAAATCACTATTAATAAGCAAATAAAAAAACACAACTGGGTAATTATGCATTAAATAATGAAAGCATCTAAGTGTGTCAAAAATACTTTAATGTCGTCTAGGTTTCAAAACTGTTAAATGCAATAACTAAATTTCAGTACAGCATATTTGTGAGAGTTTAGGTTTTGAGTTTCTATTTGTGAAGTGTTTTAATTATAATAAGGATTATTAGTGAAGTTTTCAACATGCAATATTAAATATACTTGGATGCACTACAACTTGAATTTAAAAATAAAGAAGAGTGACTGTGATCTTAATTCATTTTGCACAATTATAGGTGTAATGAAAATTATTTATTTGAAATTTGAAAAGATATTTTAAAGTTTTTTGGCATTAATGTTAAAGCTATAGAAAAGTAATTTTGACTTGATTTGATTTTTGCACAAATTTCAAGTAGAAAATATTCAAGTTTAAAGAAACTATTAATTTACATAATTTTCCAAGCTCCAAGTAGTTGAATTTTATTTTGAAAGTTTTCTATACAAATTCTCAGAAATAGTTTGAGATTTAAAATTAATCCGATAATATTGATAAAATAATTTAAATCTTCTTTCAAGAAAAGGAAAAAAAAATTGTATAGTGACTTTCAAAAAGAAAGAAAAAAAAGACTATATAGCGAACTTAAAAATTGTTATACTACCAAGAAGCAAATGCTAGTAATTGCTGGAATAAACAATTTTTGTCCATAGAGTGCTAAAAAATAATTCCCAAAATTTGCTAATTTTAAAATTTAGAAAACAAATAATTTCCAAAGTAAATAATAAGAGAGAAGAAATCAAGTATGCCTAAATTGAGTCATAAAAATATTGCTCTAAGAATGAAAATTTATTCCTTTTTTATATAGTCAACTTTGTCTTTAAGATATAATAATTCGGCTCAATCCAATCCACCTATACAGCATGGTTGTGTAAAAGTTGAACCCTAAAAGTTGGACCCAATGAACTCCTTTAATTAGTTGCCTACAATAATAAAAATTGAAGGAAAGAAGTGGAATGAATAATAATGAAAGAATGAGAAGGAATAGGTTATAGTTTGATAGTTTTTGAATTAACAATACAATACAAGACCTATTATATTTCATACGTTGCGCATCAAGACTCAAGACATAAAGCCTATTTGTAAGTTCAATCCAAAGCCTATTAATGTTGGCACCTCATAATGGCCTGTTGCTATGTGCGCATTAAGACTTATATATAAGTTACAGTTTAAATGCTACAACTCCAACAAGAACAAGATCGAACATGCCATGCATGCACTTCACAGCCCAATGGGCATGCTTGTGATTGTCATCCCACCATCCTCAAGATCTCACTTAGGCCTTGCCTTGAATATCAATAAATAAACATTACTGCATTTAAATACTATTAACCAATCTTTAAAAATGTAAATTTTTTTAAAATAAGAAATAGTGTTAACCTTTTTAAAATATAAGTAAATAAAAATTATTTTAAAAGTTGAACTCTTTTTTAAATAAAAAAATTAAAATTTCCAACAGAAATGTGATGATTGGGTTCTGCCTTGGTTCCACTTGGTGGGCTTGCTTTTGAATAAACATAAAGCTGTTGGGCTTGCATTGAATAGCCAGCAACATTAATTTCTCATTTTCTCCAAAGGTTTCCTTGTGGTTAGTTTACTTGGCTGTGATTAATTAGGATAATTCAGGCTAACTAGTAATAAACATAGGTCATTAGGAATGCTACTTGTGATTAAGGTAATGACTTCGGGCATAACCAGCTTTCATAGTGTGATGGGCGATATGCATAAAACCCGAGAACGGAATTCATCGCCGTATGGCTGACCGGTGATTACTAGTGATTCTGGCTTCATGCAAGCGTGTTGCAACCTACAATCCAAACTAAGGATGGGTTTTTAGGGTCAGCTCAACCTTGTGGAACTTAGGCTATGTTTGAAATAGAGGGGGATATCCAGGGGATATCCCTCTTATCTCCAAAAGCTATAACTATAGAGGATAACTCTAAAAAAGGTTCCAGAGGGGATCTCTGAACTTATTCCCTAGGGAGCCCAGGAATAACTAAAGCTGTTCCTTGATGACAAAGTTGTTATTTAAAAAAGGTTGTTATTCCCTCAGCTATCCCCTGAATAAATGCTATCATGTACACTTATCAGAGATAGCTTTTTGAGAATTAAACACTACCTTAGATAAAGTCATGTTAGGATCATTGACCTTGTTGGACAACCAGTGATGTGGATACCAACTAGATTGGATGGTAAAACTAAATTCCCTAGAATTCAATTTGATCATCATTAACGGTTAGAATATTTTCATCTTTCATATAAAATCTAGTTGCTAACATGTATTTTAAATGCATTCTTGCCTTTATTCATATATAATCATGCAAGCTTTACGAACAAGATCTACTTCACAGGTTCATGTTAAGTCGTCATCAAGCACCACACAACCTCAGATCACATCGTCTTAATTTGTAATTGGGAGTTAGAGGGGGTTTAAATCCTAGAGTTGGCTTCTCTGTCATGTTTTTAAAGAACAACTAATCACAAAAAGTCCACGGCGGCTTAAACTCCATAACTAACGACCATTGATAATTGATAACGTTTTCTAAGGGGAAGTCTTTTTTTTTTTGGTGCATTGGCATTACTAGAACCTAATGGTGGACCCAAATATGGTCGTTCCTATGACTTTGATTGGAATCAGCACAACATCTTTGATTGAAAAACTCATGGGCCCATGGTCCTCCTCTTTTGCAGCATTACATGCCTAGGCCATATGGTTCTCCTCTCACTCATCTTCTCTTCGCTGATGACTGCATCTTGCTTAGCCCAGCCTCTGTCCAGAATGCAGCTGCCTGTTCTGCTATTATTTTGGCTTATTGTCGGGACTCGGAGCAACAGGTTAATATGCAGAAATCTATCCTCTGGTTCAGTCCTTCGACCTCTCCCCGTTGTCGTGCTGCTATCTCCCAGCTGTTAGGGATCTCGTATGTCACTGATCGACTGATCTACCTGGGTACCCCTATTTCGGGACGGCGGCCCAGGCAGCAGGACTTTGGGGACCTTGACCGTCGGATCGCTGCCCAACTGGATCGTTGGCAGGTTTTGGGTCTTCTATGATGGAGCGTATCACTCTGATCCGATCTATCCTTACTTCGCTTCCTCTCTATCTGTTATCCAATACTTTGATCCCCACGACCTGCCTCCGCCGGATTGAGAGACGGATACGGGACTTTCTCTGGGCATCTATGCAGGGGGGCCACGGCATCCATCTTTTGGCTTGGGATATGGTTTGCTTGCCTACATGTGAGGGTGGTCTTGGAATTCAGTCCTTGGTGCTCCGTCGTGAGGCTATTTTTGCGAGACATGCTTCAAGATTCTTGTTGGACCCCCACTGCTTTGGAGTACTGTTATGCGTGGTTGATACGGTGGCTGGACTTCTGGATCGTCAATGAGTATTCCTCGAGGATGTTTCTGCTTATGGCGAGCTATCTACAGGCAGCCCTACTGTTATGTCTGATATCCACTGCATGATTGGGGATGGAACTTCAGTTGATGTTATTCAGGACACTTGGCTAACTGATCTTCCGTTAACACGCTGGCCTACCTTCATCAGCTCTGATGTTGAACCCCCTCTGTTTGTTTCATCTTTGATATGCCAAGAGAGTGTTGGTTGGAATGTTCCTATGGTGTCTCGTCTGTTTGGGGCTGAGCTTTCTCATAGGATTCTTGCCATGCCACTTGCCCGTTCAGCTGGTCCGGATGTCAGACTTTGGCGCCGATCCTGTCTTCCTTACGCCCCCATTAGGGATCTGACGGCCTGCTTCCGTTCTCAGTCTTCGGACTTTGGTGATGTCGCTTGGATTTGGCGTTTGCCAGTTCACCCTAAGATTCAGCTCTTTTTGTGGAAGCTCATGTGGTATCGCCTACCTACCTGTTCTCTCCTGGTTGATCATGGTCTCTATATTGCTCTCTGTCCGATATGTGGGATGCAGGATGAATCTTTGATCATGTTATATTCTTGTGTTCGCGTGCGTCTCAGATATGGCAGAGGATTCATTTATCCATGGTTGGTGGAGGAGGGCCCTATCCGGCCTTCATTCCTGCAGGCTCCCCGTTTGTCCACCCGGTGTGGCCCCTGTTTCCAGGGTATTTTATCTGCCTATTTGGCTTATCATATTTGGCTGACTCGAAACCAGATTATCTTCGCTGAGGAGACAGTCTCACCCCAGGGGATCATCCGTCGTGCTCTCTTTCATGCCAAGGAGTACACTCGCTGTCATTCTGGAGTTCATAATGATGGGCCTGGCCACTGGGACTCCCCTACTGCTTCAGCAGCGCACCGTTCTACGGTATTCGTCTCTTGGGAGCCCCCACCCCCGGGTTACGTCAAATGAACTTTGATGGCTCTATCTCCGATCATACTGCTAGATCTGGGTTTGTCATCGGGGGTCTGAGGGTCAGTTTTGCGGCTTCACAGCTCTAGAATTTCGGTCCCTAAGAACTTCAGGCTGCATGGGATGGCATCACTCATCCAACTTGGGCTATCGCCATTATTAGCCCACGAAAATGGGGATTCTCTAATTGATGATATTTGTCTCCTTCAGGCTACATGTTTGAGATTCGTCATATATCGTGAAAATTGCGGCCGATTTAACCAGTCGATTTGACCGTCTGATGTTTTTGTCCTGTCATTTTACAATAAATTTTGTACTTTGATTGAGTGATCGTCCGATAATACTCATGGGCATGTTCCAATGTCTGGCTACGACTAGCATTTCCCACACTACCTTTCCCAGCTATTCGAATGAGTTGGCTCCAGTGCCGTAGCCTCGGGACCAACTGATGAGCACTGAGACCAAGTAACCAACCAGCTCTACCTTTCAAGAGGCGTTTGGCTCACCGAAGCTTTAATGCTTCAAACTATCTATTGATTTAATTATTTTATTAATAAATTAAAATTATATAATTTTAAATTTTAAATAAAAATTAATTTAAGTTATAAATATTTTAATTTTTTTTATATTTGATATAAAATTATTTTTAAAGTATTGTAATCTTTTTTCAAGCCAGCTAAAATCTACTCTGATCCAAATTATTAGTACTACAAGAATAACTTTACATTATGACGATATTCTACCATCATTTCATGAGTAATTCAATAGCTTTTATGTACTCACGCTTCAAATCTATCTGCTTATCAAGTTAAACTTTCGTACAGCCAAGTTAGTGCTAATATCATTTATAATATCTCAAATTTATTTACTAATCTAATTAATCTGTTAGCAATTTAAAACTGTGTAGTCTTATAAATTCGAGTTGAAGTTAATTAGTAACAAATAAATTTAAGTTATAAATATTTTAATTTTTTATTGAATATGAAATTATTTTGAGGTATTATAGAAGTACTGTGGAGTTGCTAATGAAATTCGGACATTGGGTCCACCAATCTCATGATATAAAACATCGATAAAATGATAGAATCCATGATTTGCCAATCTATTCTTTCAACTTTTAAATACAAGGTTAGATTTGATTTCCAACTACACTGTTAATTATATCAAACGCACCCTCAATCTTTTTTTTTTAGGCTTTGAAACGATCATGGGGATTATCAGCAATGATAGCCCTTGTCTTTCTCCCCCTTTTGACAGCCCCACACCATTGACTTCGAAAAGAACAATGGAAGATTGGAGACTGCCAAAGAGGGCTGGAAGCTTTCTTCGGTGGCGATGGGTGCTTTTGTTTCTTTAACCGACATTCTTCAGCCGCTTGTGGTGCGCCCACTCGATGGCCATCCACTATCTTAACTGAGCCATCAATCCCCTTCGCAAACCAAAAGCCTAAATAAAAAGAGTCCAAAGTTGCATGCATCGCTTCACTTGGATATCCCATCGGACAATTAAAGGAAAAGTTTTACTGTATCAAAGGCGGTATAACAAAAACTTCATCGATGATTAACATATCATCTATATATATATATATATACATACTAAAATAAAAAAATAATTTTAATTTTAAAATATGCATGCTAATTATCAAGATCGATACGAGTTTATTGTATCGCTCTTCATGCAGCAAGATTTTTTTTGGCAACCAAATGCACCCATGGCTCAGCTTAGGTGCCATGGGACGATCAGTGCCTCAAATGGAACTAGAATACTTTGCCACGTTTTTTGCGCTTGATTACGCAAGATGATTTTGATTGGAATAGAGAGCATTAAAATGTCTCGCTATCACTACATTAAGGATGGAGATGTGTGCATATGGTCCATCCCAAGGACTGGTGCAATAAAGCAGAGTAGGAGACGACACGAAGGCCGTGACAGGCCTGCAAAAATTTCTTGTAAGCTTTCGATTTGTCATTCAGTGGTCCATAACATCACTCGTACTACTAAACTAGTGGCTCTGTGGTGTACTAACATTGGGGCAGACGTGGAGTTGTCTGACTTCCGGACAACTCGCAGGCAGAGACAACTTGGAGTGGGATGGCAAAAAAAATATGGAGGTGTGATGAGAGAAAAAATATTGATGAGTTAAATAAATTTGTTTACTTAGCCCTTAACCTACTTTGTAAAGTAGATAATGTTTTGTATTATTTATTGAACTCTGTCTTAGATAAGATACTCGTTTGAGAATTTAAATTTCATAAATTAATTTATTTTTAATCAAACAAAATTTATATAGAGTTTTTTTATATCTTAAATCTTAGTTAAGGCAATATAAGCCGAAGTTATACTTTGTTCAAAATTTTAGATTGATTTTAATTAAGCTTGAGTTGAATCAACTCCAACTTGCATTCTATTTGCATCCATTTAATCAAAATAAGACAGGTTAATTAGGTTCAAGATGAGGAATAATGATAATATTTTTTAAATTTTTAAATAGATATTATTTAGAAAAGATAAAAGAAATTCAAGTTCAAGAAGAATGAATCATATTTTATTTTTCTTTTTTTTTTTTTTTTTTTTTTGTCCCTTTCCACTGTTCTCTGGAGGTGGTTTCTCTTTCCTATTATTTAATATACACCACAATAGATGGCCAATTCAGTTGGCAATCGTGCTTGTCATTTTCTTTGCTTTTTTACCCCTTTTTTGTTTTTCTTTTGTTGTCTTCCGCCCTTCTTAACTTTTGATAGATAGAAGATAATTATGATGATGGATACAAAGCATCTAAAGAAACTTTATGGGCTTATCTGAAAAAAATTTATAGTTAATGTAGATCTAGCTTTCGTATATAAAATTATTTTACATGCTATTTTTTTGGATATAGATTTAACCTGACTTTAATAATAACAGTAATAATAGAGAGAAAAAAAGTACTTTGGGACCGAAATTTAGCAGTGAAAATGCCTATACTGGCTTACGAAGGGCTTCTCCATTTGTGGATTGGAAAAAGTTTTTTTTTTTTAACCTTTTTTTCCCCCTTTTTACCGCATGGCTCTTGACAATTTCACGTGATGACATTAGCATGGATTTCTTTTGGGAAAACAGTTTGAATAAGGACAAATTTCTGCAGTTCTCAAACGAGTTCCAATGCATGGCAGCAAATAAGGCTCCTATTTAACTCAACCTTAAGGTTTTTTTTTTTTTTTTTTGATACGAGCAGATGATCATACTAATCTATTGCAAGTTAATCTAGATAAATCAAAATATAAAATTTATTTAAAAATAAATTGATAAAAGATATTTAAATTTCAGATCCAAAAGTCAGAATGATGAGCTACTGAAGTCGCCACCTAATCCTCAACAAAATTGTCTTCACGATAAATATGATAAATCTGGGCTCTATAGACATCCCGAAGGGCAGTCCAAATGTTATGTAGCAGTGAATTGGTAGGAACTTGATTGCAGCAATCCTTCGGAGCCATCAGATAACAGTAAACGAGTCCCCTTTATAAAAAGATTATGAGCACGAAGAATCCGAATAGCATAGGAGACGCCCGCCCAAGCTGCGTAAAGCTCTGCCAAAGAGATCGAGGAATCTAGGAGACTAAATCCTTCCGCCGCCAACAGTGCTCTATCAGTCCCTCATATAACAAAAGTAAAATCAGCTAGTCTTCCCCAAACACTTTCATCGAAATTGATTTTGACAAACCCTAGAGAGGGGGCCCCCAAGAAATAAAAACCATACGTCGGTTCGCTACCGAGACAGCAGGGGAACCCCGGAGGCCAGAGCTGTCAGGATCAGAAGCATAGAGATGGAGTACAAATTCAGACGATGACGAAATGGCATTCCGCACTGTCCTGTGAGGGAAGATAGTGATATCAATAAAAATGAATTGATTCCACGGTAGCCAAATCTGATTAGCTATAGCAGCCCACAAGACGACCTTCTGCTGATTGCTCCTTCAAAGATTACTCAGAAAAAGGGATCGCCAATGACCCATATCATCCTCTCTAAAAAAATAACTAAATCTTGAGTCTCTTTTTTTTTGGTACAAACGGTCCTAGTGCGAGTCAACCAAGATATATCAGAGTACAAGATTTGCTTAAGAACGAGGGGACATGGGTCATCTTGATTCCAAATCCAAAATCTAGCATGATGGGCCACAGAAGCCACCACCCAGTCCGCCGTAGAATTAGCTTCTCGGTAGATATGCCAGATATGGACTCTGTAAATATCCTGAAGAACAGCCCAAGTGTTGAGGAGAAGAGGATTGATGGGGACTTGGTTGTAGCAATTCATCCGGAGTCACCGGATGATAGTGAGAGAATCCTCCTCAATGAAAAGGATGTGAGTATGAAGAATTTGTGCAGCGTAGGAAATACCAGCCCAAGCTGAGTAAAGTTTAGCTATAAGGATAGAAGTGTTGGGCCTATGTCCCACTTATTCAGCCCATTAGGGCTAAAAGTGTGGCGTGACTTCTTTTCCATGATTTCTTAGTTGGTTTTTGGGAGAGCAGCCGCCTTTCTTTTTTGGTTTTCTCTTTTTCAAGGAGCAGCCGTCTGGAAAAATAGGTGGAGTAAGTAGCGGGTATTTCTCTTTTTTCTAGGAGCATGGATTGCTAGAGAAAGAGAAGGAAGGGCTGCTACTTGGTACTTGACTAAGTGGGAGGACTTCCACTCCAGGAATCACGTGAAGGTGCTGCAGAAGAAAAACAAGAGAAGAAGAAGAAGAGAAGGGAAGAAAATAAGGAGGTAACGCAGGAGACCATATTTTTCGGTAACGTAATCCTTATATCCCTATTATTCTCTTGTGATTAGTTCTCAAGTCCTGGCAAGGGATTTTGAGACTTGGATATTTATTATTTTATAGTGGATCTTCTTCTCTGGCTTGCCCATAGTTTTTTCCCTTTATCTTGGAGGGATTTTCCACGTAAATCTTGATGTTTCTTTGATTGTGTGGTTTGCGCATTTTATTTATTATTCCGCTATGTATTACGGTCTGCTAGTATTTGCTCGTACACGGATTCTTTCCATCAACTGGTATCAGAGCTTGTGAATTTTTGTGTGCGAGCATGGAGGCCGGTAATGTTTCCCGCATGATCAGTCTGAACAGAAACAATTGGATGATATGAAAACCGAGGATGGAGGATCTCTTGTATTGCAAGGATTTATATGGACCTTTGGAAGGGGTCAAAGCAAAGCCCGTTACAATGACAGATGATGCTTGGATCATGTTAAATCGGAAAGCAGTCGGTTTTATTCGGCAGTGATTGGATGATAGTGTCTTTCACCATGTTTCCACTGAGACTTCTGCAAACTCTCTTTGAAAAAGTTAGAAAGTCTCTATGAGAGAAAAATAGCTGGCAACAAGGCATTCTTGATCAGAAAACTAGTGAATCTGAAATATAAAGAGGGTGCTTCTATTGCTGACCATTTAAATGAAATGCAGAATATTCATAACCAGTTATCCTCTATAAAAATATCTCTTGATGATGAGTTTCAGGCATTGTTACTTCTCAGTTCATTGCCAGAAAGTTGGGAGACACTGGTAGTTTCCCTCAGTAATTCTGCACCAAACGGTGTTGTCACCATGAGTCAAGTAACAAGCAGTTGTTGAATGAGGAGTTGAGGAGGAAGAATTCAACAACTTCTCAGATTGATTCACATGCACTTGTCTCAGAGAATAGAGGATGGTCAAAGTCTAGAAATAGAGACAATTCATACAAGGGTAGAAGCAAATCAAGGTCAAGAAAAGATATTACTTGCTACAACTGTGGTAAGAAAGGGCACTACAAGAATCAGTGTAAGAAGCCTAAGAAGAGTAAGAAAAAGGAAAAAGAAGTGGAAGATACATAGTCAAAGGAGAATATCACAGCTACAGTGCAGAGTGATGATTATTTGATTTTGTCTACTTTTGATGGTATCTTCTCATATAAGTGTCAGAATCATGAGTGGGTGATTGACACAGGTGCTTCTTATCATGCTACACCATGGAAGGAGTTTTTTTTACCTATAGGACTGAAAATTTTGGTGTTGTCAAGACGAGAAATCAAGGCATAGCAAAATCATTGGCATGGGTGACATCCACATGAAGACCAATCTTGGTTGTAAGTTGGTACTCAAGGATGTAAGGCATGTGGCTGACTTGAGGCTAAATTTAATTTCAGTTGGAAGACTTGATGATGAAGACTTTGATAGCATATTTCATAAAGGGCAATGAAAGCTCAGTAAAGGTTCACTTGTTATAGCCAGTGGGAAGAAATGTCACACTTTATACAGGTTGCAAGCTAAAGCTTATGGTGAACAGTTGAATGCTACAGAAAAAGACTTCAGCATGGAGTTATGGCATAAACGACTGGGACACATGAGTGAGAAGGGGCTGTAAGTTTTTTCCAAGGGAAAAGTTCTACCAGACTTCAAAGGTGTACATCTGAACCCATGTGTTGATTGTTTGGTTGGCAAGCAACATAGAGTTTCTTTTGCTAGTCCTGCTTTGTCTAGAAAAATGCATGTTTTGGATCGTGTCTATACAGATGTTTGTGGTCCTTTGAGGACAAAAACTCCTGGTGGATCTATTAATGTTCCAGGTATCAGTGGTGCACTTTATTTTGTTACTTTTATAGATAATTTTTCCAGAAAAGTTTGGGTTTATGGTTTAAAGACCAAAATCAGGTTATTAATGTCTTCAAAGAGTTTCATGCCATAGTTGAAAGAGAGACAGTAAAGAAATTGAAATGCATAAGGTCAGATAATGGTGGTGAGTACATATGGTTATTTGATAATTATTGCAGGTCAAAGGATCAGTGTAAGAAGGCTAAGAAGCAAATCAAGGGTAGAAGCAAATCAAGGTCAAGAAAAGATATTACTTGCTACAACTGTGGTGAAAAAGGGCACTATAAGAATCAGTGTAAGAAGCCTAAGAAGAGTAAGAAAAAGGGGAAAGAAGTGGAGGATACAGAGTCAAAGGAGAATATCACAGCTATAGTGCAGAGTGATGATTATTTGATTTTGCCTACTTCTGATGGTATCTTCTCATGTGAGTGTCAGAATCATGAGTGGGTGATTGACACAGGTGCTTCTTATCATGCTACACCATGGAAAGCATTTTTTCTACCTATAGGACTAGAAATTTTGGTGTTGTCAAGATGGAAAATCAAGGCACAGCCGACATCATTGGCATGGGTGACATCCACATGAGACCAATCTTGGCTGTAAGTTGGTACTCAAGGATGTAAGGCATGTGGCTGACTTAAGGCTAAATTTAATCTCAGTTGGAAGACTGGATGATGAAGACTTTGATAGCAGATTTTATAAAGGACAATGAAACTCAATAAAGGTTCACTTGTTATAGCCAGTGAGAAGAAATGTCACACTTTATACAGGTTGCAGGCTAAAGCTTATGATGAACAGTTGAATGCTACAAAGAAAGACATCAGCATGGAGTTATGGCATAAACGACTGGGACACATGAGTGACAAGGGCTGCAAGTTCTTTCCAAGGAAGAAGTTCTACCAGACTTCAAAGGTGTATATCTGAATCCATGTGTTGATTGTTTGGTTGGCAAGCAATATAGAGTTTCTTTTATTAGTCCTTCTTTGTCTAGAAAAATACATGTTTTGGATCGTGTCTATACAAATGTTTGTGGTCCTCTGAGGACAAAAACTCCTGGTGGATCTATTAATTTCAGGTATCAGTGGTGCACTTTATTTTATCACTTTTATAGATGATTTTTCCAGAAAAGTTTGGGTCTATGGTTTGAAGACCAAAGATCAGGTTATTAATGTCTTCAAAGAGTTTCATGCCAGAGTTGAAAGAGAGACATGAAAGAAATTGAAATGCATAAGGTCAGATAATGGTGGTGAGTACACAGGGTTATTTGATAATTATTGCAGGTCACATGGCATTCAGCATGAGATGACGGTACCTGGTACTCCTTAGCATAATGCAATTGCAGAGAGGATGAATCGCACCATCATGGAAAAGATCAGATGTATGCTTTCACAGTCCAAGTTATCTAAAAGATTTTGGGATGAGACATTGAAGGCAGCAGTTGATGTAATAAACTTGTCACCATGTACAACTCTAGATGGTGATGTTGCAGAGCGTGTATGGTCAGGGAAAGATGTCTCTTATAAGTACTTAAGAGTGTTTGGTTGTCGTGCATTTGCACATGTTCTGGACATTGAGAGGTCCAAGCTAGATGGTAAGACAAAAGAATGTGCTTTGCTTGGTTACTCACATGATGAGTTTGGTTATAGACTTTGGGATCTAGAAAAGTAGAAGGTATTCAGAAGCAGAGATGTGATGTTTTTTGAAGATCAAATCCTTCAAGACTTCAAGAAGGAGGTGTCAGTCAAGTCTTCTGTAGAAGGATTAACAGACTGTGATCCAGTTACTCCTCCAGTATATCAGGGTGATGGAGGAGATGTGCAAGAAAATAGTGCAAGAGCAGATGTTAACTCACCTGTAGGATATGTTGAGTAGGAAGGAGATCAGGAGCAACTCCTACAGAGCCTCAGTTGAGAAGATCTATCAGACAATGTCAACCTTCCAAAAGGTATTCTAGAGATGAATATATAATGCTTACTGATGCAGGTGAACCAGAATGTTACCAGAAGGCAGTTGAAAGTGAGCATAAAAAGAAGTGGTTAGTAGGTATGCAGGAAGAAATGGATGCCTTACAGAAAAACCACACATATGATTTAGTGGAACTACCAAAAGGAAGAAAGGCTTTAAAGAACAAGTGGGTTTTCAGGTTAAAGACTCAACAGCATTGTTCTCAACCAAAGTACAAGGCCGAATTGGTTGTGAAAGGCATTGGTCAAAAGAAAGGTATTGACTTTGAAGAGATTTTTTCTTCTGTTGTTAAAATGTCTTCAATTCGTGTTGCTCTAGGTATTGCTGCTAGTCTAGACCTGGAGGTTGAGCAGTTAGATGTGAAGACATCTTTTCTTCATGGTGATTTGGAGGAGGAAATATATGGAGCAACCAGAAGGCTTCAAAGTCAAAGGTAAAGAAAATCTTGTCTGCAGATTGAAAAAAAAGCTTGTATGGGCTGAAACAAGCTCCAAGGCAGTGGTACAAGAAATTTGATTCATTTATGGCTGAAAATGGATACAAAAGAATGGCTTCAGATCATTGTGTGTATATCAAACGGTTTAGTAATGATTTTGTCATACTCCTACTTTATGTTGATGACATGCTTATCCTTGGAAAGATATGTCTATGATTGACAGGTTGAAGAAGGAGCTGAGTCAGTCATTTGCAATGAAGGATATGGGACCAACAAAGCAAATACTGGGCATGCAGATTTTCCATGATAGAAGAACCAAGAAAATATGGTTGTCACAGGAAAAGTACATTGAGAAGGTATTGGATAGGTTCAGTATGAGCAATGCAAAGCCAGTTGGTTCTCCTCTTGCAGGTCACTTCAGGTTGTGCTCAGAGCAGAGTTCTTCAAGTAATGAGAAGGAGAAAATGAAGAAGGTTCCTTATGCTTCAGCAGTCGGAAGTTTGATGTACGCGATGATATGTACGAGGCCAGACATCGCATATGCAGTGGGTGTTGCTAGCAGATTTCTTGCAAATCCAGGAAAAGAGCATTGGGCAGCAGTGAAGTGGATTTTCAGAAATCTCAGAGGAAGCTCCAAAGTTTGTTTAAGCTTTGGGGGTGGTCCACCTGTGCTGATTGGTTATACAGATGCATATATGGCGAGAGATATTATACAAGGAAGTCTACATCAGGTTTTATACTTACTTTTGCAGGGGGAGCTGTGTCATGGCAATCCATATTGCAAAGGTATGTAGCTCTCTCTACCACAGAGGCAGAATATATTGCTGCTACCGAGGTTTGTAAGGAGATGCTATGGATGAAAGAATTCTTACATGAATTGGGGTTAAAATAGGAAAATTATGTGGTATATTGTGACAGCCAAAGCGCCATCCACTTGTGCAAGAACCCAACTTTTCATTCCAAGTTAAAGCATATAGATGTCAGATACCATTGGATTCGAAATGTGTTTGAAGAGAAGTAGTTACAGCTTCAGAAAATTTACATAGATAAAAATGGGGCAGACATGTTGACAAAGACCTTATCAAAAGAAAGGCAAGAGATATGCCGATAGCTGGTCGGCATGATTTCACACTAAGGAAGCATGAGACAGCCTTCCTTATGGGCTGAAGGGGGAGGTTGTTTGGCCCATGGCTCACTTATTCAGCCTATTAGGGCTAAAAGCATGGCGTGACTTCCTTTCCACGATTCCTTAGTTGGTTTTTTAGGAGAGCAGCTGCCTTCCTTTTTTGGTTTTCTCTTTTTCAAGGAGCAGCCATCTAGGAAAAAGAGATGGAGCAGTAGCGGGTATTTCTCTTTTTTCTAGGAGCATGGATTGCTAGAGGAAGAGAAGGAAGGGCTGCTGCTTGATGCTTGACTACGTGGGAGGACTTCACTCCAGGAATCACGTGAAGGTGCTGCAGAAGAAAAACAAGAGAAGAAGAAGAGAAGGGAAGAAAATAAGGAGGTAACTCAGGAGACCGTATTTTTTGGTGACGTAATCCTTATATCCCTATTATTCTCTTGTGATTATTTTTTCAAGTTCTGGCAAGGGATTTTGAGACTTGAATATTTATTATTCTATAGTGGATCTTCTTCTCTGGCTTGCCCGTGGTTTTTTTCCTTTATCTTGAAGGGATTTTTCACGTAAATCTTGGTGTTTATGTGATTATGTAATTTATGTATTTTATTTATTATTTCGCTGTGTATTACGGTCTGCTAGTATTTGCTCGTACACGGATTTTTTTCCATCAAGAAGAATCCAAGCTGCCAAAACCTTCTGCCGACAGTAAAGCTCCATCGCTTCCTCAGATGATGAAAGTAGAACTTGCTAATCTACCGTGAACATTTTCATTAAAATTAATTTTTATAAACCCGAAAAAGAAACTTTCAAAAGATAAAAACCGTATGTTAATTTGTTACCGAAGCAACCGGGAAGTTGGCCAAAAATGTCAAAATCATAACCAATAAGTTGAAGTATAAATTTCGCGTACAGAGATCATTTTTTTCTCACAATCTTGATTCTCTTTTACCCACGCCTCCATGCTGACTCCAATCCACATGAATTTAACTCCAATCCCATTTTTCTATCAAAAAGAAATAAAAAAATGACATGGCGTCCTATGCTGCGAGAGTGTGTTTCCATAGCCCTTGGATGTTGTCGTTTTGATAGTCCTTGGATTTGATCCGACTTGTTATGATGATTCTTTATTTTGAAAAAAGAAATTAAGAATTAAAGATTGACATTTTTTTCTTCAGCAATCTTATTTCAAAATTAAGAGCATATAAAATTTTTGAAAAAAAAATTATGCCCTTCAAACATAGTGGTTTTAATTACCGTGCCAATTTTTTTGCAAAAAATTATGCTGTGAGAAGTTGTGGCATTATTTGGGAGCACAAGTGGGGATGGACTGAATTAGTTTTCAATATTGATATAATTTTTTTTATCTAAAGATTTATTTGTCTTCAAATCTACTTTTTCTATATATATATATATATATATATATATATATATATCAAGTATAATATAAGATCTAGCATGAGTTAGATGCTAAAGGATAGAGATTTATAAAGTGGACCGTGTTTTTTATAGGTGGTTTGTTAACTTTAACTGATCAACTGATGAATAAAGAATAGAGCTTTATAAAGTGGGAGACATATATTAATGCTACAAGTGTCTCCTACTTTGTAGGCTAATTTAGCTATGGGGCTATACTATCCGCTCGAATTATATGTTTTCCATCACATGATGGACTCATCCTCCTAATCAGAATAGTGTTTAGTTGTTATGTGGTTGCCATTGGCAATATTTTCTATAGATGGTTTGTTGGCTCTAACGTAAGCAAATAAAAGGATAAAGTTTTATAAAGCGAAGGACACATAACTAATGCAAAAGACTATTTAAATTAATAATTTAACTTAACCTTGAAGACTCAAAATTTGAAAGCGAATTACTTTATTTATCCTTAACTAACTTTTTGGCTTCTGATGACGCCAAGTCACCGGCCTCAAACATCGGGGAAAACGGACATCCTTCTCCTCGAAGTCCTGCAAGAAAAGTCCCCCGGAGACCGGCGATACCGGTGGGACCCTCCGATGGTCAAGTCAGTCACTTGGACTCAGACAGAGAACCGCTCCAGCGAAGAAGAGCTGAGGCGGTTAGGGTTTTGCTGGGAGGAAGAAAGTTCAGAAAACCAGAGTTCAGATCTTACTTACAGCGCGAGCACGTGCCTTTATACCTGTCCGAATACCCTAACTTACAGCTCTGGGAGATCACCACCGTACCATCGCTGCGCGTGCCGAAGACACCCCGTACCGCTTGCTGGCATGATATCATATGTGTCCAACAGCTGCGAAGGCATCCAGTGCGCGCCGTCGGCTGATATGACCGGGCATAGTTGCAAGTGGTAGCGAATCGTACGCCGTAGCGAGGCATGACCATGCACAGGGACATGCAACACGCCATATGCCGTTATGAGGCATGACCCTCCATAACGGGGCGCAATCACGGGAGTACTGGGAATCACGTGGGTGTACCGCGCGACCTGGAGTTATCATTTTCCTTGGTGGTTGAGTTTCGTGCCAATCGCTGACGACCCCCCACCTTGAGACCAGAAGGGGTCCCAAGGATGGGAGAACGCCGGTGCACCCCGAGACCGGAGGGGGTCTCGGGGTCGAGAAATGATGACCCCACCCCGTGACCCCGAGGGGGTCCCGGGGGTGGGGAAATGTCAGTGCACCCCGAGACCGGAGGGGGTCTCGGGGTCAAGAAATGATGACCCCACCCCGTGACCCCGAGGGGATCCTGGAGGTGGGGAAATGCCAGTGCACCCCGAGACCGGAGGGGTCTCGGGGTCGAGAAATGATGACCCCATCCCGTGACCCCGAGGGGGTCCCGGGGGTGGGGAAATGCCAGTGCACCCCGAGACCGGAGGGGGTCTCGGGGTCGAGAAATGATGACCACACCCCGTGACCCCGAGGGGGTCCCGGGGGTGGGGAAATGCCAGTGCACCCCGAGACCGGAGGGGGTCTCGGGGTCGAGAAATGATGACCCCACCCCGTGACCCCGAGGGGGTCCCGGGGGTGGGGAAATGCCAGTGCACCCCGAGATCGGAGGGGGTCTCGGGGTCGAGAAATGATGACCCCAACCCGTGACCCCGAGGGGTCCCGGGGGTGGGGAAATGCCAATGCACCCTGAGACCGGAGGGGGTCTCGGGGTCGAGAAATGATGACCTCCGGTCTCGGGGTCGAGAAATGATGACCCCACCCCGTGACCCGAGGGGGTCCCGGGGGTGGGGAAATGCCAGTGCACCCCGAGACCGGAGGAGGTCTCGGGGTCGAGAAATGATGACCCCACCCCGTGACCCCGAGGGGGTCCCGGGGTGGGGAAATGCCAGTGCAACCCCGAGACCGGAGGGGGTCTCGGGGTCAGTAGCCGCCGTTACCTTTTCTGACGACACGGGATCAGTCATATCAGATGCCCCCTCGCCCCTGGGGCGAAGCGGGCCCCACCGCTGAGGCTCAAGGGGCGTTCTCTACGTGGCTGATCCCCGTTCTTGTCTTTTATGCGGACGGTGCGGGGAATGTAAGGAGGCGGCCTTCCGTACGCTGTGCTGGCCACGATCGCCCTCGAGAGTGAGGACTGGCTCTTCGAAGTCTGTGCAAAAAGCCGCATCATCATTTCCTTTCATTACGGCGACGTCAGCGGGGTCCCACCACTGGCCGGAGGCACGCCGCACCACGCGCCGGGGCGCTCCTCGAGGCGAGCCAGCGTATGGCAAGGGGCCATGTGGCCGACGAGACATGGCGGGATGATTTGAAACCCGATAAAGCCAAGCGAGGGGGGGGTGAACTGACGCTATACCGCCTTTGTCTTCGTCTTCTTCCTCGCCTACACCCCAACTTCTCCTGCGACCAGCGGGCCCGCGTCTGATTTTTTCCCTTCCAGGTTAGCTTTTTCCCATCTTGGACTTGTCTCCCTGCTCATGAGTTCTCCTTCTTGGACCTCGGAGGATAGTTCTGAGAACCGTCCTCCCTCCGAGAGGCGTCGTACCTCTCCTACCCCTTCTCCCCCGATTGAGTGGTCCTCTAACTCAGAGGACCGCGTCCCTCTGGCCCGACGCCGGGTCACTGGTGGAGCCCCATCGAGGGGCCGCCGGTTGGGGGCCGGCGCCTCCTCGACGGCGGAGGAGTCCCCAGAGGGGACAGCCTCCACAATGACGCGGCCGGATTTGGAAAGAATCCGGGCCTGCTATAGGATCCCCCGGGAGGTTGAGTTGGAGCGGTTGTCAGACTTGGCCCCTTCTGATGATGAGCCCGCTCCGGCGGAGCCGTGAGCTCGCACTTATTATTTTGCTCTCTCTTTTTTCTTTTTGGCAAGTCTGACAGCGTCGGCATTTTGTAGTCCCTCTCAATTAATGAAAACACTCTTCAAAATGCCTTCTAAATTGTGATGGACTTCATTGATTGATATGTAGCCTTGTAACCCTGTTAGTTCTGATAGTTCCGGGGGACAACTCCCCATTCGAGCTATTCCGCTCCAGCTGTTTAAACTCGAAAGTTAGAGCCAGGGAGGGTAGAATACTCGGAGCGGAAACGCCGTCAGTCAGAGGTTAGGTAGGCAGGTTCCTCGGGGCTATCGGCGCAACGCCCTGTCAAGTATTGGATCTTGTACTAAATAGGTGCATGGCTTTTGATGCCTACGGGGGTAGGCTTTCATTTGACCGGAGGGACTTTGTGCTGTCGGGTGTCTGGCCTTCGTTGCGGAGAGTCGGTGGTACACCGCTCTGCCAGTGGTACACTGGGCTTTGTGCCTGGCTGGTGCAGGGCTTTAGGTGCCGATGGGGTGTCGGGCTTTTATTGCTAAGAGCCGGTGGTACACCGCTCTGCCAGTGGTACACTGGGCTTTGTGCCTGGCTGGTGCAGGGCTTTAGGTGCCGACGGGGTGTCGGGCTTTTGTTGCTGAGAGTCGGTGGTACACCGCTCTGCCAGTGGTACACTGGGCTTTATGCCTGGATGGTGCAGGGCTTTAGGTGCCGAAGGGGTGTCAGGCTTTTGTTGCTGAGAGCCGGTGGTACACCGCTCTGCCAGTGGTACACTGGGCTTTATGCATGGCTGGTGCAGGGCTTTAGGTGCCGATGGGGTGTTGGGCTTTTGTTGCTGAGAGCCGGTGGTACACCGCTCTGCCAGTGGTACACTGGGCTTTGTGCCTGGCTGGTGCAGGGCTTTAGGTGCCGACGGGGTGTCAGGCTTTTGTTGCTGAGAGTCGGTGGTACACCGCTCTACCAGTGGTACACTGGGCTTTGTGCCTGGCTGGTGCAGGGCTTTATGTGCCGACGGGGTGTCGGGCTTTTGTTGCTGAGAGCCGGTGGTACACCGCTCTACCAGTGGTACACTGGGCTTTGTGCCTGGCTGGTGCAGGGCTTTAGGTGCCGACGGGGTGTTGGGCTTTTGTTGCTGAGAGCCGGTGGTACACCGCTCTGCCAGTGGTATACTGGGCTTTGTGCCTGGCTGGTGCAGGGCTTTAGGTGCCGAAGGGGTGTCGGGCTTTTGTTGCTGAGAGCCGGTGGTACACCGCTCTGCCAGTGGTACACTGGGCTTTGTGCCTGGCTGGTGCAGGGCTTTAGGTGCCGACGGGGTGTCGGGCTTTTGTTGCTGAGAGCCGGTGGTACACCGCTCTGCCAGTGGTACACTGGGCTTTGTGCCTGGCTGGTGCAGGGCTTTAGGTGCCAATGGGGTGTCGGGCTTTTGTTGCTGAGAGCCGGTGGTACACCGCTCTGCCAGTGGTACACTGGGCTTTGTGCCTGACTGGTGCAGGGCTTTAGGTGCCGACGGGGTATCGGGCTTTTGTTGCTGAGAGCCGGTGGTACACCGCTCTGCCAGTGGTACATTGGGCTTTGTGCCTGGCTGGTGCATGGCTTTAGGTGCCGAAGGGGTGTCGGGCTTTTGTTGCTGAGAGCCGGTGGTACACCGCTCTGCCAGTGGTACACTGGGCTTTATGCCTGGCTGGTGCAGGGCTTTAGGTGCCGAAGGGGTGTCGGGCTTTTGTTGCTGAGAGCTGGTGGTACACCGCTCTGCCAGTGGTACACTGGGCTTTGTGCCTAGCTGGTGCAGGGCTTTAGGTGCTGACGGGGTGTCGGGCTTTTGTTGCTGAGAGCCAGGTAGCTAAAGTCGAATCTCGTTAATATTGAACAAGGGGTGAGAACACAAGCGAATACAAGGGTGATACTTAGCATGAAAGGAGGAATACATTACTGATAATACCGGCGAAGGTTATCCGCATTCCACGTCCTAGGGAGTGGCATCCCATCAAGTTCTTCAACTTTATAAGCTCCGTGGCGGAGTGTTTCGGTGATCCGGTAAGGCCCCTCCCAGTTTGGGGCTAGTTTGCCTCCTTCAGCTGGCTTCGAGACCTCGGCTCGTCGAAGGACCAGATCTCCCGGCAGGAATGTCCGGGGGCGCACACGAGCGTTGTAGTATTTTGCGGCCCATTGTCGGTAGGCTGCCATTCAAAACCGCGCCCGGTCTCGCACCTCCTCCACCAGGTCGAGGTTGGCTCGCAGTTGGTCAGGGTTGCCTTCCTCGCTATAGGCTTCCACCCGGGGGCTTGGCGCACCGACCTCCACAGGAATAACAGCTTCAGAGCCAAAGACTAAGCTGAACGGCGTTTCGCCGGTGGGGGCTCGCGACGTTGTATGATAGGCCCATAGCACGTTGGGGAGCTCCTCCACCCATTGCCCCTTGCAGCCATCTAGCCGGGATCTCATCCCCTGGAGGATGATCCGATTAGTCACTTCGGCTGCCCCGTTGGTTTGAGGATGCCCGACGGAAGTGAACCTCTGACAGATACCCAGCTCGGAGCAGAACTCCCGGAAGGGTGCGTTGTCAAATTGCCGGCCATTATCAGTGACTAGTGTGTGCGGCAGCCCGAACCGATATATGATGGACTTCCAGAAGAAGGATCTTACCTTGCTTTCGGTAATCTTGGCCAGGGCCTCGGCTTCAATCCACTTGGTGAAGTGATCCACCGCTACCAAGAGGAACTTCCGCTGCCCGGAGGCCGGGGGAAATAGCCCCAAGATATCCATGCCCCACTGGGCGAAGGGCCAAGGCTCCACTAAGGGGGTCATGTGAGACGTCGGCTGTCGCTGGATATTAGCATGACGTTGACAGCTATCACATTTCTTGACAAGCTCAGCCGCATCTTCCTTCATCATCAGCCAGAAGTACCCTTGGCGCAGGGCCTTGTAGGCTAGGGCTCTGCCCCCCAGGTGACTCCCGCATATGCCTTCGTGGATCTCCCTGAGATGTAATCTGATTCAGTCGGCCCCACACACCTGAGAACCGGGTATGAGAAGGATCTTCGATAAAGCTTTCCGTCCATCATCAAGAATCTCGGGGCCCTCCGCCTGAGCAGCTTGGCCTCAGCGGGGTTCTCCGGGAGAGTACCGTCAGTCAAGTACCGGATGTAGGCGTCCATCCAGGAGGGCTCCTGCTCCACTGGCAACGCTTCATCCGTGGCCTCAGTGCTCGGGACTTGTAGGTGTTCCACATACGTCCTTCCCAACGTCCCATCGGCCGAAGTGGCCAAGCGGGACAATGCATCAGCCCTGGCGTTCTTCGCTCTGGGGATATAGCTGACACGGAAGTAAGAAAAATGAGACGCCTGGGACTGCACCTTGCTCAAGTATCGGGACATGGTTGGGTCCCTAGCCTCATACTCTCCGGTGATTTGTCCAGAAACAAGTTGAGAGTCCGTGAAGGCCCTCAAGCGCCCAGCGCCTAGCCCCTCAGCTAACCTCATCCCCGCCAGCAAGGCTTCATACTCCGCCTGATTATTAGTTGCTGGGAACTGGAATCTGAGAGCGTACTCCACCACGTCCCCTTCTGGGCCTGCGAGAATGAGGCCGGCTCCGCTCCCTTGAGAGTTCGCCGCTCCATCCACATGCAGGATCCAGTCCTCCGCCTCCTCAGATGAGGGAGAGTCCATGCGCTCCTCCGGTCGCGCCTCCTCCATGTCCTTCTCGGTCCAGGAGCACTCGACCAGGAAATCCGCAACACCTGGGACTTCATGGCCGACCTTGGCCGGATGGACAGGTCGAACTCACTTAGCTTAATGGCCCACTTAGCCAACCGACCGGAGGTGTCAGGGCGAGATAAGATAGCCGAAGGGGCTGGTCCGTAAGCACTACGATGGGATGGGCTTGGAAGTAAGGCCGAAGGCGCTGAGTAGAGACCACCAAGGCGAAGATAATCTTCTCAGTTTTCGAATACCTGGTCTCAGTGTCGTGGAGTATCTTGCTGGTGTAATAGATTGGCTTCTGGGCCCCGTCAGCATCCATACGCACAAGCACGGAGCTGACAGCCTCGGGGGAAGCGGCCAGATATAGAAAGAGCTCCTCCCCATTTTCAGGCTTGGATAACAGCGGAGGAGTGGAGAGAAACTGCTTCAACTCTCAAAGGAGCTCTGACACTCTTTCGTCCATTCGAAGCCGTTAATCTTGCGCAGCGCCTTGAAGAAGGGCAGGCACCTCTCCGCCGACCTTGACATGAAACGACTCAAGGCCGCCACCCTCCCCGTTAGGCATTGCACCTCCTTCTTGTTGGCTGGGGGCCGCATCTCCAGGATAGCTCTAATCTTGTCGGGGTTGGCTTCGATCCCTCGCTGGGTCACCATAAAACCCAGGAACTTGCCTGCTGCTACTCCAAAGGCGCATTTGTGGGGGTTGAGCTTCATCCGGTACCGGCGCAGATTGTTGAAAGTCTCCTCGAGGTCAGCTACATGGTCTTCCGCATTGGTGCTCTTGGTCAGCATGTCATCCACATACACCTCCATGTTGCGCCCAGCTGATCCTCAAAGACCTTGTTCATTAATCTTTGATAAGTAGCCCCGGCGTTTTTCAACCCAAAAGGCATCACCCTGTAACAGTAGATCCCCTTCTCTGTGACAAAGGAAGTCGCTTCTTCATCTGCTGGGCTCATCTTGATTTGATTATACCCCGAGAACGCATCCATGAAACTGAGCGTCTCGTGCCCGGAGGTGGCGTCTACCAGCTGGTCGATTCGGGGCAACGGGAAGCTGTCTTTGGGGCACGCCTTATTGAGGTCGGTGAAATCCACGCACATTCTCCAGCTTCCGCTGGCCTTGCGAACCATCACGACGTTCGCCAGCCAGTCTGGGTAGCGCACCTCGCGGATGTGACCAGCCGCCAGCAGCTTCCGCACCTCCTCATCAACAGCCTTCTGTCGGTCCGGGGCAAAACTCCTTTTCTTCTGTCTGACGGGCCGGCACTCCGGCCGAATGTTGAGCTGGTGCGTAATCACCTCCTCCGGGATCCCGGGCATGTCGGACGCTGACCATGCGAAGACGTCGGCGTTGGCCCGCAGGAAGGTAAGGAGTCGGTCACGAGCTTCCTCCGGAAGTAAGGCTCCAACTCGAACGTCCGCACGGGTCCTCCCCGAGGGGGAAAGTGAGCAGCCGCTCGGCCGGTTCCCCCCTTTTCTCCAAGTCTCGCGGGTCAAGGGCCTCAGGTGGCGGTGCAGGTGCCGTCTCCTGGGGACTAGGGCCAAGTGATAGCAAAGTGCCGGTAGGCCCTGCTCTCCTCGCATCTCGCCGACCCTCTGCTGGTTGGGAACCTCACGAGGAGCCGCTTGGTGGATATGATGGCATCCAAGAGGTTGAGCCCGGGCCTCCCGAGGATCGCATTGTATGCAGGGGCACACGGAACCACCAAAAATTTTATAAGACAGTGCTTTGGCACGGAGCCGTACCAGCCGTTACGGGAAGAGTGATTTCCCCTTCAACCCTCACGGAATCTCCTGTGAACCCCATCAAAGGCGTGGCGACAGGTCGAGCAGATCATGCGACAAGTTCATACGAACAAAGGCATCGTAGTTTAAAACATCTACGGAGCTCCACTGTCGACTAAGATTCTTTTTACAGGGTGCTTAGCAATCGTCATGGATACGACGACGCTATCATCATCTTTATTTACAACCCCATCCAAGTCCCTTTCGAAAAAAGGAATTACAGTCTCTGCCTCCCCCTCTCCCCTTGGTCTCTTCGACGGGCCTCCTGCCCCCCAGGAAATCATCGCCACCGTCTTCTCCGTCGGGGCATTATCGATCACCGGCGGTGCGGCGCTGATGGGCCAGGAGCTCCCGGGTTGCCCCTCTGGACGAACTTTCCCAGGTGGCCCCGTTGAATGAGGTCTTCAATAGCTTTCTTCAGCTGCCGGCAGTCGTCGGTGTTGTGGCCATGGTCCCGGTGGTAGCGGCAGTAGAGGTTCTTGTTCCGGGGGATCTTCGGGTTGATGGGAGGAGGGCGTTGCAGATAAGGCTCCCCTTCAATCTCGAGCAGGATCTGAGATATTGGGGCAAGCAGTGGGGTGTAAGGCCCGTCTCTCGGTGCAGGAGGTCGAGGACGGTTGTCTGGTCGGCGAGGAGGCTCGGGCCTCCTGGGGCGGGCTTCTGCAGGTTCTGGCTGGGTCGGCTTCCTGGGGATGCTCCCGCCAGCTTCACGCCGGGAAAAGTCGGCTTCGTCCGCCCGGATGTACTTCTGGGCCGGATCAGAAGTTCAGAGTAGGAGCCCGGCGGCTTCTTGTCAAGAGAATATGCGAAGCGAGAAGGGCGAAGCCCCCGCTTCAGAGCCAGGGTAGCCACTGAGTCTTCCAGGTTGTAGACCTCCAGGGCGGCCTCCTTGAACCGGGCAACATAGTCCCGCAGAGGCTCGCCATTCTTCTGCTGAACAGCAAATAGACTGTCCGCCACCCTCGGGATCTTCCGGCAGGCATCAAAATGGGCTAGAAAAGCCCTCTCCAGCTGGCGAAAGAGTCGATGCTTCGTGGTGGCAGACGAGAATACCAAGCTCGAGCAGCCTTTTTCAGAGTGGCCGGGAAAGCAACACACATAAGTGAGTCAGTGGCCCCCTGGACTTGCATGAGTACCTTATAGCTCTCCAAATGGTCCAGGGGGTCCGTGGTTCCGTCATATGGGTCTAGCTGAGGAAGGCGGAACCTGGTAGAGATGGGCTCCTCCATGATGCGGCGGGACAAGGGAGGCCGACTGTCGTAATCTGCCTCTGGCAGGTGGGTGATCCGACGGCTAAGCTCCTCCAGCTTCTGGTTGCACTCCTCGAGTCGACGCTCGGCTCGCGAGGCATCCGGCCATCGAAAGAGCCCTCCCCCGAAGATTCAGAAGAAGAGCGTGGGCGGGATGCCGGCGCGGCGCTCCGCCTCCTTCCCATGCCGCCGCTTAGGAGAAACGCTAGCGTGGTGAAAGGGAGAACGAGGCCTTTTAGAGGCTTCGCGGTGGTGAGGCTTGGCCGGGGATCGGGAGACGATCCGCAGGAACCGGTGATCTCCGGCGGGAGAAATGCTGGCTAGGCTGCACACTCCGGGACAGACGGATTCGGCTCTGGCTGCTGCAAGGCCGCTTGCTGGTGCTGTAGGCCCTGAACCATCGCCGCCAAAGACTGGACCTGCATGGCCAGGGCAGTGAATCGATCTTCTTGGGTTGTTGCGGAGCAGGCGCGGGAACGTCATTCTGCGGAGCAGAAGGCCCTGCCCCCGGAGATGCAGAGGCTCCGGAAGACTAGATGCGAGAGCCGGGGGGGCCTCCGCGGGTGGACCAGCCCCGCAGCGCTGCCCCCCAGCGACCGGCTGAAACTCCTTTCGTTCGAGTCGTCACCATGGCTTTAAGATCCTGAAGACAGGTGAGAGAAGAAAGCTGCTGGTTCGACGTCTTTCTTACACTCCCCCTTCCTGGCGCGCCAATCTGATGACGCCAAGTCACCGCCTCAAACATCGGGGAAGACAGACTCCTTCTCCTCGAAGTCCTGCAAGAAAAGTCCCCCGGAGACCGGCGATACCGGTGGGGACCCTCCGACGATCAAGTCAGTCACTTGGGCTCAGACAGAGAACCGCTCCAGCGAAGAAGAGCTGAGGCGGTTAGGGTTTTGCTGGGAGGAAGAAAGCTCAGAAAAACCAGAGTTCAGATCCACTTACAGCGTGAGCACATGCCTTATACCTGTCCGAATACCCTAACTTACAGCTCTGGAGATCACCACCGTACCATCGCTGCGCGGCCGAGACACCCCGTACCACTTGCTGGCGTGATATCATACGTGTCCAACAGCTGCGAAG